>CANTUQ010000037.1:7252500-7852500 GCA_947683425.1 Excoecaria cochinchinensis
AAGGACAATCAGAACGTATCTGAAAAATATAAAATGCAATTCAGTGGTTCTTTTGCTAAAGAATAAAGTAGTTTTTGCATAGGCAATGTTACAGGTGAATCTTTATCATAACATCATTTAATCCAAATGCAAACATCTAGAATACATGGTAAGTTATTGGTGCATCATAAATAGTTCTCAACAATTAAATAATTGTTGATGAATGTCATAAGTGATAAGGACATAAATTATCATTGTAATCCAGGGAACACGAATTACCTCAGTGGCAAATATGCTGACAGAGAATTTCAGGTTGCATGCAACTACAGTGCCAGCTCTTGACAAAATGTTCACATGACCAGGCTTTTCAAATTCCATTTTCCTTTTCTGTCTTCTTTCATTCCTAATATCATCCTTTTTACCCGGAAATGTCAGCATCTCTCAGCAACAGAGAATTCTTCATCTTGTCATTTTGAGTAATTCCAGTATAACAAAAGATTTGTGTACCCACTGGCATTACCAAAAACGCTATCAGAATCAAGCTTATCTAAAACATTTTTTACAACCGACAGAAACAAAGCATTATGTTGTCAACAGAGAATGTGAAAAGCAGGAATGCTGAATCAAGGTTAAGCAGCCTCAGATGTTTACCTTTATTGGAGAATGAAGCCGTAAAGTAGTGAGGGACTGAGGGCTCAAAAAATTGTATTCAGGGATGGAAAATTTTGGCATCCTATTTTTATGTTACCAAGGTGCTTTTCGGATATGCCATCCTAAGTTAGTATTGTGACAATGCACTTATTAACAGCATGTCTCAAAACTTATGTAGGAAAACTCAATTCTCTCAACTTGTCGTTGATATGATCATTGCCTACTGATTTGCCAACTTTAGATAGTTCTCTTGCCAAGATTACATATGTGAGCAAACTCAAAGTACAGTTTCTGGATTCCATAAGATAGAGAAACTCCATGCACAGATCTGGATCTCCATACTGCAATAACCCATCAACCAAAACTGTCCAAACAATGAGATCACTATTCCATTGTTGCTCAAGCAAGTTCTGAAATATACTCTGAGCTTCTTCCACCCGACTTACTCTACAAAGTGCACAAATGAGTAACTTATAGATAGACAGAGAAAGCTTGAAGCCTTGTACTGCCATCAGATTGAATATTTCCAAAGCAAGATTCACTTCTAGATTCCTACAGTGAGCAACTAACAATGAGCAGAAGATTTCCGTACTAGGAGACAAGCCTTTTTCTTTCATATTCTGTACCAATTGACTTGCCTCAAAGGATCTACCTGCTCTACACAAGCCACTGACTAAAGTGCTGTACATTTCGACAGTTGGTTCACATCTGTTCTCTGACAGCCTAGATAAAAGATCAAAAATCAATTCAACAATAGTACCTCTCTCATCTGAAATGCAATTATACACTGTTTCATTTTGGGCGATAACCCTTTGTGAGAGTAACTCACGTTCCTTTTGCAATCCTTTCAACAGTACAGTGTATGTTCGGTAGTTTGGTGTGCAACCCATCTCAACCATCTGCCGAAGAAGTATAAATGCATGATCTACCCTACCAAGCAAAACAAAACCATCAATAAGTGACGTATATGTAATCACGTCAGGGTCCAATCCTTTCATCTCCATTTCTTGGAGTAATCTCTCTGCAGCATCAGCCTTGCCTTCGAGACATAAGCCATATATAAGAGAACTATATGTGTGAACATTCGCCAAACAATTTTTCTGTTCCATTTCATGAAAAATCTCAAATGCTAAATTGCTTGCACGGTTCTTACAAAGCCCGTGAATCAAAGATGTGTAAGTGATGGTGTTTGGTTGTAATCCTTGCTCTGCCATCTTAGCACAAAATCTCTCGATCTCAGAAACATTATTATCATTAGATAAGCCAGTTAAAATGGCATTATAAGTTTCAACACTAGGAGAACAGTCATTTTCTTCCATCCTCTCAAATAATGACAAGGCAACATCCATCTTCCCCTCTTTGCAGTAACCATCAATCATGGCAGTGTAAGTCCATTGATTCGGGCTTATGCCACATTTAACCATTTCTATGAAAAGATTAGTAGCTGAATCCAATTTACCCCCTTTGCAAAAGCCTGAAATAAGTTCACAGTAGGTCCTCTCATCAGGTTTACAGCCACTCTCCTTCATCATGTACAAAAATCTCATAGCATGATTATGATACCCCTGCTTGAGATTTTCAACAATGAGTGTGTTATATGTCACGACAGTTGGAGATGGACCAACTGTAAGCATTTTATTGAAAACCACCATTGCCTTCTCTATATCATCCATCGCAAACAATCCCTTTATAATCTGATTGTATGTTTGTGCATTTGCTATGGTAACATGTGCCTCCATCCAATCAAAAATCTTCAAAGCAGTGCTGAATTTTTGTTCCACAAACAGTTCATTTATCAATGCATTATATGTAACTGTTCCAGGAACTAAACCTTCCCTAAGCATTTTGTGGTACAGCCCTATTGCCACTTCCATTTTCCCTGCCCGAAACAATGCACTTATAAGAGCTGTATATGTTTGCACATTTGGACTACAACCCCTATTCTTCATACTAATCACAAGATTAATGGCTTCATTCACACGCCCAATATCGCACAAAGAAGTAATTGGTGCTGTATACGTGTGTACAGTTGGTTCAATCCCTTTTTCAGTCATTTCTCTAAGCATATGCATTGCTTTATCAATTCTCCCTTCATTGCACAACCCATTGATCAGAGTTGAATAAGTGACTGAATTAGGATCACAGCCATTCTCAACCATCCTATTGAAAACTTTGAAAGCTTTATCCAAATTTCGATTCCTACAATACCCAAGAATCAATGAAGTATATGTGAACACATCAGGGTACATATCAAACTGAAAAATCTTATTGAAAACCAACATAGCCTCCTGAACTTTCCCTTTCTTACACAAAATATTAATCACAGTATTAAATGTCAGCAAACTGGGTTTAACCCCACTTCTCAAAACTAGAGCATACACATTTTGAGCTAAACTAACCATGTCGAACTTCCCCAACTGAAGCAAAAGAGTATTAAAACTGTACAAAGTAAACCCAAAAACACCATTAGCACTAACTTCATTCAAATACTCAATTACCCTTTTAAGCTCATTCTCATTTCTACAAGCTTTGATCATCAGAATCCTAACATGGTCAGCAGGAGCAAAGATTCGATCCTTCACAAGCCTATTTAGCATTGAAACAAAACAGAGCATATCATGTTTGTAAAAATGTCTCCTTGAAATCCAAAAAAAGAATTGAAGGGCGGTGTGAGTATTGTTGTGGGTATTAATGACTTGGGAAACATGGTGAGGTCTGAGAGAAGAGGAGAGCTGGTAAAGCTCAGGATTTTTGGGCCAGCAAGAATCGTCTGATAAAAGGTGGAGAACTTTGGAGATTAAGTTGGGGAAGCGGGGTTTAGAAGAGAAATAGATGGGGTTTTTGGGAGGGAATGGAGATTTGAGAAAGGGCTTAAACACAGTGGTGGAGGTAGTGTGTCCTTTTTCCTGAAAGATGTATATTGGGAATGAAAGGAACTGGGAATAGTTTTGAAAAGCCCTTGTCATCACGCTGAAAGCTGGCAACAAAATTCACAAAAACTGTAAGTTTTGAAATCTAAGTGGAATAGCAAAGGGCCACTTCAACAGAGAAACTAGATCCCAAGGTATAACGTAAGGTGAGTTCCTCTTGGAATAAGCTTCTCAGGCTCTGTCTCCACACGAATGACATAGGAGCTAGCATTGGCCCCACTTTCCCGTACATATTGTTTCCCAGATTTTGGGCTTTTTGTTGAGACAACCACCTAAAGTTACAAAGACAATCAGCCAAATCGCAGAGGAACTTCTAAATTCAAGGTTAACATGAACAGTATCATAAAAACATTGACAAATTTGATCTTCTTCCGGGAAACCTATCTGCTGCAATGTGAAAAATCATTGAGATAGAAACTGAGATATAAATAAAATTACACTGTTTTCCTAAAAGAAAGGGGAAAAATACAGAGGCAGCAACTATATACCAACCAACCTAAATAAGCAGTCTCAGCAATTGAATCCAAAAACAAAACCAATATCATCTGAAGCTGAATTGTTAAGGGGATCATCTGAAGGCGTATTGTGCATTCGGATATGTTTTTATTTTCAGTTTTTTGGTTTTTTTTTTTCAAATAAAATCAAAACATGTTTGGTACACTATTTTTCATTTGAATTTTTACAAAAATTTAAAAAATTAATTTTTTCTTTTAAAACAGAAAATAAAAATTTTCAAATATGTTAAGTAAGAGTGTGTTCGGTAAAATTGTAAGTTTTTAGTTTTTTTATTTTTAAAATCTAAAAACTATTTTTAGTTTTTGTTATTTATTTTTTAGAAACTGTTTTATACATTTAAAAATTTTATCATATTTTTTAATTATTTATGTATATTATAATAATAATTTTGGTAGTGGCAGTGACGGCAGAGGCATTGTGGTGGTGGCGGTGGTGGTTGAAGTGACGGTGGTGTGGTAGTGGTCGATGTGACGGCGGTGTGGTTGTGGTGGTAGCGGCGGCAGTGTGATGGTAGTTGTGGCGGCGGCGGCGGCGTGGTGGCAGCGGTGTGGTGGTGTGGTTGTAGTGGTGGCGACGGTGATAGCAGTGTGATTGTGATTGTGATGGTGGAGGCGGTATGATTGTGGTGGCCGGCGGTAGTGGCGTGGTGGTGGCAGCGGTGTTGGCGGAGGCGTGGTGGTAGCGGCGGCGGTGGCAGCAGCGTGGCGGTGGCAGCGGTAATGGCGGAGGCATGGTGGTGGCAACAGCGGCGGCAATGGTGGTGACAGCGGCGGTGGCAGAGGCGTGATGGTGGCAGTAAAGGCGGCAATGATGGTAGCGGTGTGCTGGTAGTAGCGGCGGTAACGATAATAAGAATAAATTAGCAAAATCATAAAAATTACATTTTGAAAATTTTTAGTTTCTGTTTAGATATGAAAATCACTTTTTAGTTTTTTATTTTTAAAATTTAAAAACTATTTTTAGTTTTTATTATTTATTTTTTAGAAAACTGTTTCATATATATAAAAATTTTATCATTTTTTTTTAATTATTCATGTATATTATAATAATGACTTTGGTGATAGCATTGACAACAGCTATGGTATCGTTGTGGTGGAGGCGGCGGCAGCGTGGTGGTGGAGGCGGTGGCAGCATAGTAGTGGCGGATGTGGTGGTAATGGTGGGGGATCGACAGCATAGTGGTGGTGGAGGCGAAGGCAGCGTGGTGGTAGCTGAGGCAATAGCAGCGTGGTGGTGGAGGCGGCAACAACGTGGTGGTGGTAGAGGCAGCGGCAGTATGGTGGTTGCAGAGGCAGTAGCGGCGTCGTGGTGGTGGTGGTGGTGGTGGTGGTGATAGAGGCGGTGACAACGTGGTAGTGGTAGAGGCAGCAAATGTGTGGTGGCAGTCAGCGATGTGGCGGCGGTGTGGTAGTGATGGAGGAGGCGTGGTGATGGTGGAGGCGGCGGCGGCATGGTGGTGTGAGAGGCGGCGTGGTGGCAGCGAAGGCATGGTGGCGGTGTGGTGGCGGCGGTGTGGTGGCGGCGGTGGTGGTGGAGGCGGCGTCGGCGTGGTGGTCGTAGAGGTGCGGCATGGTGGTGGCGGAGGCGTGGTGGTGGCAATAGCGGCGGCGGTAGCGATGGTGGCAGTGTGGTAATAGTGGTGGTAATAAAGAGAAAGTAGTAAAATTCTAAAAACCTAATTTTAAAGAATTGTATTTTCTGTTTTAAATGTGAAAATCAGTTTTTTAAATTTTTGAAAAAATTGAAACGAAAAGTAATTTACCGAACGTATTTTGGTTTTATTAAAAAAAAAACAAAAAACCAAAAACAAAATTCTACCCGAACGCATTTTAGAATTTTACTACTTTATCTTTATTACTACCACTATCACCACACTACCACAATCGCTGCAGCCGCCGCTGTTGCCACCACCACGCCTCCGCTGCCACCATGCCGTGCCTCCACCACCACCATGCCGATGCTGCCTCCACCACCATTGCTGCCACCATGCCGCAGCCTCCTCCTCCACCACCACGCCTCCGCCGCCACCACACAGCCTCCACCACCACCATGCTGCAGCCGCCTCCCTGCCGTCGTCTCCACCACTACCACGCCTTTTCCTCCACCACTACCACGCCACCGCCATACCGCTGCCACCTCCACCGCCACACCACCACACTGCCACCACCTCTATCACCACCACCACCACCACCACATCACTACCTCCTTCTCCACCACTACGCCGCTGCCGCCTTCGCCACCACCATGCTGTCGTCGCCTTTACCACCACCACGTTGTCGCTGCCTCCACCACCACGCTGTTGTCACCTCAGCCACCACTATGCTGTCGTTGCCTCTACCACCACCATACTGTCTATGCCCCCACCACTACGTCGCTGTCACCTCCAACACCACCATGTTGTCGCCACCTCCACCACTACCGTCACTGCCGCCGCCTCCACCACCACCACACCGCTGCCACCTCCACCACCACCATGTTGCCACCGCCTCTACCACGACCGCCACCTCCACCATCATGTTGTTGCCGCTGCCACCACAACGACATCGTCGCTACTATCACTGCTACCACCAAAATCATTATTATAATGTACATGAATATTTAAAAAATATACATGAATAATTAAAAAATATGATAAATTTTTTATATATAAAACACAATTTTCCAAAAAATAAATAATAAAAACTAAAAATAGTTTTTAGATTTTAAAAATAAAAAAATAAAACCCTACAACTTTACCAAACATACTCTAAGCTAATCAAAACTTCAAGTTGTGTTTCAATTAATTAAAAATTACCATGCACAGATTTCAACAAGCCTGATCCTAGTTAATATCCACAATATTTTCATTAAACCATCAAATCTAATAATAGGTACTATGACCAGATAACAATTCATCCATAAATCTTTTTTTAAGAACTTTTGCTCATCCCACTGTCAATGTTTTCATAACCACATTGGATGTAAAATTTGAGTGCCAACAAGTTCATAGTTCAACTAGTTCGACCAGGTTCAATCGTCATTTTTTTTTATTAGAAAATAAAATTATTTGTAACTATGAAATGTTGTAACCATGCACATGATTATTTGAAGAGTCTGTGTCATGATTTGCATATTCTAGAACAAATCAAAGATTATCATACTTGAGCGAACCAATTAATGAGCCAATATATGGTCATCCAATCAATTAAAAAGGGAAAAATTTTGCAATGATTGAACCAGCAATTTCCTTTCTTTTCCCCAGTTTGCCAGCAACTAAACATAATAACCAAAGCCAATGAAAACGGTATGGAAATTTGATCAAATATATGTAAAATGGCAATAGAACAAATTCATCAATCTGCACTCAGCAGCTTCCATACCCATTTATCAAGAGATTAATGAAATTAGAAGAAAGAAAGAGATTAATGAAATTAGACCAGCAGCTTCCACTAAAGCAATTTGTTCCAAGAACAAATGAGAATCAAGAGATAAATGAAATTAGAAAAAACAGAGAGAAGAGAGAGAGAGAGAGAGAGAAATATATATACTGGAAAACAAGACAGGTGATCGGCAATGGAGGTTGTGAATGGCGGCCGGCCAAGGAAAAAGAAGTTGGTGGTTTTACATGAGAGGGGCAGAATAGTAAAAACAGAAGGCATTTTGTTTTATAATTGAAATCTAATATATGAGGCTTTTTAGAGCCACACACACACATTACATCACACACAAACACACACATTAGATCACACACACAAACACACACACACACACACACATTAGATCACACACACAAACACACACATACATTAGATCATACACACAAACACACACACACACACACACATTAGATCATACACACAAACACACACACACACACACACATTAGATCACACACATTATATCACACACACACAAACACACACATGACTATTTGAGTGACAACTAATTCATGGTTCAACTGCTTCGATCAGGTTCAATATTCTTTTTTTAAATTAGAAAATAAAATTATTTATAACTATGATATGTTGCAACCATGCACATGATTATTTGAAGAGTCTATGTCATGATTTGCATATTCTAGAACAAATCAAAGATTATCATACTTGAGCAAACCAATTAATAAGCCAATATATGGTCATCCAATCAATTAAAAAGGGAAAATTTTTGCAATGATTGAACCAGCATCTTCCTTCCTTTTTCTCAATTTGCCAGCAACTAAACACAATAACCAAAGCCAATAAAAGGGATATGGAAATTCGATCAAATATATGTAAAATGGCAATAGAAAAATTCATCAATTTGTACTCAACAGCTTCCATACCCATTTATCAAAAGATTAATGAAATTAGAAGAAAGAAAGAGATTAATGAAATTAGACCAGCAACTTCGACTAAAGCAATTTGTTCTAAGAACAAATGAGAATCAAGAGATAAATGAAATTAGAAAAAAGAGAGAAAAAAAAAAGAAAAAGAGAGAGCGAGAGAGAGAGAGAGAAATATATATACTGAAAAACAAGATAGGTGATCGGCAATGGAGATTATGAATGGTGGCCGGCCAAGGAAGAAGAAGATGGTGGTTTTAAATGAGAGAGGCGGAACAAGCAATGGATTTCAAGCAGAAAGAGAAGGCATTCTTTTTATAATTGAAATCTAATATACGAGACTTATTGGAGCCACACAAATTAGATAACACACACACACACTCATTAGATCACAAACACAAACACACACACACACATTAGATCACACGCATAAACACACACACACACACACATTAGATCACACGCATAAACACACACACACACACACACACACACATTAGATAACAGACACAGACACAAACACACACACACACACACACACACACATATTAGTTCACAAACACAAACAAAAACACACACGCGCACACACATTAGATCACACACACGCACACACACATTTGATCACACACACACATTAAATCACACACAAAAACACACACACCGATACACACACACACATATTAGATCACACATACACACACACATTAGATCACACACAAACACGCGCGCGCACATACGTACACATACGCACATTAGATCACACACACAAACACACACATACACACACACACACACACATTAGATCACATACACACAAACACACATATTGAATTACACGTACAAACACACACACACACACACACATACACACACACATTAGATGAGAGAGGCGGAACAAGCAATGGATTTCAAGTAGAAAGAGAAGGCATTCTTTTTATAATTGAAATATAATATACGAGGCTTTTTGGAGCCACACACATTAGATCACACATACACACACACATTAGATCACACACACACACAAAAACATTAGATCACAAAAACAAACACACACACACACACACACATTAGATCACACACACGATTACACACACACGCGCACACACTCACACACATATTAGATCACACGCACAAACACACACACACACACTAGATCACACAAACAAACACACACACGATCACACACACACACAAACACATTAGATCACGCATACGAACACACACACATTAGATAACACGCAAAATCACACACATACACACATTAGATCACACACACGCACAAATATTAGATCACACACACAAATGCACACACATTAGATCTCACACACAAACACATACACACAGACACACACCTTAAATCACACACACAAATACAAACACACACACACACATTAGATCACACACACAAACACACACACCGAAACACACACACACACAGATTAGATCACAGATACAAACACACACACACATTAGATCACACACAAACACACACACACATTATATCACACAAACACACACACACACGCACATTAGATCACACACACACACACGTACATTAGATCACACACACACCCACGCACATATTGAATCACACACACACATATTAGATCACAGATACAAACACACATATACATGCACATTAGATCACATACACACACACACACATATTGAATCACACACACACAAATATTAAATCACACACATATTAGATCACACATACACAAATACTAGATCACACAAACAAACACACACTGGATCACAAAGACAAACACACACACACACACTATGACCCCCCCCCCCCCCCCCCCCCACACACACACACACACATTATATACACTTAATATAAATTTAGAAGGGTCATGATTTGCATATTTTAAAACAAATCAAAGATTATCATACTTGAGCAAACCAATTAATGAGCCAATATATGGTCATCCAATCAATTAAAAAGGGAAAAATTTTATAATTATTGAACCAGTAACTTCCTTCCTTTTCCCAAATTTGCCAGCAACTAAACACAATAACCAAAGCCAATGAAAAGAGTATGGAAATTTAATCAAATATATGTAAAATGGAAATAAAATAAATTCATCAATCTGCACTCAGCAGCTTCCATATTTATTTATAAGGAGATTAATGAAATTAAAAGAAAGAAAGAGATTAATGAAATTAGATCAGCAGCTTCCACTAAAGCAATTTGTTCCAAGAACAAATAAGAATCAAGAGATAAATGAAATTAGAAAAATGAGAGAAAAAAAAAGAGAAAGAGAGCAAGAAAGAGAGAAAGAAATATATATACCAGAAAATAAAATAGGTGATCGGCAATGTAGGTTGTGAATGGTGGCCGGCCAAGGAAAAAGAAGATGGTGGTTTTAAATGAAAGAGGTGGAACAAGCAGTGGATTTCATGCAGAAAGAGAAGGCATTCTTTTTATAATTAAAATCTAATAAACGAGGCTTTTTGCAGCCGCAGCCACACACACACACACACACACACACATTAGATCACACGCACAAACACACACACATTCACACACTAGATCACACACACACACACATATTAGATCATGCATACAAACACACATTAGATCACACACACAAACACACGTACACACATTAGATCACACAAACAAACACACACACTCACACATTATATCAAACACACAATAGATCACACACACAAACATATTAGATCACACACACAAATACAATCACACACACACATTAGATCACACACACAAACACACAGACCAAACACACACATAATCACACATTAGATCACACACACAAACACACACACCTAAATACACACACACACACACATTAGATCACACAAACAAACACACACACACACAGACACATTAGATCATGCACAAAGACGCGCGCGCGCGCACACACACATTAAATCACACACACAAACACACACACACACACAAATACACATGCACATACACGCATATTAGATCACATATACACACATATTAGATCACACACACACGCATTAGATCACACACACACACACACATTAGATCACACAGATAAACACGCACACACACTATATACACTAAAAAAAATTGTGAAGGGTCATACTTTGCATATTCTATAACAAATCAAAGATTATCATACTTGAGCAAACCAATTAATGAGCCAATATATGGACATCCAATTAATTAAAAAGGGAAAAATTTTGCAATTATTGAACCAGCAACTTCCTTCCTTTTCCCCAATTTGCCAGCAACTAAACACAATAACTAAAGCCAATAAAAAGGGTATGGAAATTTGATCAAATATATATAAAATGGCAATAGAAAAAATTCATTAATCTGCACTCAGCAGCTTCTATACCCATTTATCAAGAGATTAATGAAATTGAAGAAAGAAACAGATTAATAAAATTGGACCAGCAGCTTCCACTAAAGCAATTTATTCCAAGAACAAATGAGAATCATGAGATAAAATGAAATTAGAAAAAAGAGAGAAAAACAAAGAGAAAGAAAGAGCGAGAGATAGAGAGAGAAAAATATATATACCAAAAAACAAGATAGGTGATCGGCAATATAGGTTGTGAATGGTGGCCAGCTAAGGAAGAAGAAGTTGGTGGTTTTAACTGAGAGAGGCATAACGAGCAGTGGATTTCAAGCAGAAAGAGCAGGCATTCTTTTTAAAATTAAAGTCACACACATTAGATCACACACACACACATACAATAGATCATACGCATAGACACACACACACACACATTAGATCATACACACAAACACACACACACATACATTAGATTATACGCATAAGCGCACACACACACACACATACACACACATTATAACACACACACAAACACACAGACATTAGATCACACACACACATTAGACCACACCCACACACACACACACACACATTAGATTACACACACAAACACACACACATAAACTCACACACACACATTAGACCACACCCACAAACACACACACGCATACAACCACATTAGATCACATACAAAACACACACACCTTAGATCACACACACAAACACACATACATTAGATCACACACACACATTAGATCACACCCACAAACACACACACACATATTAGATCACACCCAACTCAAATCCGAAAAACAAGATCGTCCGCTTTGGCCAACGCTAAACTATACAGGCACACTTTGAAACATCTAGCCAACCAGAACCGACTAAATTGGAGCTCTGATACCACTAATTATAACACCCCCAACTCGCACACATAGCATATCACAGGACGAAAGGCTACGGTGAGCGGAGGGTGTTACCAGACAAAGACACTCAGAGCTAAATAGAAATTAACATAATAAAATTTCTAGAATCAAAACCTCAAGACATGCACATCCTAAACCTATATCATCAACACACCATTATTCGCACTATAAAAATATTGCAACTTATTACAAATGCTAATAAGTAAAACTTAAATTGCATCCCAAAATTAAGAACTCTTCCTATAAATCTCTACAGACTTGTTGGCCAAAGTCACAGCGGACCGTTGCGCCACTCTGATTTCCTAACCTGCACGGAAAAATACCTGTGCTAAGTGATAACGCTTAGCGAGGATAAATAAATAATAGACAACCACTCACGATGGATGTCGTTCCAACACATGCATAGGCAATACATACATAAGCTTAAAGATACCGGCTAGAGTTAGCATGGATTACAACATCATTTTTATACGAAAACATAACCAATAGCATACACATAAACATCTTGCATACCATAAATAAAACATACTTTATTACTTTTTAATCATAGATACATTATGCATGCTCATCAATTGTCTAATTTGCTTAATTAATCTTAGAGATAATTACAAATCATAGACTGTTCAAAATACATTTTTGCTTATCAAGTATAAGACTTAGAAATTCCTCTTATTACAGATATTTTTGAATTCATGCAGATTATAGTGCTGATACTTAAGTTAAAACATTTCATTTATTTTGTCTATTACATTGCTCAAAACCAAAACGCTTCAATTCTCAGATTTGGTTCGGGCTTGAAATAATATTCCAAGTTTCTTACGTATCCCTATGGTCAGGGAATCAGAACCTCATAGTTCTACCGAAAACCTTATACATGCTTTCCAGATTTAATCCAAACTCATTTACTAAGTTCAGTTATCTACATCATACCCAACACTTATTATTCCTCTTACGTACTACTCAATACATAATTTACCGTATTCATTAAAACCAACAAATATCGTACATGAATTCCTTACCAATATACTTACAATAATTATCCAGGCTAAAGTCTCGTGGATAAATAACACATAACATACATGTATTCTCATTTTAACATGCAAACGAATATATTCATAAAGTTCATTTATAATGTACTCAACTATAACAAACAAGCATATCAAATATGTCAATAATTCTTTACAAAGACTTCACACAGACAATCATACTCATAGCTTTTGAACAGATTTATAACATGCATTATCCACATACGAATTCTCAACAAATCAATATTCATTCATTTCATACACATTTACTAGAACGAACGTCATTTGCTACATCTCTTTCATTTAACTTATATTAGCTTCAGATACAAAAGTACTTAGGTACCCGTAGATACCACACAATTCCACATAGGTGTCCATGAAGGATCCAGAATAGAGGAGTGCGTAGAGCACAAGTTCAAATGGCATTTATCACAAATGCATCAGATGCTTATTCACGTATTCAATGTGAAAATCATCATCGAACTTATCAATTAATTCACATTGTTTTACTCTTTTAATTGCCTGCTAAGTCAAGGGGGTGAATAAGTGAGTAAACAGAACACATTGGGAGTACCCGTGGGTACAAGCGAAAAGCAACATCTTATTTTCTCATTCAAAATATTTTTACATTGGGAATCTTAAATAAGATCATACACATTGAGGTTCGCAAGAAACCAAACGGGGACCTTATTAGGGTTCGGAAAAGAATAAAGGGACTACAGCATCAAAACTCTATAGGCATACCTATCTATCCACGACTCGACTAACGCAGGCTAAATTTTCCAACCCATTATTGAGATGATCACGTTCTTATCTACATATACACATTCATTAAATACTTAAAACATTCTTTTATGATTACATAATCACATGCATTTATATATTTGCATATCATATGTACTAATTTTATTTATCGTATTCATTTATAACACAATAATGTAGATCAAATTCTTATATTTCAATAATTACTATGCATGGGAACACATTAAATAATTCACATTTTAAATCATATATGCATAGCATAAGTGAGAAACCATGCAAAGAAGAAGATATTTCAAAAACATTTTGAAACAGAGAGGGGACTGCCGCGATCGCGACGGTGGCCAAGCTTGCCCTGCGGACAAGGAACCAAGCACGAGTCGTGCTTAGAGACACGACTCATGAAGGCGAATCACAGAGGAACAAAGCAGGCGCAAGAGGGAGAGGAGACTACCACAAGTCGTGCTTAACGGCACCACTCGTGCTCCAAGTGCACGACTCGTGCACCAAGTGTGCTCGACTCCTGCTCCGTGTGCTCGACTCCTGCACCATATGCACTACTTCTGCACAATTGCACGGGCACCACGTGCACGACTTGTGCACCACGTGCACGACTTGTGCACCATGTGCACGACTCGTGCACAAGTGCATGACTCGTGCACCCCCTCACCGAACTCTCAGCTGGTAGCCAAGAATCAATTTCTGTCGCGATCGCGATAAGTATCGCGCTCGCGATAAAGTCGCGTTTTCCAAATTTCCAGCGAAAATTGCAGAACCCAGTTTTCCAAAAGTTTTCCTCAAACCTCCAACACAATCCAAACTTCAATATAACTAAAATTCCACATTCAAAACATCGTAATTGTGATGCGCGCCGCACCCAACCCAGCAAGGGCCCTCGCTTTGAATCCGCCATTGGGATTCGAGGTATTGGTTTGCGTCTTTTTGATCATGGGCGCCATGAGACATCATCAGTGTATCCCTCCCAATAAAACATTGGGGAGAACAACCTAGTCTACTGACACCTAAAGGCACCTTTGAGGCATTTGGAGTCGCCACCCAATTTGCAAGAAATTGGGAAAGGGTTTCTCACCTCTAACGGTCTAAACCAGAGATATGGTGTCCGGAACTTCCCTCTTATTTATGCTTTGGTTAATTATAAATGGGTTTTTAATTTCTTAAAATTATATCTCTCATCTCACACGAGCGATGCATTTAATTAAATAGCACATTGAAAGCACGTAAAGAAAATAAATAAAAGCGATAAATAAAGTAAATAAAGAAAGCAATAAATGAAAGCGGTAAACACGCAAGCACGCAATTACAAAAGAAATAGGGGCAGAATACAACCCCCATTGAAAGGAATTGAAGATATGAATAGAACGGAATACAATCCCCAAAAATAAATAAAGTTGCCCCAAAATTAATTACAAGGGCCCAAAAAGAAATGAACTTGAATTTAAAACACTCACACAAGATCGAAATAAAAAGACATGCATAAATCGGGACATTATTTTAGGAATATTGGTTCCTTCGCACTTGTTCGAAATTTAGGAACATTGGTTCCTTCGTATTAATTTAAAGAGGGTTTGAAGAGTCGTTTTGGTTGTTTGGTGAAAACCGGGATGAGTGATCCCATTTTTAGAGAAAACTAACTCTTCGTTTTATTGTAATATTTTTGATATTTGGCTAAAATAAGGGACATTGGTCCCAATTTTATTAATGAAAATTTTGAGTTAATTATAAAAGTATTTTTGTGATTTTTTATCTCACGCGTGCACAAGTAAAATGATTATTTACACATAAACATGTAACACATAAAGGGGAGTTGAAGGAATCTCACCAAACCGAAGTGTTCGTCCACGCGTTGCGACCCATCCGGGGAGTCGCGGGGTGCTCGAATAACCCGATTCAAGTTAAACTCATATAAAAATAATATCAACAATATTAGTAATGATTCTAAAGATTAATCGAGTAAAAACGAAATAAATATTAGGCAAGTCAATTTATAATGATAATAATAATAATAATAATAATAATAATAATAGAGGTAAAAAATAACAGTGCTAATATTAATGTTGATAATAATAATAATAATAATAATAATAATAATGATAATAATAATAATAAGGTTAACAGAATGTTAATAGCAACCAATATAATAATAATAATAATAATAATAATAATAATAATAATAATAATAATAATAATAATAATAATAATAATAATGGTAATGGTAATAAACAACAACTATAAACAGTAGCAAGTATGAAATTTGAATAAGAATAATAGTTAAACAGGATAATAAAAATAATAATAATTATTATAATTAATTATAAAACGTTATGACAAAAAAATATTTACAAAATAAAAATAATAGTAAAACGGAATTTGTATAAAACGAACAAAGTTGGATAATCAAAAAAAATTAAAGGAACAAATTTGAATCATGACAAAAAGTGAGAGTGACCAAAACCATTAAAATAAAAAGCAAAACCATGAAAGAACGCTGGAACAACATCATCCAAAAATAAAGAAAAAAAAGGGGAAAAAAGAACAGCCACGTAAAACTAAAGTGCAAAACTCAAATAGGTGAAGACAAATCATGCAAAAATGAAATTTAACAAACTACAATAATATATTAATAGTGATATCAACACATTAAAATGCTAAAAGTAAATAATAGACATGATAATAATAGGAAAAATAATATTAACAACAATAACTAATATGCGAAAATAAATAAATAAATAAATGAGAATAAGTCCAAGAATGTTTACCCTCAGAATTTTTAGATCGGAGAAGCGGTGTCTCGATTTGTTTTTCTTGTCGAATTTGTGGTGATAAAAATTTGAAGAAAATGTGGAAATTGATATTTTGAAATAAAATCAAGAGAATATTTTGATAAAAATATTTTTTTGGTGGGTGATTGAGCAAAGAAAATTAATTTTTTAAGCTTAAATCACCCAAAAAATGGATTATTTTTGAAGAACAATTAAAGATTAAAATTTGAGAAAAAGAAAAAGAAATTAGGAGTTGAAGAACCAGTTGCTGGAGAGGAAAAAATTGGAGAGAAGAGTCCAGAAATTATTTTTTTCTCCTTTTTTTCAAATGTTTGCCGTCTTTCCTTTATTTAATCTGTGCCCTGTACTAAAATAAATAGAGCCAAAACCATCTTTTAATTTCCCTTCCCGAAATTTACACAAAAACGGAAATATTTTTCGGTCAAAACGGCGAGAAAATAGCTGAAAAAACAGAAACGAAACACCGCGTGGTGAGGGAGACGGTGCGCGCAAAAATGCGCATGTGGTGCCCTCGGTACCACGCAACCACTTTAAAGAAGTGGTCGCGTGGTAACTTCTTATAAAGTGGCCATTTTGGCCACTTTATAAGAGTGGTACCACGCGTGGTACCACCTTATAAAGTGGCCAAAATGGTCACTTTATAAGAGGGGCCGCGTGGCCAAATTCAAATTTATTTAACATTTTTTTTTAAAAAAAAAAACCCACTTTTTCAAATTCTTTTTTTTAACCCAAATCTTTAATAAACTAATTAACTAATTTAGTTCAATTAAATTAATTGACTAAATTAATCTAATTAAATTAATTAACTAACTTAAATTTCCATTCTTTTTTTCAAATATCAAAAATAATTCAACCAATTTTTTATAATAATATTTTTTATATATTTATTTATTTTTATTTAAAAATAATGAGGGTCTCGACAAGGAAAACATCATTTTATGACACCTCTGCCTGTAAGTTGGTATCGGTTTCATCATCGGGTAATCCTAATCTTGGATCGCCTCGAGACCCGGTATCTACAGTTGCCCCCAATTTTGGGGAACTTAGAACCTAGGTGCCTAAGTGAGCCAAAATTCAGAAAAGAGAGGGAGAGATGCGTACCTGAGGCGGTCGCTGTCCGGAACTTGGTCTTGCCAGCTTGTCGGCATCATAGGATTACTACTGGTCACATGATTGAGGAACGTCCGCTTGTCGACGTGAAACCACGGCTGAGCGACGGATAAACACCAGTTTGTCGACGTGTCTAGACGTCAGACTTTGTAAAACGTGATTGATGAAACACCAGCTTATCGGTGTGTGAAACCACGGCTGAGCGACTGATAAACACCAGCTTATCGGTGTGTGAAGGCGCCAGACTTTGGAGGACGTGATTGATGAAACATCAGCTTATCGATGTGTGAAACCACGGCTGAGCGACTGATAAACACCAGCTTGTCGGTGTGTGAAGGCGCCAGACTTTGAAGGACGTGATTGATAGAATACCAGCTTGTCGGCGTGTGAAACCACGGCTGAGCGACTGATAAACACCTGCTTGTCGGTGTGTGAAGGCGCCAGACTTTGAAGAACGTGGTTGATAGAACACCAGCTTGTCGGCGTGTGAAACCACGGCTGAGCGACTGATAAACACCGGCTTGTCGGTGTGTGAAGGCGCCAGACTTTGAAGAGCGTGATTGATAGAACACCAGCTTGTCGGCGTGTGAAACCACGGCTGAGCGACTGATAAACACCGGCTTGTCGGTGCGTGAAGGCGCCAGACTTTGAAGAGCGTGATTGATAGAACACCAGCTTGTCGGCGTGTGAAACCACGGCTGAGCGACTGATAAACACCAGCTTATCGGTGCGTGAAGGTGCCAGACTTTGAAGAACATGATTGATAGAACACCAGCTTGTCGGCGTGTGAAACCACGGCTGAGCGACTGATAAACACCAGCTTGTCGGTGTGTGAAGGCGCCAGACTTTCCTGCGAAAACAAAAGAGATTTGTATGCAAGGGTAAGTTATGCACATGCATATGCATATGTCATGCAGGATGCAGGTGACATCATTCATCTAAGTGGCCCAGTGGTCGAGGTGCGATAACTCTTGCTGAAGTGACTCATGGCTTCGTTTGGTCGATTATGCCCCCAAGTGTCTGAAGGTGCTGTCCTGCTTTAGGGACTCTGGCTCATAATTTTTTTTTCAGGGAGGATTGTCCGATGCATGCGATGAGTGCTTGTGCCAGGCATGCGTAAAGGATTTGCGTTGCAAGTATGTACAGATTATGTACACAAAATGCGTGCGAAGAATTGCTTATGCAAGATATATATAAAGTTCATGCATGCGTGAATGCACATTGAGGCATCATCAAATGCCATGCCCGTGAGATGCATATGTATGCAATAATGCAGGATAAGGATTCATCCGAGTGGATTTTGGGAACCCAAAGCCGGTTTGGTCGTGATTTGCAGCAGGATCGGTGCCCCCTAGAATTGATTTTGAATTTTGTGCCTTTAGGGGATTATGAGGCTCTCCTCTGATACCTGTAGTCATTATTTGAAGGTAATGTGTCCCTCGTGGATTTTCACACTAGCTTTTCTTAGCGGGAGATGCGTCCTTGCCGGATTTTCACATAACCCTTTGCCTTATTTTTTGCCTGGAATGGACCCAATCCAATCCAGCGGCTTTTTCTTTTTTTTTTTTTTTGTTTGGGCAGACCGCCTGTCGCCAGGTTTTACCCTGCCCTTTGGCCTAACTTTTGCTTAGAGCGCCAGTCACGGTTTTCATCTCTAACGGCCTTTTTTTTTGTGAGAGAAGTTGGAGTTGTTGCGAAAGATCTTTCGGGTATGATTGGCATGTGCTTATGTTTCAAATTTTGGTTGTATGAGCTTGGTTTTTCATCGGGAAGGTGCTGTAGGGTTGGCTTCACGGTGGGTAGCAAGATGAGTTGGCTGAAGTGCCTGAGTGGTGAGAATGGTAGAGGGTAGATAGTTGTTGTAAAAGGTCTTTTAGGTATAATCGGCGTGTATTTGCGTCTTAGGTCACGGTTGTCTGAGCTTGTTTTCTATCATGAGAGCGCTATAGAATTGGCCTCACATTTGATAGCAAGAGGAGTTGACTGAAGTGCCTGAGTGGCGAGAGTGGCAGAGGATCGATAGTACCAATGCGCTGATTTTATGCTAGAACCAGGCAACTTTAAGCGTGCAAAATGAACTGTCCTGATCACAGACTTCACCCTAAGTGCATGTAAGAGGACAGTACTTGGCCCTACAGTGGATAAAAGGACCCCTCGGCTTGGGCATCTAGTTAATGAGAGCGGGAGTAGAGTAGCCATTTAGATTTTACTTTTTATAAAAGAACTAGGAAATGATGAGTTGAACTGCTTTTACTTTATGTATTTGCAAAAAAACTGTGTGCATTTCAGCACGCTTTCTCTATACATAATCACCATTTAACATGGATTCAGAATGCAAAAGTTACATCTAATCTTGGAGTGAATCTTGTAAGCATCAGACTCCTGTTTCCAATCAGCCCTCGCGGGTTTTCTTGATTGAATATTTTCTCTATTTTTTTTTTTTTAAGCGTCCGCTATGGACCCTCCTTCAATTTGTCAGCATTGGTTGAATTCGCTTTCATCTTCATCTGCCGAGGGGATTGCTGCTTCTGAGAGTGGCTCCTCTTGGTATCAAAGTCTTGATCTTAACCCTTGTGTAGACTGGTCGAGGTCATGGGTTCCTTATTTGGGGCTTGAATATGAATTTTCGCGTTTGGCCTTTATTGGCTTTGGCGGTTCGAACCCTGGGATGGCCTTTCGATGGCTGAGACAGGGTGACAGGTTGGGCTTGGATGATCGGGGGTACTTTTATCGGTTTTGGTGGTTTAAGCTTTCGAAATGGTTTTCGACGGCTGGGATTGGGTGGATGGTTTGTGGGTTAGCCTTTTTGGTCCTTTCTAGTAGCTAAAAAGAATGGCAATGTGCGGGCATGTGTAGATCAACAGGATTTGAGCGAAGCTTTTCTTCAAATAGCATTCCCTTGCCCCCTGATCAATTCTCTCTTTTCTTCTCTCTTCTCTTTTTTTTTAATTTTTTTTATTTTTTAATTTAATTTTTTATTATTATTATTTTTTTTTTTTTGCAACCCAATTTTTTTTCTTTTCACAAGCTTTGCTCAAGTCCTCAATTTTACACATACGTGCACTTTTTATCTTAACCACTAGGACCATGTTGCTTAATCTAGTCGGGCATATAGTTTTAGCAAGAATTTTGGCTATAAGGGTTCTGGATGGTTAAGAGTCGATCATAATTGTTTTTTGGGGTACACATTTCAAATGGTTGAGAGGAAAGGGTTCACGTTGTTTGGTTCTGATGAGTTGTATTCTGGTGAGTTATGTTTTCTTCGTGAAGGTCTTGAGTCTCATTTGCCTAACTCCTGATGCAGCTTGATCTTATTTGGTGGCACCATATGCATCCCAGATGTCGTGGGAGTGCAAAGAAATGGCTTTCAACATTCGTTTCGTCGTCATGTTGGCACGTGGAAGTAGTATTGATCTCAAGAATGTCTTTGTCAATTTTCAGCACGTCATACCAGGTCCAGGCAAAGGCTCTTTTTATTTATTTTATTATTTTTTTTTCTCTCAAATTTCATCTCTATTCAGGAGTCATAACAGATGCCATCAAGATTTTCTTTGGGTTCTCCCAAAGTTCTGAGATTGAATGGAATGGTATTAGTTGAACCAATGTCAAATGTAAATGTACCATGATTATGCATAATGAAATTCACAAGAAACATCACACAAGATAGCAAGACCATCCATTTCATTCAATAAAACTAGGATTAAAAACTGTCATCATTAAATAATTCAGGAATAAAAAGGAACATCTAGATAACCGCTTCCTTCTTCTCTTGCCAACACAGACGCTGCAGTCGACGGTCTACTATCACTTTCAGGAACCCCTCAGCTCCTCATTAATGAGGCCTTGAATTCGCTTTCTCAGAGTTCGACACCCATCAGTCTCATGCCCAGTATGCTGATGGTAAGCACAATACCAATCTGCTCGGTGACCAGGATGCCCTTGGCTCCCGACGGGTTTTACAGGTTTTGGCTATAGCTTTCCCTTATTGATGAAGTGAAAAAGGTGCTCAGATAAGGTTTTATCCCAAATGGCATGGTGATCTTGAGTAGTCCCAATGTTCAGAAGTTTGGTAGCCTCAACATCTCTCACACTGTTATCACCGAGACTCGAGCTTTCCTGATCGTCATCCCTAATGACATTGCTCCCTCCTTCGAAGGCCATCAGTTGTTTGTCATTGACAGGACCCCACACTTGACCTTTTGGGGTTTGGTAATTATCCCTCAGACATCTAGCATGTCGGCGACACCTCCTATGCCCTCGATTTCTGGCTGGGTTGGCTAACCATGAGCGCAGGTCCTCCTCCCCTGCTTGAGGAAAAGATCTATCCATACCGAAATAACCTTTTTGAACTGTTCTAGCCATTGACGCTTCCTTTGTCCCTTGAGCGCCGGCACAGATGTCACACCTATACAGTTGACTTTTCTTTTTCCCGTCCATAAAGGCCTTCCCCCGAGCAGCCCGGGTAATCGTAAGTTTAGACTTTGAAATTTCCTCTTCAAGGACACCCATCTTTTTCTTCAGGCCCCGTGTCACTGCTAGGAACCCATTCTCTGAAATATGCCCTTTGCCTTTTTGCTCAGGTGACAGAGTGACGGGCGACTCTCCTCTAGGTCCAGTCGGTGATAGATGTACTCCCTTAGTTGGGTCATGCTCTTTTCGTACCATGGTGGGAGTGGTAGACGGTTGTTCGGCAGGCGGCACCATGGCGGTGACCAGATTCTCTATAGCAGTCGTCGTCTGAGGTTCAAACTTTTTAATCCCACCTTTTATCTCCTTTATCGCGCTATCCTCTCCCTTGGGGACTTCATTCGTCACAGCCTGAGGAGTTACCTGCTCATCCTCTTCCTCCACAATGATATCATCTTTCAGACCAAGAATTCTTTTCGGCTCAAGAGGTGTCGTAGCTCTAGGCTCAACATCTGGTTGTCGTACGGTAGGGACTGCTATAGGAGCCTCTTCCAGAATAGGCGATTCAACTTGTTCAACAGCAGGGGCCACAGGAGGTTGGCTGGCATTCGGTGTCATTTGGGCAACAATGTTTTCTATCAAGGCCAATATCCTCCTTTCAAAGTCCCCAAGCCTCTTATCCAGATCTTTCATCGTCAAAGCATCGGTCTCCCGAGGTAGTTCTGCCATCGAAGATGATTCACTAGTCGCTGAGAGTGGCTCAAAATCCCAAACAGGCACTAATTCTAGCAATCCAAAGGGCGAGTTTATCGTCGCTAGTCGATCGTCAGAATCTCTAGTCCACTCAGATGAATCTAGGATGGCTGAAAGATCAAAATTGTTAGAATGATGCATGGATGACATATACAATGCATGATCGTGCCATGCAAATAGTCTTTGATGAGTGCGGGATCAATGGATTACCATAATACGATGGGATGCATGGAAGAAATTACATGCAGGATGATATGTACACACGAAAAAAAATAATATGCAGATGAAGAGATATATACACGCATAGCATGAGAGAAAAATATATTATTATTTATATACACACATATTTACTTTATTGACATGCATGAATGACATGCGATGCATGAGCATGTTGTGCAGTATTCACAACCACATGCAAGCAAGTAAATCCTTCCAACTTTATCACTCCCGCACACGAGGTCGTGTGGTCTCTTTCCTAGGTGGGATTCATCCGAGGGTCAACAGGGAACCCATTGGACACGTATGGTGCACGGTGAAAAACCGACAGCATAACACTCTTAATCTAATGCGCATTCATATGGGTTTTGGCCATTACGTATTTGGGCAATTCAATTTAGTCACGATGAGCTTATCGAGGCATGAAAGCCTTTGATAAAAGACCACTTGATTTGCTTGATTTTTTTTAATACGTGACGACCCATATCACAAGCATTGTATTAAGGAACATACCACCTAGGGAAAGTTTCTACTTGTCATTACATGAGCTTTGGTCAAGGTGATGAATCTTTAGGGTTACCCAAGCATGATCCTTGCCGACGGGTCTAACTCATCACGAGCATAACGACCGATCGGGTCACCATTTGATATACCAAAAGGCACAAGGCTTGGGCTGGTTATTATCCCTAACACTTCCCTACAATGAGTGAAAGTAGGGTCATGCTTTGGGAACGCACCGAGGGAAGATAGGGACCAACTAGCGTAAGTCTAAGGCTCTAAAATGATATGATGCAATTTTGGCGAGAGATAGAATTTTAAGTCTTAAAAACCCAATTATATATATTAACCAAAGCACTTTCAAAGCGAAGTCTCAAACACAAAGTCCCCAGTGGAGTCGCCACTGTGACGCGCGCCGTACCCAACCCAGCAAGAGCCCTCGCTTTGAATCCGCCATTGGGATTTGAGGTATTGGTTTGCGTCTTTTTGATCATGGGCGCCATGAGACATCATCAGTGTATCCCTCCCAATAGAACATTGGGGAGAATAACCTAGTCTACTGACACCTAAAGGCACCTTTGAGGCATTTGGAGTCGCCACCCAATTTGCAAGAAATTGGGAAAGGGTTTCTCACCTCTAACGGTCTAAACCAGAGATATGGTGTCCGGAACTTCCCTCTTATTTATGCTTTGGTTAATTATAAATGGGTTTTTAATTTCTTAAAATTATATCTCTCATCTCACATGAGCAATGCATTTAATTAAAGAGCACATTGAAAGCACATAAAGAAAATAAATAAAAGCGATAAATAAAGTAAATAAAAAAAACAATAAATAAAAGCGGTAAACACGCAAGTACGCAATTACAAAAGAAATAGGGGCAGAATAAAACCCCCATTGAAAGGAATTGAAGATATGAATAGGACGGAATACAATCCCCAAAAATAAATAAAGTTGCCCCAAAATTAATTACAAGGACCTAAAAAGAAATGAACTTGAATTTAAAACACTCACACAAGATCGAAATAAAAAGACATGCATAAATCGGGACATTATTTTAGGAACATTGGTTCCTTCGCACTTGTTCGAAATTTAGGAACATTGGTTCCTTCGTATTAATTTAAAGAGGGTTTGAAGAGTCGTTTTGGTTGTTTGGTGAAAACCGGGATGAGTGATCCCATTTTTAGAGAAAACTAACTCTTCGTTTTATTGTGATATTTTTGATATTTGGCTAAAATAAGGGACATTGGTCCAAATTTTATTAATGAAAATTTCGAGTTAATTATAAAAGTATTTTTGTGATTTTTTATCTCACGCGTGCACAAGTAAAATGATTATTTACACATAAACATGTAACACATAAAGGGGAGTTGAAGGGATCTCACCAAACCAAAGTGTTCGTCCACGCGTCGCGACCCATCCGGGGAGTCGCGGGGTGCTCGAATAACCCGATTCAAGTTAAACTCATACAAAAATAATATCAACAATATTAGTAATGATTCTAAAGATTAATCGAGTAAAAACGAAATAAATATTAGGCAAGTCAATTTATAATGATAATGATGATGATAATAATAATAATAATAATAATAATAATAATAATAATAATAATAATAGAGGTAAAAAATAACAGTGCTAATATTAATGTTGATGATAATAATAATAATAATAATAATAATAATAATAATAAGGTTAACAGAATGTTAATAGCAACCAATATAATAATAATAATAATAATAATAATAATAATAATAATAATAATAATAATAATAATAATGGTAATAAACAACAACTATAAACAGTAGCAAGTATGAAATTTGAATAAGAATAATAGTTAGACAGGATAATAAAAATAATAATAATTATTATAATTAATTATAAAACGTTATGACAAAAAAATATTTACAAAATAAAAATAATAGTAAAATGGAATTTGTATAAAACGAACAAAGTTGGATAATCAAAAAAAATTAAATGAACGAATTTGAATCATGACAAAAAGTGAGAGTGACCAAAACCATTAAAATAAAAAGCAAAACCATGAAAGAACGCTGGAACAACATCATCCAAAAATAAAGAAAAAACAGGGGAAAAAAGAACAGCCACGTAAAACTAAAGTGCAAAACTCAAATAGGTGAAGACAAATCATGCAAAAATGAAATTTAACAAACTACAATAATATATTAATAGTGATATCAACACATTAAAATGCTAAAAGTAAATAATAGACATGATAATAATAGGAAAAATAATATTAATAACAATAAATAATATGAGAAAATAAATAAATAAATAAATGAGAAGAAGTCCAAGAATGTTTACCCTCAGAATTTTTAGATCGGAGAAGCGGTGTCTCGATTTATTTTTCTTGTCGAATTTGTGGTGATAAAAATTTGAAGAAAATGTGGAAATTGATATTTTGAAATAAAATGAAGAGAATATTTTGATAAAAATATTTTTTTGGTGGGTGATTGAGCAAAAAAAATTAATTTTTTAAGCTTAAATCACCCAAAAAATGGATTATTTTTGAAGAACAATTAAAGATTAAAATTTGAGAAAAAGAAAAAGAAATTAGGAGTTGAAGAACCAGTTGCTGGAGAGGAAAAAATTGGAGAGAAGAGTCCAGAAATTATTTTTTTCTCCTTTTTTTCAAATGTTTGCCGTCTTTCCTTTATTTAATCTGTGCCCTGTACTAAAATAAATAGAGCCAAAACCATCTTTTAATTTCCCTTCCCGAAATTTACACGAAAACGGAAATATTTTTCGGTCAAAACGGCGAAAAAATAGCTGAAAAAAGCAGAAACGAAACACCGCGTGGTGAGCGTGGTGAGGGAGACGGTGCGCACAAAAATGCGCGCGTGGTACCCTCGGTACCACGTGACTGCGCGCGTGGTACCCTCGGTACCACGCGACCACTTTAAAGAAGTGGTCGCGTGGTAACTTCTCATAAAGTGGCCATTTTGGCCACTTTATAAGAGTGGTGTGGTACCACTCTTATAAAAAGGCCAAAATGGTCACTTTATAAGAGGGGCCGCGTGGCCAAATTCAAATTTATTTAACATTTTTTTTAAAAAAAAAACCCACTTTTTCAAATTCTTTTTTTTTTAACCCAAATCTTTAATAAACTAATTAACTAATTTAGTTCAATTAAATTAATTGACTAAATTAATCTAATTAAATTAATTAACTAACTTAAATTTCCATTTTTTTTTCAAATATCAAAAATAATTCAACCAATTTTTTATAATAATTTTTTTTATATATTTATTTATTTTTATTTAAAAATAACGAGGGTCTCGACAAGGGAAATATCATTTTATGACACCTCTGCCTGTAAGTCGGTATCAGTTTCATCATCGGGTAATCCTGATATTGGACCGCCTCGGGACCCGGTGTCTACAGTAATCAACACAAATAAGTCAAAACCCATAACATTTAGACTAACATAAACATCATAATCACATAATTTCCAGAAACTCGAACCAAACCCAAAATCATAACAAAAATGTATCAAATACATAAAAATCCCAAACATTAACTCCTTTGCTCCTAATAGCTTCCTTGGTTGATCTTTCTTGCTCCCAAACTCAACCAAGATATTTCTCATCCAAAAACCTCATCAATCACACATACACAAAAACCCTAACTCAAATCAATCCCTAACAAAATCAACAAAAGATGAAGGAGAAGAAGAAAACCCAACAAAACCTTACCAAATCACACTTGAGTTGATCAATTCCACCCAAAACTCAGCCAAAAGAAGATGGATCAAGATAAAACAAGAGGAAGAAGAAGAAGAGAAGAGGAAGTAGCGTAAGAAGGAGAGAACGAGAGAGCAAGGCAGCTAAAAATGCTGCTCTCTCTTTCTCTCTCCTTGCTATGTATACCCCTCTCAAATTCCTTGCCACATGTCATCTTTCCATAGGTCCAATTTAGATATTTGTGTCCAATTCTCCTTTCAATCCCTCAATTTCTCATATCCTTATGCACTGAGATTTTATAACTTAATAATCCTTCACATAGGCCCACATAAATAAATTTTATTCTTTCAATCATGTTCGAATTCCATACCTCACAATTTTACCATTGGCCACACTTGCCGAAACTTTTACTTAAATCCTTACTTAGTCCATTTGGTAATACTTAACCCGTCAAATTACACAACTTTGATCACTGCTCATCCACAATATGCCCAAATCATTCTAGGGTATATTTCAGGGTGTGACAATTCTTTCCTCCTAAAAGAATTTCGTCCTCGAAATTCACTTACATCGGAAAAATCCAAAGACTATACTCCACTTTATTATCATTCTCATTGATAATTTATACACCATCATATAACACTTATGCTCTACACATGTAACACATACATTTCACTTATTCCTATACACTTCACTTTTAGCATACTCATTTTCTTTTACTTATTCCCATCACTATACTCTCGAATTACTTCTATTTAATCAACATAACCACACAAATCATAACTTTCTCTTGTCCGTAACTAAACTCAAACTCATAAAACTGACTTAATTTAAACCTCATAATTCTTCTCTCATAATCTTATGTCCAAATCAATCCTATTCATCAGAACAATCATTACTTTAACCACCAATCAGAAACCAAAGTACATACAACTCACATATATAAACCACTTAACTTACAACATCTTGCTACACAATTCCTTAATACATCAAAAACATTCAACACATATACTACTTTCTTTACTAATAACACTCGTGTCTTACTCCAAAATCTTTTCACATTTTCTTACGCCAGATTCCAAAATATTCTTTCTACTTAACTCTAACTATATACATAATACACTTTCCTTAACAATTACTATGCTCTTAAATCACACACCTAATCTTAATATCAAATACTCATTGTACACCCTGTCAACTTTCTCTCAATCAAAACACATACACAAATGCTTCCCATGTGTGATCAAAGGATGATGATGTAATGAGGATGTGATGGTTCATGTATGCAATATGATGCAGAAATGCAATTGATGTTATAATGATGTACTTTTCCCCCATAGTTCCATATGCTTATGTTTAAACAATTTTCCTGGAGATAGCTGACAGGCATACGGAGCAATACCATATTCTCACCAAATCCAAATACTCTTCCGGATCAAACACCAAAATTTCTATTCCCATAAAGAAACCGCTTATCGATACACTTCAAGGAATTCTACTAAACCTTATCATACACCACATAATATCAAAAAAGAATTCTAATAGAACCTCTGATAACTCATCTAACAAACACATTCCAAATTGCACACACACATAACAATACAGGGCAGGTAGATCGTGACCTACCGAGCCAACACTTAACTAAACACTTTATCTAATCGGGAAGTTCCCCTTCCCAACTCAAACCTGAAAAATAAGATCGTCTGCTTTGGCCAACACTAAACTATACATACACACTTTGAAACATCTAACCAACCAGAACTGACTAAACTGAAGCTCTAATAGCACTAATTATAACACTCCCAACTCCCACACATAGCATATTGAAGGACGAAAGGCTACGGTGAGCGGAGGGTGCTACCAGACAAAGTCACTTAGAGCAAAACATAAATCAGCATAATAAAATTTCTAGAATCAAAACCTCAAGACATGCACATCCTAAACCTATATCATCAACACACCATTATTCGCACTATAAAAATATTACAACTTATTACAAATGCTAATATGTAAAACTTAAATTACATCCCAAAATCAAGAACTCTTCCTATAAATCTCTACAAACTTATTGGCCAAAGTCACAGCGGACCGCTGCGCTACTCTGATTTCCTAACCTGCACGAAAAAATACCCGTACTAAGCGATAACTGACGCAACCTCAGCAAGTGTACTGAATCGGCAAGTAATATAGTGGAATATAATTAAGACCACAAGTTATCGAACCCAAGGGACTGTGTTGTGCAAGTGTTTGACAATTAATTATATGCTAAAGAATTCCCAATTATTTTGATTTGGTGATTGTTTAACGCAGAAGAATTAATAATCTAACTGATGATATTAATGTCTAAGAATATTAACGAAATAATAATACAGCAATTTGATAAAATGACTAAGAGATCTTGCTAAGGAATACCCATTCTCCCCAATAATATCATATGAATACTTGATTCAACAAATTCATATACAATCAGTGAATAATCTAGCCTATACCATAGCTTGCCTTTCGGATCCAGCTTCTCTAAAATATGCACTTACCAATCCGGATTCAGCACATAAATTAGCATTATTACAGATCTTAAAGTTCTAAGTTAAATAATCCTACCATTCCGGATTCAAATATCAAACTCATTTATCTTCCACCATTCTGAACCTATTGAAATAAACATTCACAGATTTTAACTACCAATTCGGATTCATCAAATCAATGAAAGTTGATTAAAATAGAACAGAGCATGTGTACGTATTTATGGGCTGATTGCAATCAAAGTTTATCTTGGTAGATCTCCCCTTAATTTACATTCAAACCAGCAACAACAAATAATTTCAGAGAAGATAAAACTGAAGTATATTTGTATGTATTTTTGAACTAATTACCATTAAAGTTTATCTTGGTAGATCTCCCTTTAACTTGTATTCAATCCAGCAACAACAAATAAAATCAGAGAAGATAAAACTGAAGTATATGCATAATATAATCCATACAAAATATTCACATGATTTACTGGGGAATTAAGGCATCCCTTAACAAGAAATAAAATTACTCACTCATACTTGAATTAAAGACTGAATTAAATAGAGAGAAATTGATATTACCCATTTGAATCTGAAAATGAAAATCTTACAGTAAACCAAACGATGTTCTTCAATTGAATCAGCTATTCTAACTTCCAAATTAAATTACAGAATTGAAATTTCACTTCTAAGAATTTCCAGATCTGAAATCCCAGAGTTTATTTTTCTTTACCCAAACTAAATCTAAATCTCAAAAAAAACTCCCCTGACTTGTCGTCTCTCCCCCCTATTTAGCATTCCAAAAAAACCTCCCTTTCAGCTCGTTTTCCCCCTAAGAATAAAAGTCAAAAGTCTATTCGGTGGCCTCCAATTCTGATTTTTCCCGGATTTGATTCACACAACAGATCTTAAAAGTTACACGGCGGTGATAGATATCCTCACCGCCGTGTAAATGTCCCAGGATATATTTGCATTTGGAAATTTTGATGTTACACGGCGGTGAGGGAATTCTTCACCGCCGTGTAAATGTCCCAGGTCTGCTGCTAATTCCATGACTTTCGATTCACACGGCGGTGAAGGATTTTCTCACCGCCGTGTAAACACTCCAGGTCTGCTTTCTTGATTTTTCCTCATGATTCTGGCCTCCCGTCTCACACGGCGGTGATAGATATCCTCACCGCCGTGTAACACACCTAATTTTTCCAAAAACAACATAAATTTCCATTTAGTGCACCAACTAACATCAAATGACATTTTATCAAAAATTAACACAAATAACAGCTTTTAGACTAAGAAATAATCTCTAAATTCACATCAAAACATTATTTAATTTAAACTTATCAAAATACCCCACACTTAGCTTTTGCTCGTCCTCGAGTAAAATAACTCTTCAATTCCAGCCATCTCAATTTTCAAGCAGGAAAATGGAAATTCAGAATACCAAGCAAACACTTAGTAAATTCCACTTTAGAGTAATTCTTACTCAAACAAGTTTCAAAGAAAGAAAATACAATCGAATTTCTGATGTGTGTGTGCAAAGGCCAAAACCAATGTTTTAATATTTTTCAAAATTAAAAACTTTCAGCATCAATCAATCAAGAGCAGATTAAATCAGTACATAAATGTACTTCTGGTTTCTCCTTTGAAACTCTAGAAACACCATAGGCCTCTCCTTTAGTACCGGAACCCAAAGGTCATCTCTACTGAACAAATTAAAACATAAACATGATCATTAGGTCTTAAACAGGTTGTAATGTACGGTTCAATCGGTGATGGCTAACAAGAAAAGTTTAGGAAATCAAATGAAGATTCAGCCACTCTACCAACTAACACTGCTACCCAAAAAAATATTTCCATCACCTGCTTCCATTTCAGCAACAATTTCCAAGACTTAGCTATTTTCCCAAAAAAAAAAAAAAAAAAATTATCACAAGAGAAATAATATGATACAATTTCTTTTTCAGTCCCTATTATACCCCAATATTGTCTTCTAATAGAGGATACCCCACACTTGAATTTTGCTATACTCAGAATTAAATATTATATATATATATATATACATACATTTTTTTATTATTTTATATTTTTTTTTTTTGAAATAGAAATTGAACTTAGTGGGATACTTATATCCTCTATTTTCTTACAACTTACTTGTCAAGCAATATCCCAAAATTCTTTAATTTTTTCTTACCCTCACTTATTTAATACTAAACACCTTATTTCAACTTTCAATGTCTTCCCAACCCAATCCTAGAGTGGCCAATTCTTAGAAGGGATAGGCAAAAGCATTTAGGTTAAATGGCATATTAAGTGTGTAACAAGAAAAATTTCAGAGTACGCTTTTAGCATACCAATTCAGCTCAATGGGGCTAGCAATGGAAAATTAATTCAATAGGTGGGAAAAAGTTTATTTTAAGTACCTACTCAAAAGAATTAATGCCTAAATCATGTCAACATTTATGCTTTAATTGTTATATCGTTTCGAAGGGCAATGAGGAAGGTTCTAGTGTTCTAAAAATTTTCTGATCAAAAGATTTCATGCTGGTTTTTCTTTACTTGTAAAAACTGGCCTAAGTGCACAATTCATAGAAATTGCAATTGTATATTTTTACTTTGAAAATTGTCAAGAAAAATAACTTTAAGACAGAATCTTACTCTCTTGCAGACTAAGTGCTCTGAATGACCTTTTCAAGATTAACAATTGAGCTGGAATAACAACTTAAAATTTTGTTAAGCTAAGCATGAGTCAAATTGATGAGCTCAAATCACAAAATAAAACTTAAACAACTAACTAAAGAAACCATTATCAAAAAGCGAAAAATATAACTTCTAAAATATAAAAGCAAAAGAAATAATAATATTAAGCTTTGATAAAATTAAACTTACTAATATCAATTTATACTTACTCAAAAGAAATAATAAAACTAAGCTTACTAAAGTACTGCAGGGTTAGTCACATCAAAGTTACACAAACTAGCTACCCCACACTTAAAAGCTTGCTGTCCCCAGCAAGTACGTCAGTCAAACAAAAATAATGAACGTAGCAAAATAAAAGATCAGAGAACTCCCAGAAAATCAGTCCTGTGAAGGTGGTGGGGGTGGGAAGCGGTCCATCATCGTTCTGAAAAAATGCTCCTGCTCCTCCCGAGCAAGGGCTATGGAGCGCTCTATCTTGGAGAAACTCAGTGACTGTGCGAGTAATTGCTGCTCCTGAATAGCTAAACGGTGCAAAATCTGATCTTGTCCAGTCTGTAGTGCCCCTAGTTGGGCAGTAATATGCGCTAAATCAGGAACGGCCCCAGCGGCAGCAGGCTCAGCACCAGCAGCTGGTCCCCCAGCCGCCTCTTGCTCCTCCTCAGACTCGTCGACTTCTTCTGCTGGCAATTGCACACGGCCCCTCTCTACAAGCCTCAAGTACTCGTCCCGGGTAGATAGCCTAACCTGATGATGGAAGTGGTGGTCGTCTACTATGAGTTTGAGGTTTTTCAGCATCTTAAAGTCTATCACAGTGCTCTCACCTACTTCATCTCCCAAGGGACTGTGGCCGACTCTTTTGGCCAATACAGTCGCAATCCATCCAATAGATATTTTCCTTACTTTCTTGGGATTGCCCTGGAGGTCTTCAAACTTTTTCAACAAATAGTAGGCTCCATTTAGCCTTACCTGTTGGACCATGCAGTAGAGAAATAGTGCCTCTGATTGGTTCACTGCACTTGCTGCCTCAATATGTCCATAAAATGAAAGTGAGAAAAACCTGTGTAAAATTCGCAGTGCATGATCTCTCAAATGATGGGCTTTGGTCTGCCCAGTCACATATCTGGTGGCAGTGATGGGATCTCTGATTGCTGCCCATATGGTTTGCTTGTCCAAATCAGCTATATAACGAGCACCATCAACTGGAAATCCAAGTGCCTCCGCAAAATCATAAAAGGGCATAGTGTACTTCGTCTGATTCAACCAAAAAATCACCTCACCAATATCTTCTTCGTCATCTGTATCGATCTTGCATGTGACTGTTGCAAGGAAATCTCGAGTCAAGCTTGGATATACTTTCTCCTTCTTTGAAAAAAAATCTGTCCATCCGATCCCAGTGATCAACCCCTCAATTTCATCTCTAATGTCCACGTTCCCTAAAGAGGTGAAGTCCAAAAAAGTGGAGAGAACATAGGTTGCAGCAGTGAAGTCCTTGTATGCTTGACGGCATCGAGTAGGTACCCAAGAAGGTACCAAATCGCTTCTTCCTTGAGAAGATGATGCTTGACTGGTTCTTGATCGTTTAGGGGCCACTGCATTAATAAATAAAGCACTCAAATTAGTCACTGCACAATAATTAAATATACGCAATTCAAAAAGATGTCAAGTAACGTATTTCACTAACAACCAGTATCAGAATTACGAAAAATCACAATCTGCATTTCTCATGGATTTAATTGTCTAAGTGCTTGAAAATGAACTCCACTGCATTCTCAATTGGCACATTCAGCATAAAAAAAAAAATTTCTAGTTGTAATGAATTTATCCTTAGTAATTATAACGTGCAATTCGTCAAACAGGTGTCCCAGTAATATGTGTCTATAGTTATCCACACTGATTTTTTTTCTTTTTTTTTTCAGAATAAGATTGTATCCCCAACTGCATCTTTTCCAATTGAACTTCACAATATATCAAGAGTTAAATACATGTTCAAGAGCAATAGATGGAAGCCAACAGAATTGCAAAAATAAAAGAACAAATTCTGGAACCAAGAAAACAGAAAATTGAAAATTCATTCTCACTCAGACATTATATCAAACATTTGGTGGGCAGAAAATTTGACAATTCCACTATACTCAATTCTGTAATTCCTAACCCCAACATTAAGCACAGGGTATCAAGAACCCACAATCACACAATGAAAACAAAAAAACACATGATTTCAGCAAACAAAGAATTGAAATTCGTTCATTCAAGCATTTTATCAAACACTTGGTAGGCATGAATTTTGTTGCACACAATCATGCAAAATTGATGAAATTCCAACCCCCATTTCCTTAATCAGCAACGAAATCGTAAACAAAATACACTGAATTAACTAATCCACACTTTTAATTCCAAAAAGAAGGAGCAAGATAGAAAATTAAAAGAAGAAAACCTAAAAACTAATAAGAACAGAAAAGAAACGAAAAAATTAATAAAATAGAAGAGAAAGGATAAAACTTACTTGAATTTGATGCTAATTAGGCCGAATTTATGCTTGATGGACAAATTAACCCACGAAAATGGAAGACAACCCACTGATTTAAGAAAATAAAAGAAAAAGAAAGAGGGAGGGCGAGAGATATGCGAGAGGGAAAATGGGGTTTGATTTTGTGTTTTAAAAAAAATTGAAGTGAACTGGAAGTTACCGAATCAAAAACCGAAATTTTACCTTACACGGCGGTGATAGATTTCCTCACCGCCGTGTAAATCGCGACTGGTTTCAATTTTTTTCAAGAACAAGAATTTCACACGGCGGTGAGGGATTTCTTCACCGCCGTGTAAAATCTCCACTGGACATATATTTTCGGAAATTAAATTTTCACACGGCGGTGAGGGATTTCTTCACCGCCGTGTAACACGAAATTTTCTGCCAAAAATTTTTAGATTGCACAAGTTTTCCCCAATTTCTTTCCACACATTCTACACCCTTCCTCAACACAAATTCAACATGAAATGACAATGACATTTATTGACGCAAATGATTAAAACTACACACATTGAAAACAAAAATAGCAAGGTTTAGGAATTTATTTAGTTCTGATTTTTAAGTCTCAGCTAGACTTTTACGTACCTCATTCTTCGTCCAATAAAATAGCCACTGCTGCACCTTCAGCGTGGTTTTCAAAATAAGGTTTTAGACGATGACCATTTACCTTAAATTTCGTACTTCCAAATTGCTTTCTGATTGTAACAGCTCCGAACTTTTCGACCGCGATGACTTCAAAAGGACCCGTGCACTTTGATTTTAATTTCCCAGGGAACAATCGCAACCTGCTGTCATATAACAAAACTTTCATTCCTGGAACAAATTCTTTTCTTACTATCCTTCGATCATGCCACTTTTTTGTGTCGCTTTTGTATTTCTCAGCATGATTATATGCCCAAAATCTGAACTCCTCCAATTCATTCAGCTGTAGGGACCTGCATTTTCCTGCACTTTCAAGATCAAAGTTCAAAAATTTCGTAGCCCAATATGCCTTATGTTCTAACTCGACCGGAAGATGACAAGACTTTCCAAACATCAGCCTAAATGGGGACATTCCAATGGGTGTCTTGAAAGCTGTTCTATAAGCCCAAAGAGCGTCATCTAGCTTAAGGGACCAATCCTTCCTAGATACACTGACTGTTTTCTCTAAAATGGCTTTCAACTCTCTATTGGATACCTCAACCTGTCCATTGGCCTGAGCATGATAAGGGGTTGTAACCTTATGTCTAACACCAAACTTTTTCAATAAAGCTTTAAATTGATGGTTCACAAAATGTTTACCACCGTCACTGATGATTGCTCTCGGGGTTCCATATCGAGTAAATATATTCTTCCTCAAAAATTTAAGCACAACTTTGGCATCACAGGTTCTAGTGGCCACAGCCTCTACCCACTTACTTACGTAATCAACGGCCACTAAAATATATTCACAACCATAGGAAACCGGAAAGGGTCCCATAAAGTCAATTCCCCATACATCAAAAATCTCTACCTCAAGCATATTGGTTAAAGGCATCTCATCTCTCTTTGATATATTCCCTACTCTCTGGCATCTATCACAAGCTTTCACATAAGATTGAATGTCTTTAAACATTGTAGGCCAATAGAACCCAGAAGATAAAATTTTCATTACCGTTCTGTTTGGTCCATGATGTCCACCAGCTTCTCCACTATGACAGGCTGTGATAATCTCACCCTTCTCCTCATCTGGAATACATCTTCTCAGCACTTGATCTGCACACAAACGAAATAGATAAGGATCATCCCAAATATAATGCTTTGCATCAGCCTTTAACTTCTTTTTCTGCTGCCATGTGAAATCCTTTGGCATAAATCCCCCTGCGAGAAAATTAGCTAAATTAGCAAACCAAGGAACAGAAATCTCATTTTCAAACAAAGCCCAATATGCTTTATGTTCTAACTCGACCGGAAGATGACATGACTTTCCAAACATCAGCCTAAATGGGGACATTCCAATGGGTGTCTTAAAAGCTGTTCTATAAGCCCAAAGAGCGTCATCTAGCTTAAGGGACCAATCCTTCCTAGATACACTGACTGTTTTCTCTAAAATGGCTTTCAACTCTCTATTGGATACCTCAACTTATCCATTGGCCTGAGCATGATAAGGGGTTGTAACCTTATGTCTAACACCAAACTTTTTCAATAAAGTTTTAAATTAATGGTTCACAAAATGTTTACCACCGTCACTGATGATTGCTCTCGGGGTTCCATATCGAGTAAATATATTCTTCCTCAAAAATTTAAGCACAACTTTGGCATCACAGGTTCTAGTGGCCACAGCCTCTACCCACTTACTTACATAATCAACGGCCACTAAAATATATTCACAACCATAGGAAACCGGAAAGGGTCCCATAAAGTCAATTCCCCATACATCAAAAAGCTCTACCTCAAGCATATTGGTTAAAGGCATCTCATCTCTCTTTGATATATTCCCTACTCTCTGGCATCTATCACAAGCTTTCACATAAGATTGAATGTCTTTAAACATTGTAGGCTAATAGAACCCAGAAGATAAAATTTTCATTACCGTTCTGTTTGGTCCATGATGTCCACCAGCTTCTCCACTATGACAGGCTGTGATAATCTCACCCTTCTCCTCATCTGGAATACATCTTCTCAGCACTTGATCTGCACACAAACGAAATAGATAAGGATCATCCCAAATATAATGTTTTGCATCAGCTTTCAACTTCTTTTTCTGCTGCCAGGTGAAATCCTTTGGCATAAATCCCCCTGCGAGAAAATTACCTAAATTAGCAAACCAAGGAACAGAAATCTCATTTTCAAACAAAGCACAAATATTTTCATCAGGGAATAAATCTGAAATCTCCCCTTTCTCAATGTGAGCATTTTCCAGTCTTGACAAATGGTCTGCTACAAAGTTTTCTGCTCCCTTCTTATCTTTAATTTCCAGGTCGAATTCTTGCAGTAGAAGTACCCATCTGATCAGTCTTGGTTTGGATTCCTTCTTTGCAAATAGGTGTCTCAAGGCAGCATGGTCAGACCACACCACAATTCTTGCTCCCAACAAATATGGCCTGAATTTTTCGAATGCATACACGATTGCAAGAAGTTCCTTCTCCGTTGTGGTGTAATTCATTTGAGCTCCTGTCAAAATGTGACTTGCATAATAAACCGCACAAAATACCTTCTCTCTTCGCTGCCAAGTACTGCACTAACTGCAAAATCACTAGCATCACACATTAATTCAAAAGGCAAATTCCAATCCGGAGAAATAATCACCGGGGCTGAAATGAGCCTCAGTTTCAAAGTCTGAAAAGCCAACATATATTCATCGTCAATATTAAAAGGAGCATCTTTTATCAACAAATTGGATAAAGGTTTAGCAATTTTTGAAAAATCTTTGATAAACAGGCGGTAAAATCCTGCATGTCCCAAGAAACTTCTAATGCCTTTCACACTAGTTGGGGGTGGTAACTTTTCTATCACCTCTACCTTAGCCTTATCAACCTCTATCCCCTTCTCAGAAATTTTGTGGCCAAGTACAATGACTTCCCTTACCATGAAATGGCATTTTTCCCAATTCAGCACCAAGTTGGTCTCCTTACACCTTTCTAACACCAAATCTAAATGCCTAAGGCAGCTCTCAAAATCACTCCCATAAATGGTAAAGTCGTCCATGAACACCTCCATAAATTTCTCTATGAAGTCATAAAAAATTGCCATCATACACCGCTGAAATGTAGCCGGTGCGTTGCACAGCCCGAAGGGCATTCTCCTGTATGCAAAGGTGCCATAAGGACAGGTAAATGTTGTCTTTTCTTGATCTTCTGGATAGGGGTGTGCATCACCCGACCCGACCCGACAAACCCGAAGGACCCGAACCGAAAATGTAAATCGGGTAGGGTTGTTAGGGTTATATGGGTCGGATCGGGTGTTAATATGTATGATATTTCAGGTTCGGGTCGGGTCGGGTTAAAACCTTGCCCAACCCGAACCCGAACCAAGATACTATAAATATTATTCTTTTCCCTTTACCCATATACCCATACCCATACCCATTTGGAACTTCCCATCTCCTCTCACGCTCACCTTCTCTCTCACACTCACCTTCTCTCTCTCTCACACTCTGCTTCTCAGTAATCCAAATCTCACGCTCACCTTCTCTCTCACAATCACCTCCTCTCTCTCTCTCACACTCTGCTTCTCACGCTCACCTTCTCTCTCTCACACTCTCCTTCTCTCTCTCACACTCTCCTTCTCTCTCTTTTCTTCTCAAACATATAGATATCATATTCTCAAGCAAGCAAATCTCTCTCCCTCTCAAGCAAAATCGTGAACCAAATCTCCCTCTCTCTCCCGATCGAGATCAAGATCGATCTACTAGATCTCTCTCCTTCGACATCCATCTCCATCGCATGCTTGTTTCGGTGTTCTCCCGATCGAGATCAAGATCGATTTATAGCAGATTTGTTCTCTTTTTTTTGTTATTTTTTTTAGATCTGTTTGATATGTTCATATTTCATATTTTGTTTGTGACTTTCTTTTGATTCTTGTTGGATTTGATTTCTCTTTTGTTAATGTTTGGCTGAATTGTAATTTTTTTTTCGCGTTGAAGCTCTGAATGTGAAGGATTTGTGAATTTCGGGTTAAATGGGTTTTTCGGTTCGGGCCCCGATAATTTCGGGTTTTTCGGTTCGGGCCCCTACTAGTAGTTAGGGTCGGTTCGGGGTGGGATTTTATGTATATTTCGGGTATCGGGTTATTCGGGTTCGGTTCGGGTTGGCCCGAACCCGCCCGATGCACACCCCTACTTCTGGAGCTATGGGTATTTGCATGTAACCTGAATATCCATCTAAAAAACAATAGAATCCATTTCCTACCAATCTTTCCAACATTTGGTCAATGAAAGGTAAAGGAAAATGATCCTTTCTGGTTGCATTATTTAACCTCCTATAGTCTATGCACACTCTCCACCCTGTCACTGTGCATGTGGGAATTAATTCATTTTTTTCATTTGCTACAACAGTCATCCCTCCTTTCTTTGGTACACATTGGACTGGACTTATCCAATTGCTATCAGAAATGGGATAGATAATACCTGCATCAAGGAGCTTGAGTACCTCCTTTTTCACCACTTCTTGCATTGCTGGATTTAGTCGCCTTTGGGGTTGCACCACCGGTTTGAAATCAGTTTCCATAGGTATCCGATGTGTACAATAGCTGGGACTGATTCCTTTTAAATCTAAAGTTGACCAGCCAATTTCTCCTTTATGCTTCTTGAATACTTCAATAAGCATTTCTTCTTCCAAACCTGTCAATAAAGATGAAATAATTACTGGTTTTGCATTATCTTCTAAAAATATATATTTTAAATGTGAAGGAAGAGGGTTAAGTTCAGAATGTGTATCCCCCTTTCCCAAGTTCAGTCCTTCTTCCTGTGTGTTTTCTTCTTCACTTTCTTGCTCCACAGCTGCAATCACTTCCTCATCTTCAAATTTTTCATTCTCCAAAGAATGCAGTAAATCCTCATTCATCGGATCAGCTTCTAACATTTCCTCTTGCATTTCTTCTATACACTTGTCTATTGTATCCACAAAGTAAGCAGATTCTTCTATATCATCTGATGGATACCTTTGAGCTTTGTTCACATCAACAACTAATTTTTCATCATTGAATCTCAGGGTAACGGTTTGCCCATGCACATCAATCAAAGCTTTTGCTGTGTTTAAAAACGGTCTCCCCACAATAAGTGGTACTTTCCTATCCTCTTCCATTTCCATCACCACAAAGTCTACTGGAAAAATAAACTTTCCCACTTTCACTAACAGGTCCTCTATCACTCCCTTGGGTCGCCTCACCGACCTATCCGCAAGTTGGAGTCTCATTCCCGTCTCCTTAAGATCACCAAGATTCAGCTTCCTGCAAATAGAATAAGGCATTAGATTTATGCTTGCACCTAAATCACACAAAGCATTACCATAAAAATTTTCACCAATAGCACAAGGTACAGTGAAGCTACCTAGATCTTCCAATTTCTCAGGGATCTTGTTCATGATTATAGCACTGCAATTTTCTGTTAGTTGAACAGTTCCATGCCCTTCTAATTTCTTTTTATTAGAACATAGTTCTTTCATAAATTTAGCATAGTTCGGCATATGAGCTAAAGCTTCAGCAAATGGTAAATTAATGTGTAATTTTTTAAACATTTCTATAAACCTAGCTTTTTGCTCATTTTTCTTTTCCTGTCTAGCAACAACAGGAAATGGCAGTCTATTTATATCGAGATCCTCTACCCTTGGATTCACTATACTTTTACCTTTATCCTTTTTAGGAGCATTTTCATTCATTTCTAAATTAGAGTTAGAATTACTTACAGCCCGTGTTGGCTCCTCCTTTTCTGATGAAGAATTTTTACCTTGATCTTCTCTTTGTGCAACGTCCTTTCCACTTCGCAGTGTAATTGCTTTTGCTTCCTCTTTTGGATTCCGATCCACATTTGAGGAAAATGTTCCTGGTTGCCTTTGGGACACAGAATTTGCAAGTTGACCCAACTGAGTTTCCAGATTTCTCATAGAAGCATCTTGGTTTCGATTCCACTGCTCTTGGGATTTCCACCTAGATTCTTGATTTGTCATGAATTGCTGCTGACTGTTTATGAAGCTAGCCACCATATCCTCAAGGTTTGGCTTCTTCTCTTGCATAGGTGGCCTAGGTGGGTATCCTGGTGGATGGTATGATTGAGCTTGTGGTTGATTGAAATTTTGTCCATGGTTGTGATGGGGTGGATATGGCATTTGGTATTGGTTGGATGTTTGGGGTTGGTATGAATGTCCTTGATTGTGCTGAGTACTTTGGTTGAAAGGGGGTCTTGCTGGTGGGTGAGAGGATGAAGCATTCTGATTTCCATCTTTCCAAGAAAAATTCGGGTGATTTCTCCATCCCGGGTTGTATGAGTTACTATAAGGGTCACTCCTTCGATAATCCCCTACAGCATTAACATTTCCCATTGCTGCACTCTCTTGAGCATATTGCCCACTTTCATACCACTCATCTTCTTGAGAAACAGAGGCTACATTTTTCACCCTTAAGTTTTTCATCTCGTTCTGCATTGACTCCACCTGTGCCCTCAGTATTGACACTTCATCTACACTATGTATTCCTTGTCTTCTTGAGACTGATCTAGGATTAGCCCACTGAGCGTCATTTGCTGCCATTTTATCCAGCAGTTGGAATGCTTCTTCTGGTATTCTATTCATAAAAGAACCTCCTGATGATGCATCCAGCAAAGATTTTGTTTGTGGTGAAATACCAGAAAAAAATTGTTACATCAGATGGTAGATTGGTATTTCATGATGCGGATAGCTTCTTAACAATCTTCTGAATCTTTCTCAAGCCTCATAAAAAGGCTCATCACTCAATTGGCTAAATTGAAAAATGCTGTTGCGAATATTTGCTGTTTTTGTAGGTGGGAAAAATCTCATCAGAAACCTTTCTTGCAATTGATCCCAAGATGTAATTGACTATCTTGGTAACATTTGCAACCACTCTCTTGCCTTTCCAATCAAGGTGAAAGGAAATAGTTTCAGTCTTACAGCATCAGGTGTCACTCCTGGAATCTGCACTGTGTCACTAATCTCCAAAAATAAATCCAGGTGTTGTGCAGGATCTTCCACTTCTGCTCCAGAAAATTGATTTCTTTGCACCATGTTGATAGTTGCTGGTTTCAGTTCAAATTGTACTCCTCTTGGCAGCACAATTGTCCTATGGTCTTCAGTCCATCTTGGCACAGCATAGTCCCTTATCGTTCGCTGTCTAGGGACTTCTCCTCCAAAATTTCTTGGTACCTCTTCTTGTGCCCTTGGCACTTGTTCATTCTCGGGAGGGAATTCATCAACAGGCGGGTTGTTCTCCATGACGGTTTCTCTAGTGGCTCTCCTGCGTTGATGCAATGTCCTCTCGATTTCAGGATCATAGGGTGCTAATGGTCCTTGTCTAACTCTGCTCATACACCACAACTACCTGAAAAGAATAAAAATAATAAAATCAGAAAAATAAAAACACATACAAATAAAAATCAAAACTTACTGACAACGCCAATTCCCCGGCAACGGCGCCAAAAACTTAACGCGACCTCAGCAAGTGTACTGAATCGGCAAGTAATATAGTGGAATATAATTAAGACCACAAGTTATCGAACCCAAGGGACTGTGTTGTGCAAGTGTTTGACAATTAAATGTATGCTAAAGAATTCCCAATTATTTTGATGTGGTGATTGTTTAACTCAGAAAAATCAATAATCTAACTGATGATATTAATGTCTAAGAATATTAACGATTTAATAATACAGCAACTTGATAAAATAATTAAGAGATCTTGCTAAGGAATACCCATTCTCCCCAATAATATCATGTGAATACTTAATTCAATAATTTCATATACAATCAGCGAATAACCTAGCCTATACCATAGCTTGCCTTTCGGATCCAGCTTCTCTAAAACATGCACTTACCAATCCGGATTCAGCACATAAATTAGCATTATTACAGGTCTTAAAGTTCTAAGTTAAATAATCCTACCATTCCGGATTCAGACATCAAACTCATTTATCTTCCACCATTCTGAACCTATTGAAATAAACATTCACAGATTTTAACTACCAATTCGGATTCATCAAATCAATGAAAGTTGATTAAAATAGAACAGAACATATGTATGTATTTATGGGCTGATTGCAATCAAAGTTTATCTTGGTAGATCTCTCCCTAACTTGCATTCAAACCAACAACAACAGATAATTTCAGAGAAGATAAAACTGAAGTATATTTGTATAATACAATCCATACAAAATATTCACATGATTTACTGGGGATTTAAGGCATCCCTTAACAAGAATTAAAATTACTCACTTATACTTGAATTAAAGACTGAATTAAATAGAGAGAAATTGATATTACCCATTTGAATCTGAAAATGAAAATCTTACAGTAAACCAAACGATATTCTTCAATTGAATCAGCTATTCCAACTTCCAAATTAAATTACAGAATTGAAATTTCCCTTCTAAGAATTTCCAGATCAGAAATCTCAGAGTTTATTTTCTTCAACCAAAAACTAAAACTAAAAAAATTCCTCCCTAGAATTTCCAGAATCGTCCCCTTTTAAGCTAGTTTTCCCCCCCAAAAATAAAAGTCAAAAGTCTATTCGGTGGCCTCCAAATCTGATTTTTCCGGGATTTGATTCACATAACAGATCTTAAATGTTACACGGCGGTGATAGATATCCTCACTGCCGTGTAAATGTCCAATGATATATTTTTATTCTGAAATTTTGAGGTTACACGGCGGTGAGGAAATTCTTCACCGCCGTGTAAATGTTCCAGTTCTGCTTAATAAATTCTTTGACTTCGCTTCACACGGCGGTGAGGAATTCTTCACCGCCATGTAAATGTTCCAGGTCTGCTTACTTGATTTTTCCTCATGATTCTGGCCTCCCGTCTCACACGGCGGTGAGAGATATCCTCACCGCCGTGTAACCTACCTAATTTTGCCAAAAACAACATAAATCTCCATTTAGTGCACCAACTAACATCAAATGACAATTTATCAAAAATTAACACAAATAACAGCTTTTAGACTAAGAAATAATCTCTAAATTCACATCAAAACATTGTTTAATTTAAACTTATCAAGGCCCAATACACCACTTGGCCTCAACTTATCTTCATAGCCCAATTTAGCTTCTTTCCCCTCTTGAACTTGCATCTTGTCTATATAAGGTCTCATAAATACTTGTAGGACTTCTTTAAGTTTCTTTGACCTTGATTTTATGCCATTATGCTTGGCTGTGCTCATATCATCCCCCCCCCCCCCCTCTTTAGAAAAGATTCGTCCACGAATTTTTGTCTTATTCAAGTTGGGAATGGAAAATTGTGTAATAAATTGATCTTCATAGATGATCTTGTGGACATGTAGAAATAAAATGAATGCTTATTTAGAAAAGAACTCATGTTCCTACAAGTCAAGAAAAACACTGGACAAAACATGGTTAGTTCTTAATACAATCATTTTGCTCTGATCATTATTCTCTTCATTTTTCACGTGCAATTCAGCCTCCTCAATTAATAAAGGAGCAATCATAAAATGCTGATCTTCTAACTCAATTACACAAACATCTTCCTTTTCACTTAAACAAGTGGCAACATCTTCGTTTTTAATTGTCTCTTCATCATTCACCACCTCATCTTCACATAAATCTATAGCATCTCTTTTAGCTTCACAAATAATTTCTGCTACTACAACTTCCTCTTCTTTCTTTCTTTTCTCTTGTCCCATATACGTACTTAGTAGTGTAGAAAGTTGTTTAAAATGCAATTCCATATCTTTAGAATCTTAATTTTTACTATGAATGTTAATTGATCTACATCGGTTTTGAATTCTAGTAGACTTATCAATTATCTCCTCCACCCAATCCATCCTAGAATTCAACTTCTTAACCTCACTCAGGAATGTTTTATACATTGTTTTCACATCAGCCACACTTCCATCCTCCTCCTCATGCACTGTCTCTGTTCTTTCCCTTCTTGACATGATTTATAAGCTGCAAATAAACATTAGAAGGAAAAAAAAACCTCACAATTCACTCCCTCACGTGTTTGTCTCTCAACTCACGACTTAATTTCTTGCAATTGTACTTCAGAAATAAACTCAAACAAATATGCACAATTAAGTAGTTTAATTTGAAAATAATGAGTACTTAACAAGAACAGCAAAAAAAAGTACCAATTCTAGAGGCAAATTGACCAAATTGAACAAACTTAGAAATTAGCACACAAGAGATAAATTCCGTGCGCTTTAGTGTAAAAGATGTTAAACAATGTGCAATATGTTAAACTAGCATAGTTCGAACCAAAAACAATTTAGACACACAAATTGGTAACTTAGAATGAAAAGAATAGACAAAACGGATGCACTTAAATGCGATGTTTAACTAAACCTAATGATTAGTTTAAACAGATTTTATATAGACTCAACAAAAAGAAAATCAAAGAAAGCATGCAATAATATAACCCAAAATCCAAAAAACAACTAGCACTTAACCTGCTCTTTGAAGAAATCAAACCAGTTATGGAAGTTCTAGCTTAATTGATCAAATTTGAACTTAACAAGATAATAGGACCTGAATTGAACACAAGGTAATTTTCAGATTTTTTTTTATATGTATATAAATTTTCTTTTTTTTTTCAAATGTAAATCACACAACTAATGATCAAATACTTGAGATAGGTAATTTAATACAATTGAGCAAGAACCAAATAAGGAGCTAAATGCAAAGTCCTATTCAGCCTAAACAAAGAAAGAATTTCAAGAAGACAAAATTAAAGGATAGTTAAGAATTTATCACTTAGCCTAAGCTCTGATACCAATTGATGCGGAACCCCAGCCTATATGCAAACTAGAACGCCAACATACCATGAATATTGATCATAAACAAGTAAATAAATCCCCAATCTAAAGAACCCCCAAACCAGATTGAATGGAAACGCTTATAATAAATTGATTTAGAAAGTAAGAAAAATAAGAATCAAGCATACATTAATCATGCAAATTGCCTAAGTCTAATTCTTCATACAATAGCAAGAATCAATAAAAATTAACTCTCATAAATTCAGTCAATGAAAATTCAATAATCATATGATGTGCAAAATGTAAAGTACAAATGAAGAAGTTCAGCCCTTTATATAGGCTAGGCACTAGAGGAGTTATAATCAAACACTAACTCTAAGAGATAATTAATAAAATAAATAACAAAGATAATTCCTAACCTTTATCTACATGTATTTGGCCACAATATGGACTAAGTACATGAATAAATAAAGATAAATACAATCTAAAAATAATCCTAAAAGCTAAGGATTATCCTGAGGAAAATGAATGTAGACTCAATTTTGGCTATAAGTGGAATTTGGCTAACTCACTCAAGATAAATTCATCCTATTATTTCTCTATCAAACTCTATTCAATAATATCTCAAAATAATAAGAATTTATCAAGGAAAACCCATTCCTAAAATTTAGGACCCCAAGTTCACCAATGTAGGCATAAAGCTAAATTTGACTCAAACCCATCCAAATTCAGCTCTCCCCTTTAAAATCTAGCCCCCTCATGTTTTCTAAGCCTCAATTAGTTATTTAGGCCCAACTCTTTAGAAGAGATAAGCCCAACTTTAGCCTACCCACTTAAACTACCCAAAATACTCAACTAAGCTCAAAAATAAAACAAACCTAATTAAATAAGCCCAAAACGTTTTCTAAGGTACTAGGCTGCCCAAATACATTTAATTATATGTCATTACAAGAATAGAAGCTAAACAAAATAGCTTGAAGGCCCAATACACCACTTGGCCTCAACTTATCTTCATAGCCCAATTTAGCTTCTTTCCCCTCTTGAACTTGCATCTTGTCTATATAAGGTCTCATAAATACTTGTAGGACTTCTTTAAGTTTCTTTGACCATGATTTTATGCCATTATGCTTGGCTATAATCATATCATCCCCTCCCTCTTTAGAAAAGATTCGTCCTCGAATCTTCGTCTTGTTCAAGTTGGGAATGGAAAATTGTGGAATAAATTGATCTTCATAGATGATCTTGTGAACATGTAGAAATAAAATGAATGCTTCTTCAGAAAAGAACTCATGTTCCTGCAAGTCAACAAAAACACTGGACAAAATATGGTTAGTTCTTAATACAATCTTTTTGCTCTGATCATTATTCTCTTCATTTTTCACGTGCAATTCAACCTCCTCAATTAATAAAGGAGCAATCATAAAATGTTGATCTTCTAACTCAATTACACAAACATCTTCCTTTTCACTTAAACAAGTGACAACATCTTCGTTTTTCAATTGTCTCTTCATCATTCACCACCTCATCTTCACATAAATCTATAGCATCTCTTTCAGCTTCACAAATAATTTCTGCTACTAAAACTTCCTCTTCTTTCTTTCTTTTCTCTTGTCCCATATACGTACTTAATAGTGTAGAAAGTTGTTTAAAATGCAATTCCATATCTTTAGAATCTTCATTTTTACTATGAGTGTTAATTGATCTACATCGGTTTTGAATTCTAGTAGACTTATCAATTATCTCCTCCACCCGATCCATCCTAGAATTCAACTTCTTAACCTCACTCAGGAATGTTTTATACATTGTTTTCACATCAGCCACACTTCCATCCTCCTCCTTATGCATTGTCTCTATTCTTTCCCTTCTTGACATGATTTATAAGCTGCAAATAAACATTAGAAGGAAAAAGAAACCTCACAATTCACTCCCTCATGTGTTTGTCTCTCAACTCATGACTTAATTTCTCGCAATTGTACTTCAGAAACAAACTCAAACAAATGTTGTTTAAGTAGTTTGATTTGGAAACAATGAATACTTAACAAGAACAACAACGAGTACTAATTCTAGAGGCAAATTGACCATAATTGAACAAACTTGGAAATAGCACACAAGATATAAATTTCGTGCGCTTTAGTATATAAAGATGTTCAACAATGTGCAATATGTTAAACTAGCTTAGTTGGAACCAAAAATAGTTTAGACACACAAATTGATAACTTAGAATGAAGAGAATAGACAAGACGGATGCACTTAAATGCGATGTTTAACTAAACCTAATGATTAGTTTAAACAGATTTTATATAGACTCAAAAAAAAAGAAAATCAAAGAAAGCATGCAATAATATAACCCAAAATCCAAAAAACAACAAGCACTTAACCTGCTCTTTGAAGAAATCAAACCAGTTATGGAAGTTCTAGCTTAATTGATCAAATTTGAACTTAACAAGATAATATGACCTGAATTGAACACAAGGTAATTTTCAGATTTTTTTTTATATGTATATAAATTTTCTTTTTTTTTTCAAATGTAAATCACACAACTAATGATCAAATACTTGAGATAGGTAATTTAATACAATTGAGCAAGAACCAAATAAGGAGCTAGATGCAAAGTCCTATTCGGCCTAAACAAAGAAATAATTTCAAGAAGACAAAATTAAAGGATAGTTAAGAATTTATCACTTAGCCTAAGCTTTGATACCAATTGATGCGGAACCCCAGCCTATATGCAAACTAGAACGCCAACATACCATGAATATTGATCATAAACAAGTGAATAAATCCCCAATCTAAAGAACCCCCAAACAAGATTGAATGGAAACACTTATAATAGATTGATTTAGAAAGTAAGAAGAATAATAATCAAGCATACATTAATCATGCAAATTGCCTATAGTCTAATTCTTCATACAATAGCAAGAATCAATAGAAATTAACTCTCACAAATTCAGTCAATGAAAATTCATTAATCATATGATGTGCAAAATGTAAAGTACAAATGAAAAAGTTAAGCCCTTTATATAGGCTAGGCAGCCACCCCTCCCTAGAGGAGTTATAATCAAACACTAACTCTAAGAGATAATTAATAAAATAAATAACAAAGATAATTCCTAACCTTTATCTACATGTATTTAGCCACAATATGGACTAAGTACATAAATAAATAAAGATAAATACAATCTGAAAATAATCCTAAAAGCTAATGATTATCCTAAAGAAAATGAATGTAGACTCAATTTTGGCTATAAGTGGAATTTGGCTAACTCACTCAAGATACATTCATCCTATTGTTTCTCCATCAAACTCTATTCAATAATATCCCAAAATAATAAGCATTTATCAAGGAAAACCCATTCCTAAAATTTAGGACCCTAAGTTCACCAAATCATCCATATCCACATAATGCTGCAATTCAATAATATCAGCAAGTTCTCTATTCATACCTCCCAAAAAGCGAGACATCATTTGATATTCATCCTCCACAATGCTTGCTTTAATCATGAGCATCTCCATCTCCTTGTAGTAATCCTCCACTGAACTAGATCCTTGTGTAAGTTTTTGTAACTGATTGTGGAGTTCCTTATGATAGTAACTAGGCACATACTTCTTTCTCATGATTCTTTTCATTTCCTCCCAAGAAGTGATAGGGAGTTCCCCATTTCTCCTCCTACTTCTCAATAACTCATCCCACCAAATTAGTGCATAATCAGAAAATTCAATGGCTGCGAGTTTTACCTTTTTCTCATCTGAATAATGGTAGCATGAAAAGATCATCTCTACCTTTCTTTCCCAATCAAGATAGGCATTCACATCATTTTTACTTTTGAATGGTGGAATCTTCATTTTGATAGCACTCAAATTATTGTCTTTACTTTCCATTCGATTATCATACATCCTTGCTCTCATTGGGAAGGAATGAGCCTCCTCTTCTCCATCATCATTGTATTATTGGTCTACTTCTTCCTCCCTTGTATATTTGCCCTTGGAAGCTTTAAGGTCACTTTCCATGCTATCCATCCTGAGATTTAGCTTTTGCAAACTATCCATAAAAGCTTTAATCATAAGTTTAGTATCAGGGGTAATCTCAGTCTCATCTTTACTATTGTTTCCAGACATCTTTAAACTTAAGTAAACAAGTAAAGAAAATAATTCACTCAACCTCACGTGTCCCTTTGCTAAAAGTTCCTCCACTTGTCTTTGCAACTCCTTTGTTTCTTCCGGATTGCTTCGATAAGCTGGACGGTTTGGAATTTGTGCACCAGGAACAAAATCAATTTGATGTTCAATCCCTCTAATTGGTGGCAACCCAGGTGGTATCTCCTCAGGGAAGACATCTTTATAATTCTGCAACAACTTAGAAAAAGAACTAGGCAAATTTGGGTTAAGGTTAGTTTTAGAAAAATAATTGTCCTTAAACCTCAAAAGTACTAAAGTTCTTATGCCTAAGTAAGCACTCCTCAACTCTCTCTCTTTTGCGTAAAAGGAATATTTGCTGAATTAAAGTGAAGTTAAAAAAAGGAATATTTGCTGAATTAAAAAAAGATAAAAAAAAAGAGGGAGAGAGAGAGAGAGAAATATATATACTGCAAAATAATATAGGTGATCGGCAATGGAGGTTGTGAATGGTGGCCGGCCTAGGAAGAAGAAGATGGTGGTTTTATATGAGAGAGGCAGAACAAGCAGTGGATTTCAAGCATAAAGAGAAGGCATTCTTTTTATAATTGAAATCAAATATACGAGGCTTTTTGGAGCCACACACATTAGATCACACACACACACATTAGATCACACATACAAATACACACACACACATTCGATCATACACACAAACACACACACATCACACACACAAGCACACACATTAGATCACACAAACACACACACACACACACACACACACACAAATACACACACATGTGCGCGCGCATGCTTATTTGATGAGTTTGTGCCATGATTTGCATATTCTAGAACAAATCAAAGATTATCATAATTAAGCAAACCAATTAATGAGCCATTATATGGTCATCCAATCAATTAAAAATGGAAAAATTTTGCAATGATTGAACCGGCATCTTCCTTCTTTTTCCCTAGTTTGCAGGCAACTAAACAAAATAACCTAAGCCAATGAAAAGGGTATGGAAATTTGATCAAATATATCTAAAATGGGAATAGAACAAATTCATTAATCTGCACTTAGCAGCTTCCATACGCATTTATAAAGAGATTAATGAAATTTTTCCACTAAAGAAATTTGTTCCAAGAACATATGAGAATCTAGAGATAAATGAAATTAGAAAAAAGAGAGAAAAAAGAGAGATAGGGAGAAATATATAGGCTGCAAAACAAGACAGGTGATCAGCAATGGAGGTTGCAAATGGTGGCCGGCCTAGGAAGAACAAGATGGTTTTACATGAGAGAGGCAGAACAGGCAGTTGATGTAATGGCCTCAATACTGGGTTAGCCGGAAATAGTGTTTCCTGATAGTGATAGTGATAGTGACACCGGGATTAATAGTACCTCCCGGAGTCAAAAAATATTTTATTTGATTAATAGAAAATATAAGTCACAATGAGTTCAAAGTTAAAATTTAGAGTGAAATCGAAGTCAAATTGGGTCTCAAAAGTCAGAAACAAGAAAAAATAGCAGTTGCGATATGAATAGTAACTAGGTTGACTGGAAATTTGACCGAACCGTAAAAAGTGCTACGGATTTCAGAAAAATAATCTGAGAATATGAACGTACTCGTATTGATGAGTAAAATTATATGGTAATGAAAAATTTAATTTTGGTGACACTGAAAAATTAGATTATCGGACCGGTACATAATTACCAGACCGAGAAATGATTTCCAATTGACCCCAAAATATTATTGGAGTCTAATGAATATGATTTAAGAATTTTAGAGTCATTTTTATGAGGAATTGACCTTAGAAAGTAAGGAAAAAGATATGATTTCGGTTTGAAAGGTTTGACCGAGGCTTTAAAAATAGCAAATGATGTCCAAAAATTGCAAAAATTTTCAGATAGGCTCTAAATGATATGTAGAATTTTTGTTAGTAAAACTAGAATTTTTCGAGAACCGGACTAGAAACGGACTCCGATTGGGATAAAATTTTGTTTACAGCCTAATTTTTATATGATATGAATTATGAAATCAAATTTGAAGTGATTTGAAGTTAGGAAGTAAGAGAATTGAATTAAGTTGGCAAAAATGGATAATTAACTCATTAATGAGCTAATTAATATGCTAACCTACTCTCACCTACCTACTTAATGTTAGAAATCTGTAGATTAAGGGAAGTCTTTCACGTTTTTCTTCTCTCTTCCTTTGCTCTTCAAAACCGTGGCCTTGTTTTTCCCTTTTTCTTTTATTCTCCTTCACAAATCCATCATTTTCAAGCCCCTCAACTGGAATTGAGCCTCTTTTCAGCTTAAAAGTGCATGTTAGAGTGCCTTTGAGTAAGAAGAAGTGAAGAAATCAAGGGATTTCAAGTGAGGGGTTTAAGTGGAGGTAAGAAGATTTAATTATTTTGATTTGATTTATTAGTTCTAAAGGATAGATTAAGATGTATTAAGTATGATTATGAAGTTATATTGAATAAAAGACGGAAATTAATGGGTGTTAGTTTGATGTGCATTTTCGGCCTTGGATGAGGAATTCAAGGGGAAAAGCTTTTCAAAGGCTAGAATCATGCATGGTGGAGGTTATGAAGGCTAGATCATGGAATTAAGGTTTGTGATTACCTAATCCATGAATTTTCTTTGGAAAAATTAGGGTTTTCTATTATGTTTATTAGTGATTATATGTGATTTGCATGTACAATTGAAATTGAGGTGTCAATTGAGCTTAGGGAGGGTAGCTAAGCCAATTAGAGTGATTAGAAGGAAATAAAACTAAGTGCAAGTGTTAGACATAATGTGACATGATGGTATACTTTAGGTATACCTAGTATTTAAATGAAATTAAATGGTATATACATGTGAATTGAGTTATATTTAGTGAATTGAGTGGTAAAGGGATGAAAACTAAAATGTTAGTGAAAAACCCTATGTTGGCCGAATGGCCTAAGTGGAAGAATATGATATATTATGTGGTATACATGTTATATGAAATGTACAATGAATAAATGAATGAATTAGAAATGAAATTGAGGGTAAAATGAAAAGAAATGCTTGAAAAGCAAATGATTAATTTAAGTGAGTTTGTGTTAAAAGTATGTGCAAATGAATAATAAGCTTAGAAAGGTGACTAAGAACCTTTAATATGACAATAGAAATGTTTAAATGAAATTAGACATGAAAAGAAGTGTCCATAAATTTATTTGAAATTTATGGAAATTATATGAATATTTTTTAGTATGATATTCCATTATACTCAAGGTAAAAATAATAATAATTATTGAAATAATTGAAATTATATGTATATGTGATATTATTTTGATTAAGTGAATAATCGAGATTGAAATGATAATGAAGTGAAAGAAATGAAAATGAAGTGATTAAAATGAAAATGAAAATGTACTGATAAATCATATGTTATACGTCACATGTCATATGTAATACGAAAGTGTTAAAAGAACGAAAGTGGATTTGAAAGTCTATTTGAAAAGATGAATTTTGATAAATGTGAAAGTTTTGCCCTTAGTGATCTGGCGGTTTAATCTAATCCAGGATATGTTTGGCTAGCCATAAGGACACCATTGATACCGCGGTGCAAGTCATGGCGACTTGCTTTGCTATGATAGATTCGCGATGGTCTCTCATAGCCCTCTGTTATATGTCATGCATAACAGTAAATGGAATGAATACACTTTACTATACATCTATTACAGTTTTACATGCTTATATGATTCCCATACATACATATATAACTTAATATAACTCAATATATTACAAATCACAATCAAAAGAAACCTACACAAAAAGCTTATCCTACTGTGCTGGCACTGGAGAAATGCGGAGCTGTCCTTTAGTGATCACTGGTCTTCTGCACATGCACGGATAAACACCCGTGCTAAGCACAACGGCTTAGTGGGGAAGACAGTATAATGGACAACCATTCACAGTGGTTATCAATGCATACACAGGCGCGCATGTTGCATAATTATAAACGGTTAAAGTAATAAACTAGTAAACAAATAGTTGGGCATCAGATTAAGGTTATTATCACTATACACATTTTTAGGTGATTATAAACGCCATTATATCCATTATTGTTTTTGTCAGTCAAAGTTGCCTGCATTACCAAGTGGTGGATAACGGGTAATAACACATAGGTACCCCAAAGGTACAGTTCCATATTCAAATTCATACGCATAGGGATCAAAACAAGATCCAAAGACATATAGGGATCCCTCAGGACCCGAGACGCGTAGGGACCCAAATGGGGTCCAAACACATAGGTTGCAGCAAAGAACCCTATATTCATGTCTATCTATCCACGACTTGTCTTTTGCAGGCTATCTATTTATTTCATTCATCTATTCAGAGCCAATAGTATCAGTATATAATTATTTCCCATGCTTAAAAATCTAGTAATTAAGCATTAATATCAACATATAAATCATACGAGATGATTCATAACATTTAATTATGCACAGAACGGAGAATACAATTAAATAGCCAAAACAGATATGAGCGATGGTCGTGCCTCATGACCGACGGTTGTCGGTCATTCACTTATAGTCATCTCTTGTGAGCTATGCCACAAGGACGGCCGCCACTTTGCTTTGGCCCTTCCCTGGCGCTTCACGCCTGAAGGATGGCCCTCGTTCAAGGTGTGCACCCATCCCTCAAACGGATGCCCTTGAGGGACGGCCACCACTTCCCACACTTGCGTCCTTGACAGAATCCCACTCATGGAATGACCATAGGTCACGATAGATGCCCGTCGAGCAAATGCTGAGGAACGGCAGAACTATTTCCCTCATTTGGAACAAAAATCCATCCTTTCAAAACAGAATGCAAAGTTCACTTGCACAGCTAAAAACACCAGGTTAATCCCATTTTTAGCCAAAGTGGTCTTCATAAAACACAATCCCCTAGATGTTAGCTTTCTATTAGCATAACTTTCAGGTCATTTGGAGTTAATATCAAAGAATTATGACCTTAGAAACTACTCCAATGACCCTATTCTAGAAAATAGCTACAATTTTGTGCAATTTTGAAGGCCTTAGAGTCAAAAATAAATTATGGCTATTTCTAGAACATTTGTAGACACAGATTTGCCGGTTCTAACATAATTAGAATCAAGTTATTTCGAGATCTATAACTTGACTTATAGCCATAACAATATCCAAAGATCATTTTACTCCTAAAACAGAATTCCATTTTCACACATGTTCTTTTCCAAATCAACTATATTCTCACAAACCCTCACACATACTCAACTCAAAACAACACAACATTATCAAACACATCACAATTTAAGCAATTAAACAATATACATATGAAAATAAACAAAATTCCCAAACCTTCTTCTTGGCTTGCTTCAAACTCAATTAGCTATTTCCTCTTCCACTTTCTCCTTACCATTAGCTCTACTTAGTTTCTCCACTACAAATCAATCAAAATCCATCATTTACATACTAAGCTCTTAACTCCTAACTTACCAAAAATCCATGGATAAAGGAAGAAAACCAATAATTACTTACCTCTTTAGCTCGCACAAATTCTAAAACTCAACTAGCCAACTTAAGTGAAACCACAATCATCCATTAATAAAGGATTTAGGGGCTTGGAGAAGAAGAAATGGAAGGAAGAAGAAGGAGGAGAGGGACGAATTCTTCATCCCAATACCATCACCCCATATGGCTTTTAAAGCCATCCTTATCCATTATTTACTCCTAAAGTCAATACACACACATTTGTCACTTATGGATTGGCCAATTCCCTTAATTACTCTTTTAATCCTTTAATCTCTTATAAATCATACACTAATCTCTTAATTAACTTAATTCAGACATTAGCATATGGCATAATCCTTTTTATGCAATTTAGTCCATAAGGTTCAATGACAATTTTAATTCTAACAGTCCACTTATTATGACTTATATCCCAAACACATACACTTAGCTAAATACTCACTTAGACCACTCTCATACCCCTAATAACATGCAAAATGACTAGGGTACAAGTCGGGGCCTTACAACTCTTCCCTCCTTAAGGAATTTTGTCCTCGAAATTCATACTTGAACTGAATAGCTGAATATATTGAGCTATTATAACAGACTCGTGTTCCCAGGTTGCCTTTTCAACACTGTGGTGTTACTAGAGCACTTTTACCTAAGGAATCTGCTTATTTCGACGTTGTCTTACTTCTTGAGCTAAGATAGCTTTAGGTTGCTCATCATATGAACAATCTGATTGCACTTGCACATTTTGAACTGGCAGAATGTGAGACTTATCCGATATGTATCTACAGATCATAGACACATGAAATACTTCATGTAGCTTTGCTAGTTTTAGGTGTAAAGCCAACCGATAAGCTACTGGCCCAATCCGCTCAAGTACTTCATAAGGACCAATAAATCTTGGACTCAGCTTTCCCTTTTTCCCAGATAGAAACACTTTTCTCCAGAGAGACACTTTTAAGAACACTTTATCACCGATTTCATATTCAATGTCCTTTCGTTTCAAATGTGCATAAGATTTCTGCTGGTCAATTGCAGTTTTTAACCTTTGCTAAATCACTTTCACGTTCTCTTCAGTGTCCTTATCTAGCTTAGGGCCAATCACTTTATGCTCACCTAATTCTGTCCAACACACTGAATTTCGATATTTCCTACTATAGAGAGCTTCGTACGGTGCCATACCAATACTCATCTGATGACTATTGTTGAATGCCCCATCAATGCAATATACCTATCCCAGCTTCCAGAAAAATCCAAAACACAGCTTTGAAGCATATCCTCTAACAATTGTATCACTTTTTTAGATTGCCCATCTATCTGAGGATAAATAATCGTACTGAAATTGAGTTGAGTACCAAGAGAAGATTGCAAACCTTTCCAAAACCTGGAAGTAAATCTTAGATCTCAATCAGACACTATAGACAAAGGAACCCCATGAAGTCTAACAATCTCATTCGCATACACATCAGCCAAACGATCCATGGAGTAATCTAATCGAACCGGTATGAAATGAGCTGACTTAGTGAGTCGATCGATAATTATCCATACGAAATCGTGTTTCTTTTGTCTCAAAGGAAAACCTGTTACAAAATCCATTGTGATGTTATCCCATTTTCATTGTGAAATTGGAATGGGATGAAGCAAACCTGAAGGCACTTGATGCTCTGCTTTCACTTGCTGACAAGTCAGACACTTAGATACATAATTCACTACATCTTTCTTTATTCCAAGCCACCAATAGTGTCACACCCCAAAATAGCCCTGGTCGGAATGTGTATGCTAAGTCGGGAATGCAAGGGTATTTCAGTAATTTGTGCATGAGAAATTTGGATAATAAGGGCTTAGTGGCAAATAATTAATTAAGTATGTTAAGAAGAGAAATGTTAGAGTGTGCATGTGGTATACGGTTGTAGGGTGTTTTGGTTGTGGCATTTATCTAGTGAAGTGTGAGTTTGGTACCTAGGCATGAGATATTTATTCAAGAAAGGATTGGGTGCATGTGAGAGTATGGTGCCATGGTTTGAAAAGTCAAAGGAGGAGTTTTGGTCCATTAGGAGGTTGCCAAGTGGGCATTGAATGAAGAAAAAGAAGAAGTAAGAGGAAGAGAGAGGGAACACAGATTTTTGGCATTCCCGTCCTCTCCTCTCACGCCTCCTCTTCTTCTTCTCTTCTCCATTCTCTGCTTTTCCTTTCTTGCTCTTTTGGCTTGGAATTGTGCTTTGCTTGAAGAGGTAAGTTAGGGTTTAGGGTTCCTGCATGCTGTTCTTCTTCTTCTTTTTCTTCTACTGGTTTTACTTCAGTTAGGGTTTGGACTAAGGATTTTGTGGGTTTCTTGTTTGTGCAAGCTTTGGGTTGCAAGAAGAAGCTTAAGGACAAGTAGAGGATTGAGGATTAAAGCTTAAAGTGCGATTTTTGGATCTTCAATTCCAGGTTTGGGAGCTGTGATTCCTGCATTTGAACTTCTGAGTTGTTTTTGCCCTAATTCTCACTTAGGTTGTTAATGTGTTTGCATTGTTTAATTTCTGGAATTTGGTGTGTTTTGGAATGTGTATATGCATGATTTATGTGAGTAGATGTGTTAGTAATGCATGATAAGGATTGAATTGAAGGTACTGAGTTTGGGATTTGAACTTAGTGTAATTTTTAAGGTTTATGTTCTTGAGGGAATTGAATGTGTTTATGCATGATTTTGGGTGTTTTGATTGTTGAATTAAGTTGGTTTACGTCATTTTTATGTATGGAAGATCTATTGGAAGGTAAGACGAGATTGATAGTGTTTTGAATCAAATTGAAATTGATTTTGTCGAGTTCTTTGAATTATGGGCATACTGGGAACGAAAAATCGCGATTCTGGTGGAATTTCTGTTTCCAGTAGGTGTGTGTCGTGACTGCCCTGAGTGAGGCAAGTCACGAGTCGTGACTCCCAGTCACGACATGTGACTCTTTCTCCCAATCACGACGCGTGACTTTTCGGCGGGCTGGAAGCAGTCGCGGGGCATGATTCACCAGTCACGACGCATGACTGCCCTATGAGAGGCAAGTCACGAGTCGTAACTTAGAGTCACGACTCGTGACTCCTTGTGAGGCATGTCACGAGGTGTGACATAGAGTCACGACTCGTGACCCTCCTTTGAGGCCAGTCACGAGTCGTGACATGGCTCGTGACCGACCCCCTTCAGCCCCATTTTTCCGAATTAGCCCAATTTCAACCAAAATGAATTTCCTATTTCTTCTGTATGGACTTATACTACTGTATGATTCATGTCATACTTTTATATGCTCTTATATGGCCTTTTCTGTTTTGCCTTGTTCCCCAAGTGACTAGTTTTCTTATAAAATGACTTTCAAATGCTTTTATGGTTTTTTCCCCTACTGTGTGCTATATTACCTTGCTTATATGAATGGCTATCCTAATTTATTTGTGATTAGCAATATGTTATGCATATCCTTGATCAGATCCTCCTCTAAGAATAACCTGCCATGCTTAAGAGTATATTGTATCATTCCACGATTAAGATTATGCGTTATTAATCATTGGCATAATATGATTCCACATGTGTTCCTGACATGCTTTAGTATATTGAGTAGTGCTAAAATGTGATTGATTGAATTATTGCATGCTTCAGAATATGAATTGTATGAGGTATGATTGATATTATGCTATGCCAAATTTATTTGAATAATATGGCTGATGTCTGAATGCATTATTATGCTTTAGCCTTTGAACTCAATGTGTTATGCTTAAATGTAATTTGGATTATGCATGATTTATACTTAGTTATCCTCACCTAATGCATGATTAGGATTTTGTATTGATAATCATTGGCATGGTAGTGCTTCCATACCTGATTTTGACAGGCTTTAGAACATTGTTTTATGTTAAAGTGTGTTGAGTGTATTATCTTTTGCAATAGGAATTGTATGATATATGACCGACTTTATGAGCATATTTATATGTCTATCGTACTCTGATTTTTGCATGATGTATATATATTTATGCGTTGTGCGATTCGAAACGTGAATTGTTTTATGCATGACCTGCGAGAGTCAGTCTAGTGGATAGTTAGGCATGCCTAATAGAGTATCTTTAGCTGCAGCCCTGTGGACGTTTGGACCCTGATCAGGTCCCCCGTTTGGTTCCTCGCGAACCCTTTATGTGTGCGGATCCTCGCGATCCTTTTTAATGTGTTTGGATCTTGTTTAAGATCCCCCTTAGTGAAATGTTTTAATGGTGACAAAATAAAATGGTTTTCGATTCGTACCCGTAAGGTACCCTTTGGCCGATTTGTACCCGTAAGGTACTATCTGTGCACTCGTTATCCACTATTGTGAGTCAGCAGGTGCTTTGTTGGTTGTTTTACTTTAAAATAACTGTAAGAATATGACACCCGTATGAGCATAGTAATGATTTGTGGAATCAGTTTATATGTATATGAACGTAGATTTGAGCTTCGGAATGTATGTCTTTTTTTTGTAAGTATGATTGGATATCTAACACCATTATCCGCACTTGTCATGTGTTGTGTTATAAGTTTCAGAATGCTTTGAATGTGATTCGACTAATGTATTTATGTATGTGACTCAAGCATGGTTTTGTTATATATAAGCATGTGAACCGAAGCAGTTGTGGCTGTAAGTATGTAAGATTTAACTGTATTTTCTATATGGTGATGATATGAATGTGATGTTGTGATTATGTCTTCGGTCTCCGCTATTAGAGTGTTTTCGGCATGATATTTTATATATTAGAGTTCCGCAGCGGTAATGTGGTGTTTTGGATGTCGTCCCTTGGATTTTGGCTAGTGTGTGTATGGCATGTCAAAGTATGTTAGATAGCTAGTATTCTTAACATGATAGTTGGGTGCGTTATCATATGGTAATTGTGTCGCATTTGATTGGGTTGTCAGTTCATGCATGGGTACTTGGTTATGACAATTGCATGTGTAAATCTCATGTGACTTCGCACGGTAAGGTACTGATATTTGATACCATTGTAGGTATATGCATGTGATATTGTATGTGGCTCTGCATGATGATACTTGTATCGTGTATTGTATTATGTCTGTTTGGCCTATTCTTGACATAAGTATATGGTTATGGTTGTGAGTTTTCGAATTAATGCCTTACTATGCAAGCCTGATTTTATATGTGTTATGAATGTTCGCATTAGCCATTGTGAGTGTGATATGCCTTGGCGACCATTGTGAATGGCCGCTCATACTCTTGTGTGTTCTCCCCACTAAGCATTTATCGCTTAGCACGGATTCCTTCCCATGCAGGTGGCAGGTTTGGTTCAGTTCGAGTCGCGCATCTGCAAGGTCGGCCACGTAGAAGTTAGAAGTTTTGTATTTTGTTCAGCTTCTGTACTTCAGTTTTGTATTTCTGTATTATTGTATATATGTAATTATATGTAAGAATCTTGAGATTACTTTTGGGAAATGTAAACGTTAGTATGTTTTTATGTTAAGTTATTCCTTCGTTTTATCATTCGCTTTATGCTTCCGCTTAGTGCCTGCGTGTGTGTGAGTTATTGCATGATCAGTCTGTGCCCGCAAGTTAAGTCAAGTTTTTAATTAACCCGTATTTTCGTATGTATGTTATGTATGAATGTATGCTTCCGCATTGTGCATGTGCTTATCTGTGTGAGTGAGCGTCGGGTAGCGCGCCCGTTGGCGTCCTTCCAACGGGGGCGACGGTAGGGGTGTTACAAATAGAATTGTTTCAGATCTTGATACATTTTATTACCTCCTGGATGTATGGTGAAAATAGTATTTTGAGCCTCATACAAAATCTTTTTCTTCATTTCTTTATCATTAGCTATACAAAATTGACCTTTATAATAAAGAGCACCATCTTCATCCACTGAATAGTCAGTCTTATCTTCATTTCTAACTAATTGCAATGTCTAGAGCAACTTAGAGTAATATCTCTGAGCATCAACAATCAACTGTCTCATATTAGGCCTAGCTTTTAGCTGGGCTATCAGTGCTCCATTGGAGGCTATTCTCCACCTGCTATGCTGCAGTGTTAGACCCGAAACTGATTTCCTACTTAAGACATCAGCTACTACATTGGCTTTACTAGAATAGTAATCCACAATGCAGTCATAGTCTTTAAATAACTCAAGACATTGACGCTGTCTCAAGTTAAGTTCCTTCTAAGTAAGTAGATACTTGAGACTCTTATGATCAGTATAAATTCTGCATCTCTCTCCATACAAGTAGTGACGCCAAATCTTCAAAGCAAAATCTACAGCAGCCAGTTATAAATAATGAGTCGGATAATTCTGTTCATGTGGCTTTAACTGTCTTGACGCATATGCTATTACTTTTCCATCTTGCATCAATACGCATCCAATACCAATACCTGAAGCATCGCTATACATGGTGTACTCTTTACCCGTAATGGGTTGAGTAAGCACAGACGCTTCAATAAGCATCTTCTTCAACTACTCGAAGCTGGCTTGACACCTATCAATCCACTCAAATCTGACCCCTTTCCGAAGCAATATGGTAAGAGGTGAAGCAATAATGGAAAACCCTTTTATAAACTATCGGTAATACCCTACCAAACCCAAGAAACTTCTCACTTTAGGGACATTTCGAGGTGGTTTTCAATTTACAATCACTTCAACCTTAGCTAGATCAACTCTAATACCAATAAATGTAACACCCCTTATCCGTATGTAGTGAACACCAACTCTTCAAGCACTCTCTGCACCTTTTCGATCCAGAAATCAGCTTTATCTAATTCATCCAGACTAGTCCCGCAAAAATCCTTTGCTCCATGCTTCCTTAACACATCAATCGGAGCTTTCAATGCGGTCATCCAATCCAAGACCCGAGCCATATCCTAAGATATTTTAAGCAAAGCCTCCATAGGCACACCAGGAACATTAAACTCCTCTCTAGCAAGCTCAACAGGACTAGAAATAGATGGATCTTGATCCTAGGGGTTCACATTTCCAGCCATCTCATCTACAGATTCATTGGACGAATCCATCTCTAGGCTACAAAATATAAGGACATCCGCATTAGGCTAGCACAACTCTATCAAATCTACATGTACTTTTATTCTATGGTTGTCTATAATTGCCTAAACCTATGCTCTGATACCAATAAATGTAACACCCCTTGTCCATACATAGTGAACACCACCTCTTTAAGGTGAGTTACTACGACAGGTGAAGGCTGTCACACTTACAAGTATGCTAACAGAGAAACTGAAGCATTGACTTCCATTCATACACAACCATCAGATTAGGAATTACAAAATTTCTTTTATTAAACTTAAGCATACATTTCTATTAACCAATTGCATATATAACAATTACCAGAATGAATACACTTTACTATACATCTGTTACAGTTTTACATACTTATATGATTCCTATACATACATATATAACTTAATGCAACTCAACATATTACAAATCACAATCAAAAGAAACCTACACAAAAAGCTTGTCCTATTGTACTAGCACTGGAGAAATGTGGGGCTGTCCTTCAGTGATCACTAGTCTTCTGCACCTGCACAGATAAACACTTGTTCAAAGCACAACGGCTTAGTGGCGAAGAACGTGTAATGGACAACCACTCACAGTGGCTATCAATCCATACACAAGTGTATGTTGCATAATTATAAATAGTTAAAGCAATAAAGTAGTAAACATATAGCTAGGCATCAGATTAAGGTTATTATCACTATACACATTTTCAGGTGATTATAAACGTCATTATATACATTATTATTTTTGTAGTCAAAGTTGTCTGCATTACCAAATGGTGGATAATAGGTAATAACACATAGGTACCCAAAGGTACAGTTTCATATTCAAATTCATACGTGTAAGGATCTAAACAAGATCCAAAGACATATAGGAATCCCACAGGACTCGAGATGAAACGGGGTCCAAACACATAGGCTGCAGCAAATAACCTTAGAGGCATGCCTATCTATCCATGACCCCTTTTTTGCAGGCTATCTATTTGTTTCATTCATTTATTCAGAGCCAATAGTATCAGTACAGAATTATTTCTCATGCTTAAAAATCCAATAATTAAGCCTTAATATCAATATATAAATCATACAAGATGATTCATAACATTTAAGTTTGCACAAAATAGATAATGCAATTAAATAGCCAAAACAGATATGAGCGAAGATCGTGCCTCATGATCGACGGCCGTCGGTCATTCACTCATACCCGTCCCTAGTGAACCACGCCCCAGGGATGGCCGCCACTTTGCTTTGGCCCATCCCTGGCACTCTGCGCCTGAGGGACAGCTGTCGGTCAAGGTGTGTGCCCGTCCCTCAGAAGGAAGCCCTTGAGGGATGGCCACCATTTCCCGCACGTCCGTCCTTGACAAAATCTTGCTCGAGGGACAACCATCGATCATGAAGAATGCTCGTCACTTGTGCGAAAATGTTGAGGAATGGCATAACTGTTTCCCTCATTTGGAACCAAAATCCATCCTTTCAAAATAGAATGCAAAGTTCACTTGCATAGCTAAAAACACTAGGTTAATCACATTTTTAGCCAAAGTGGTCTTCATAAAAAATAATTCCCTAGATGTTAGTTTTCTACTGGCATAATTTTTAGGTCATTGGGAGTTAAGACCAGAGAATTATGGCCTTAGAAACCCAAACTTCTCCAATGACCCTATTCCAGAAAATAGCTACTGTTTTGTGCAAATTTGAAGGCCTTAGAGTCAAAAATAAATTATGGCTATTTCTAGAACATTTGTAGACACGGATGTCCCGGTTCTAAACTAATTAGAATCAAGTTATTTGGAGATCTATAACTTGACTTATAGCCTCATTTTACTCATAAAACATAATTCCATTTTCAGACATGATCTTGTCCAAATCAACTTAATTCTCATAAACCCTCACACATACTCAACTCAAAACATCACAACATCATCAAACACATCTCAATTTAAGCAATTAAACAATATACACATGAAAATCAATAAAATTCCCAAACCTTCTTCTTGGCTTACTTCAAACTCAATTAGCTCTTTCCTCTTCCACTTTCTCCTTGCCTTTAACTCCACTTGGTTTCTCCACTACAAATCAATCAAAATCCATCATTTCCATAATATGCTCTTAACTCTTAACTTACCAAAAATCCATGGATAGAGGAAAAAAACCAATAATTACTTACCTCTTTAGCTTATGCAAATTCTAAAACTCAACTAGCCAACTTAAGTGACAATACAAGTATCCATTAATGGAGTATTTAGGGGCTTCGAGAAGAAGAAATAAAACGAAGAAGGAGGAGGAGAGGGACGGATTCTTCATCCCAATTCCACCACCCCATATGGCTTTTAAAGCCATCCTTATCCATTCTTCACTCCTAAAGTCAACACACACACATTTGTCACTTATGGATTGGCCAATTCCCTTAATTACTCGTTGAATCCTTTAATCTCTTATAAATCATACACTAATCTGTTAATTAAGTTAATTCATACATTAGCATATGGCATAATCCTTTTTATGCAATTAAGTCCATAAGGTTCAATAACAATTTTAATTATAACAATCCACTTAATACCATTTATATCCCAAACACATACACTTAGCTAAATACTCACTTAGGCCACTCTCATACCTCTAATGACATGCAAAACGACTCAGATACAAGTCGGGGTCTTATAAACACGGATTAGCAATGGAAATTACTAACATAATTTCGACACTAATCCAAATTACCGATAGAATTTAACGACAGACAATTCCATCACTCTCGTGGTTGTTGTTAAAAATATCCATCGCTGAATAAATTTTAGCAACGGAAACTGACTTAATTAGCGACGAAAATGGAATTTCCGTGGCTAAATTTATGAAATTTTTATTTTTTTAATTTTTAAATGATAAAATTATCAACAGTATAAAAATTATAATTGACAAAAATAATAGAATTGAAAATTGATTAATTAAAATAAATAGTCACGCGCACCAACCAGCCTCCAACGCAGCCCTTCAAAGCTGTAACACTGCCCTCCGACACCCCTCCACCAAATTCGATGCAACTCAGCCAGCACTGACAACCTATTCCCTCAGACATCAACAAATGACAAATAGTAGCCATGGCTGAGAAAAAGAGAGAGAATGAGAAAAAGAGGAAGAAGACATTGAGTTGGCATCTTACTGTGCATGAGTGGGACCCACATTTAATCTAACTCAGCAAATCCGTTGGTACTTAACATATTTGTTAATGAAATTCCTCAATTAAAAGGAGACCAAAAGATGAGGCTTGACATTGTAAACTTTCAAAATTCGGTGCAAATATTGAAAAACATCCTATAATTCAAGTCCAAATTTATAATTAACTCTTTTTTTAAAAAGTATACATATGTAATTTTAAACTATAATCTATAAATAAATATGACAATAAAATTTAATTGAAAAAAATTTGTTCTTGAGTATTGGTCGGATCAAATCGAATTTCAAGTATTTCGGGTTCAATCCTAAATTTTTTGGATCATTCGAATTTGAATTTTTCTAGTTTCTTTCGAGTTCGGGTTCGAATCGAGTTACTTTTTTCAAACGGATTTGGTCAAATTTTCATATCAGATTAAAAATTGTCAGGTTTAGTTAGCATTCTTTCCTCTTTGAAGTACCAATGCCCTTTACTTTTATTGAACTCACTAATATGTCAAATAAAAGAACATTGAGGGACTGAATTGAAATTGAAATAAATATTTGTAGGGCTTAAAAGTGAACAAATAATTGTCAAGATTCTTCATGGACAAAATAAAAGCAAATTAAACAGCCACCAGATTTTGCGGTGGTCAAATCCCACGTCTAGCTTTGGTACTATCAACTAGTGGCCATCACTGTTTTCTTTTTCTCAATTGCTTCATGAACCTTAACGAATTTTTGTTTAATGGGTTGGCTTTGAAATTTTAATCTTTGTATTGACTAGTTTTTTCTAGCACGCATGTAAAGCTTGAGATAGTCTTTGTTTTTGGATTTGGGTACGTCCAATCTGGGCAGTTTGTGTTTGCTGCGTAATTGTTTGATGAAATGCCTGATAGAGATTAGAATATTGTTGCAATTTCGTCTCAATTGTCAGCATTTATTATAGTATCTGCAAATTTACAGGTAAATTATTTATAATGTATAGTTTGCCATTTTGGAGTGAATTGTTGCAGGGATTTCAGTTCGGAAAAATAAAATAAAATAAAAAATAAAAAACCTTTAATCTTATCCAGACAATCAATTTCCACTGCAAGAAAATAAGTATTGATCATGGAGTCCAAAACAAGAGCATTTCATAACGAGGACAAGGACTTCAGTAATGGAACACGATTACAACTGAAGCCATATGTGTAGTCTCTTTATTTTCCAGGTACAAAGTTAGTGGCATAAGCCCATGCATTGTTGGCTACTGGATCTGCAATATGATCAAAGAGGTTCTCAATTGGTCCCTTTCCAGTGACAATAGCCTGAACAAAGAATCCGAACATGGAAAACATTGCAAGGCGTCCATTCTTGATCTCTTTGACCTTCAACTCCGCGAATGCTTCAGGATCATCAGCCAGTCCTAGAGGATCAAAAGCACCACCAGGGTAAATGGGGTCAAGTCCTTCACCAAGTGGTCCTCCACCAACTCTGTAGCCTTCGACGAATCCCATGAGAACAACCTGAACTGCCCAGATTGCAAGGATGCTCTGAGCATGGATAAGGTTCGGGTTGCCAAGGTAATCAAGGCCACCCTCTGAGAAGATTTGTGCTCCAGCCTTGAACCAAACTGCCTCACCGAACTTTACACCATTCCTTGAAAGAACTTCAGGGAAAACACAGCCAAGTGCACCAAGCATTGCCCATCTGCAGTGGATCACCTCGAGCTCACGGTTCTTGGCGAAGGTCTCAGGATCTGCAGATAGACCAGCAGTATCCCATCCATAATCACCAGGGAATTCACCAGTCAGGTATGATGGTGTTTGCTCTGAGAATGGACCCAAGTACTTTGGGCGGTCTGGACCATACCTGTTACAGTTCAATATTTCTGGTCACTGGTCAGTTCCTCAGGAGCCAGTTTTGGATAATAATGATAATAAGCAAAATTCATGGAACTGAAGACAACCTATGACTTTGTGGCATTCATAAATTTTGATAAAATACTTTATTTTCTGAATACATAATAAGATCAGGTGTGTTACAAACTTATTTTATACCAAAGTTATCATCAATCACAAGAATTTAGTTTGTACAGTTTAACAATAGAGTTTTAATTCCATGGAGCAGAGCTAAAGAAATGAGTGGGTGAATTGTGATATTTACTCTGCAGTGACTTACTAATAGCATAATCTTTTATAGTTAGTTTTGGAGATAATTAGCAAATGATAATCATACTAATGATGATAATGGGATACAGGAAGTAGTAAGAATAGTGTTACCAAATGCTTTGAGGAGCACTCCTCACAGTCCTTCTCATGGCAATGCGGCCACCACCGAAGGAACCGACCTTGCGGACAAGCTCATTTGATTGCTTCAAAGCTGTCTGGCCAGCAAATGCAGATTGTTGGATTGCAGAGGTTGCCATTTCTGCTTTTGGTGGTTTGTTTTCTAGTCTTTCTTGTTAAGCTATGGTTTTATATATTGAAAAATCAGAAGATGTTGTGGATTAGGAAATCTCCACATCAGCAGACCTTATTGGTTATTGGATTGGATGTGGATTTCCATTTTGATTTTTTCTGGGATATTGAGGTTGCCAGATTGCCATGTGGGATTCAGAGATATTCTTGGTAGATGTTTTCACAGGATAAATTATTAGCCACATATAATTTTCTTGTTCTTGAAAAGAAAAATATTTTAGTGGTCTGCCAAAAAAAGGGCTGTATTGGGTCGTTTGATTTTTTTTTTTTTTTCCCATCTGAATAGTGTCTTTAATCAATTGAACAGATGAAAGAAAATTTCACTCATCAGAAAAAAAATGAAACTTTATATATATATATATATATATATATATATATATATATATTCCAACTAAATGAAACTTTATATACAAGCCTCGTAGAAAATTTATGTACGAGTAACTGGTAGTAGAACTCTAGAACTAAGAAAATTGGCATAGACATGCGACAACTATTAGATCTATTAACAGAGAAATTATCAAAAGAATTACAGAGACAGACTGGTTAAAAGACACAACTTTACTTGTGTGCACAGAAATTTATATGCTATATATACATATCCACAAACACAGACATAAACTAAATATACAAAGTGGATGGGTTAATAATCATTGGGGTAAAAGTATATAAAGCAAATACAAAGAGGAGAGAAGGTGGACCAATCAACATTGAAACAATTAAGCGACGATTCCTTCTTGAGAATCCAATATGATCTCGACCGTGTGATGTTGAAAACCAATTTGAAAAGGAGTTTGAAATGAATTCCAAAGCAATACCAAGACCCCATGAAAGTGCAGCAACAGTGAAACTTAAAACCAAATGCATCAAATTCAAACTCCTAAAACCAGCTAGACTTTTCCCCCACATTACCAAAATCACCTGCGAGCTCATCACAGACCCTCCCGCCAACAAACGCCACTTGTGCTGACGGGCCAACAAAAGCCACTGGTGCTGACGGATAGCTCCTATTGTTTCTTTCCTTAGCATGCCCATGGAATTGAAATGATTCAATACCTGACAGAACATGAAAGAATTGAAGACCAATGGCTTCCAAATTTCTTCATTTATTCTGGGTATAATTCCTTGTCCAACTAAATGCAAGACCATCAAAAGGCAAGTCTGGGACAAGACCTGAGTAGCAGTCTTTATCCACATGCCTTTAGTTATCAATGGCTGAGTCCTTCTACTAGCTGGTGGATTGGCCATGAGATTCTCACTTCTAAACTCCATTGTCATCATTAGACCACCCAGGAGACAGGTAACAAAATTTATCCAAATCAATTGAATTGGTGTTAGTGGAGAGTCCCATAAACATATTGCAGCTATAAGGCTTATCGATGACCCAGAAATGCAAGCTGCAAGTTGAAGTTGAGTGAACTTCTGAATGTTGTTGTAAGCACACCTACCAAATTTCATAACTTGAAGTAATGAATGTTCATCATAGATAACGATGTCTGAGATCTTTCGTGTCATTTCTGTGCTAAGAGTATCTTTTGTAAGCCCAACATCGGCTTTTTCTAAAGCTTGGATTTCTCTTGTTGTTAACCCTCCAAAGAATGCAACCACATGGTCTTTTTCTTGCAAACTCTCAACTACAAGAAGCATATCTTCAGCTCTGCAACTACCTATTACAGTGGCTTCTTCTATTATCTTCAATCTTTCAGCACAACTAAGGTCTCGAATTTGTTCACCATCAAGCTCCACATGGTTTGAACCAGGTGGAATGATTTCAAATTCACAAGCTATCTTTCTTACTTCAGAAACTGCATCCCGTGATACCAATATGATTTTTACACCAGTATTTCTAAGATCTTGTATTGTTTTATGAGATTTCAAACCCACCACTGCCAGCAAACGTGAACCCTCTTCGCTAGATTCCAGAGTCTCTACTTGTTTACAAGCAAATGCAAGAACTTTAAGGCCTCTTTTCTCCATACTTGTGAGCCTTTTCTCAATGTTGCTTCTCTCATCTTTTATGGCATGAACTTCCCCCCTGCTATTATAATAATGTGAACACAGTTTAAGTATTGTTGATGCATCTCCTTCCAAGTGCATATGCAGAATTTTGTTATCATTCTCTTTTTTCTCCACCAACAATCGGCTGCAGTTAGTGTTACTTAGTCTTCCATGATCAATAACAGAGAAGCATTGTTCTGCCAACTTCATGCCAATACCCAGGGAATTTGCCCAGGAAGCAATGGCCAATTGCGTTGGGCTTAGAGACATCTCAGGCACAAGGGAAGACGCACCAATCGCTTGGCATAGAGCTTCATGAACCACTTGATGAGATTTAGAATCAAAACTATGAGACATATTTTCCTCACCAATAAAAAATTCTTTAACCTCTATCATACCACCAGTTGCATCGACACAGATGACAGTAACAAGACCCATAATTCCACAAGCTGATAAATTCTGAGGCTTTGCCCCTGCAAATTCCACCTTCTCATTCCAAAAGGAAAGGGAAACTGTAATTACAAAAGGCATCCCATGTTGCATTCCTATTACAATTGCTATAAGAGCACCTGCCAGGATGTGAACTCTTCCTCTAGGCCTCCAGAACATATCTTCAAATACCTTAATTAGCAAATCGATTGTGGCATTCCCCTTCAGTTCAGGTAAAATGTCATCATTTTTATGCTGTCCCCTCAAAAGCAACCCGATTAACACGAAAACAGCAATTAGCAGAGAGAATAGAAGGGCCAGGTTTTCTGTAAAAGAGTTTGATTTCTCAATTTGAGCTGCTAAAAAAGTCCTCTTTTCAGGATGCGATGCAGTACCAGCACCTTCTGATATAACAAGCATGCGACCACTTCCTTCAATTACCCTCGATCCATAGGAAAGAAATGGGTTTTCATCACCAACTATTCTGGAACTTGATACTTCATCCAAAACCAAACCATCACCATTCACAAACAAACCATCTGCAGGAACCATATCATCCTCCTTTAAACGCACTAAATCACCCATAACAAGATCAGATACAGTTATCTGTCTGCACTCTGCATTTCTTACAACTTCAACTCTCAATTTTCTCTTCTCCTGTTGCTTCTTTTGCAGCTTCCTTTCGAGGCAGAATTTAGAAACAGAACGAAAATTAACAAGCAGGAACACTGCGACAAGTATGGCAACTCCATCATGCCACCCATATTGCGGTCCCTGCTCCCGAAACTCGATGGCAAACGACAGTCCAGCAATGATCAAGAGCAGAAGAATGCTGCGGCTTTTCCAAGCTTTAAGGAAGTTGAGGAGGAAGCCTTCTGTCTGAACGGGGCCAGTGTTTTGCAACCGTAGGCCTCGCTCTGGAAAACTAATCCCGGTGACCAAATTAGAACCAAGAATTGAGGCAAATTTTTCTACCCCACCATTACGTTTGAGTGATGATAAATCTCTTTCCTTCACAGCTTTAAAGATAGAGTCTTGGTCTACTGTGGTGTTCTCATTACCAGAATTTATGTTGATGACGTGATGAGGAGGAGTAGAATAGGGGGTTGTGGGAAGTTGTTGAGAGCAGGGAGTTGGCGATGGTGGCAAAGGAGCATAAGGCGATGAAGCAGAAACTTCATCACTATCATCATGAGTGGTTCCCCTGGTTTTCCTGATGGAGAGAAAAATTCCAACAACCAAATATCGACGCCATCTCCGGACATACTTTCCAGGTAAGGGGGCAGTGGTAGCAGTATGGGTGAGTAAGCCGGCAGCAAGAGAAATTTCCCCACCAACACCACCTTCATTTGGGTGAGACTGAGACATGGTGTTGGATTGAAACTGAAAGATGGAGCAAGAAAGAAAGTAGTAGTATGAAAGAAAAAGACAATGACAATAAACAGAAGTTGCAGTCCAAAGGTAGTTTCAAGTCATCATCATAAACACAGTTGAGTTTAGAAGCATTTAACAGCTGAAATCTACAAAAGAGAATCCATCGTACCCAAAGTTTATACTGATTAGGGAGATGAGACAATATTTACGGTCGCATCATTTTTGTCAAACTGCCGTGTGGAATAAAAGGTTAAAAGGTTTAGTCCGTAAACGTATCTCTTTTTTTCTCGTTTTTAAAGCATTCAAGATAAAAGGAAATGAAACTGGATATTTGCTAGTAGAATTCTGTCCGGCCTCAAACCGCGTTTAAGGTATTGTTATCCAAAGCCGAGTTAAATTCCTCAGCCTCAAGCCTGCAATTATTTTGGTCATAAATGTGTGCTGGTTGAAGAATCTTTATTATGCCTTTGGGATCAAACACCACCAATCAACAAAGTTATTGTTAGGAAACTCTTCAGAAAATAATTACAAAAAAAAAAAAAAAATATTGCACTTCTTTTCATTTTTTTTTTCTTTTTAAATAAAATAAATTACTGATTTTTAGACTGAATTAAATGAAAATTAAAAAAGAGGAAAAAGAAGTAATCAAACCAAATCAATGACCATGTTTCAACTCTTTCCAGTACTTTTTTTCTTCCCAATTGTTTTATGCTTATAATCCTAAAAGAAAACCGAGACTTCTCATGTTCACGCCTTAGTAGGCATTCTTGTACCAAAATAAATAAGCTGTTCACCTTTCAGACACTTGTGTATAATGGCGTCCATTTCTGTCTGTGGAACCTGACACGCTTTATTGCTTTGATAATAATAATTATGTGAAGGTAGGAATCCAAATCCTTCCTGCCACGTTATATTGAACAACCAAAAGCTATTTAGCAGAATCCAAATTGAGAAAAATACCGCATCTGCAATCCTAATGAACCGAAATTTATAAATCAAATCCAACCTGCTAGTGCTACTAACGATCACCTCATCTAGCTCCTCTATATTGTGCCTACCCTCATTTTCATTTTTCACATATTCATATAAAGTATTTTTAGATACATGACAGAGCTGCAGGATTCGCAGTGGAGGTGAGGAAAACTATGCAACCGAAATGCATTGCAGATAAAAAGACCACTCTGCTACAAACTACAATGACAATCAAGTTTTACAAGACTTCAAGAATAATCCCAAAAATTCAATTAGTATCCCTCCATTGGGGAAAGACTCCCCTCTGCTTTTATATTATCCTGTACACTACCAAGCATAACAGCAGTTAGCATTAGCTTCCCTGCATCTGGAAAATCCTTGTGCTGCATAAGTATTGCTTCGACAGATTCTGACTCATCTTTCCTCAAGGGCAACACTTCATCAAACCCCCCTTCTACACTTTCTGCATGAGGTCCATAACACCTATTTGATGCTTGGAAAAGCAGAGTCTCTCTCAGATGTTGCAGTGTCTCCTCATCGCTCCACCCTTCATCTGCAGACGCTTGATGAAGTTTACCCCAATCATCCTGATCAGCAGCATTCTTCCAGCATTCCTCCAGAAGGTTTCTGTGGCTTCTGCGAAATGAGGAGCTGGTCCACACAAACACACCAAATGCCTGCAATGCTAGCTCTGGACTTCCAACTTTAAGACAGAGCTCAATGAGCTCTTCTGGACGGAAAAGCCGACTTCCATCATTTATCTCTACTCCATTGGCCTCAAGGACCTTCAAAATTTCTTCCTGCAAGTAGCAACAAAATAATTAACTTAACATCCTCTGTGCAGTCTTCCAAACTATTTACTGACAATGCCAAAGAGCTACTTTATATCTTAATCGAGGAATTTTAGAAGTCAGACAGAAATAAGCAAGTCCTGACTTTGACAAATTATTTGGTTTCAGTTAGACCACACAGCAACCTCAGCAAGGTCGTCATTAGAATTCAAAATGGATACAAATAAAACATAAAAGTAATATATTTAGTCCCCCCTCCCTCTCAAACACAAGCAGAACCTGCTGAGAAGTAGGACTGCACAAATTCAGCATACACTTAAGACAGAAGGGCTCCCTATTTTCTAACCTCCACTTTTCCAATTTTTCTCAATTGCATGTCTTCCTACAAGTACCTTCATTCCTTTTCTGGTCTATTTTGTATTTCCACACAATCCTTTTTAGTTTTTCTTTTCCATCATCATAAAAATGTACATATATTTCTTCATCACCCAACATTTGCTATCTTACGTTATAAGTTATTAAACCACGATCCTATAAATGCCCCACTAACTGAGCTAGTAATTTGAAGCCTGAAGCCACAGGTCTCCGATCACTTTCTCAGTTACAACCTGGTGTGATCATTCTCCTCAATTTTACAACCCATTTATACAATTCATAATGTGTGCTTTCCGGAACCTTTGTGCCAACTTCACTTGCTTCCGCTTTAGTCATTAAAGTTGATTGTAGTAAAAACAAACTTATGTAGTTCCTCCTACCAAACAGACTGTTTTATAAAGCCATTCAGATAAGAGATTGGAAGGGTATCCCCAATAAACTTTAGCATGATTGATTCCACTATCATCACAATAATTTTAGGTATGCATCATTTCTAAGGAACTCCATTGAAATAATTTAATTACAATTTCCTTATAACAGTACCTGTACCCAATAGAAACATATTGGAAATCGGGCTAAAGGTTAGGATAAACAAAGTAAAATATTTTCTACATTTTCTGCTTTTCCATATTCATTGTTATAAAGGTTGATGAGCAAATAAAAAGTTTACAATAACAACAGTGGAGGACATTGGAAATAGACTAAAAAACTGGAGATATTGATCTTATTATTCATTCGCTTCGACAATATATAGAGATAAGCTAAGAGAGAAATCCCATATTTCATGAGAATGATACAAAATTTTAAATCAAAAGAGTAGCTAAGTCAAACAGATTTTATTTTGGATTTGAAAATAAAGACTAAATCTTGAAATTTTCAATTTCTTCAGAAAGATTTTATTCAGTTTTGTTGTTTAAGCTGTCACCACAGCCTTGCTTGACTCCCCATTAAGCATCTGGTTGTAGACAGAAACGGTGACTACTTCAACAGAATGTTGCTAAAATGAGAATGAGTTCACAAGTGAAGAAATTACACGCAAAATGATTATACCAATCAAAAGATGGGAGCTAAAGGAAATACAAGGTTTGAGCATTCCAATTATGTAGGATATGACAGAACGCACCTGCAACTTCAAAATCTTCAAATCTGCATCAATACGCTTGAGCTTTGTCTCAGAATCAACATCTTTACCTGCTAATGAAGTCAAAGGAAATAAGCATTAAACAAACTAGGCCTTCAGTCACTAAATTAATAAATCAAATGAAATAAGGATTGCCAATGAAGAAAAAAGATTTTATCAGTCTAGTTTTCAAATTGGATTGTACATAAATTTTCTCAAGCCCAGTCAAGGATCATGGCAGTAGATAACAATCAGAGTAGAACACTCTTGATCTATATTATATAACATGGGCCCAATTAGATAAAAAGTTCTAGGATAGAATGTAGGTCATATCCACTTTTACAACAGTGAAGACTAGAAAGGATGCACATAAGATGATGTGGAGTGACGTTGAGCAACAGATTTAAGAAAAATATTCCATCCTATAGATTTAGCCCCAAATCCAGGAGGAATAGATAAAATGCTTTCATATAAGTGCTACTTAGATAAAGAAAAAGAGTTGGTTGAACTCATTACGTTTCTCAAGCAAGTATTTCCCTCAACTAAATATAGCATCCCTCAATTTCCCATTATACAACAGGGTTTGGAAATTGAAATTGTTGAAAATTGGAAGGGTTAAATGGTCTGCAACATCATGAGAATCCAGTATCATAATGGCAGAAGTAACTAGCAAGGAATTAGAATTATGCATTATCATAAATTTTAATAAAAATTGTTCACACTAGAATTATCACAATGTGAAGAACATATAATATTTACTGGTACAAAAAATTGATAGGGAAATCAGTCGGAGCCTATGAACCAAAAAACAAACATTATATATATATATATATAAAAGCTAATGAAGGTATTCCTCAAAACACAATCTCCAATAGAGAAGAACCCTAAAAATATTCTGAAGATTCGTGTGCTGCTTTCGTGAAAAGGGAGGTCAATGAAGATATATAAGCTGCCTTCCTGAAAGGAGAGATCAATGAAAGCTACAAATGGTAATGGTTCAAGTAACAAAACCATAAGCCTTGAGAACCAAGCTGATCATTTCATATATCTTTTGTCAAAAAAATGCAAACGTTTATTTATTCTGGTGAACAATTTTTTTATTATTGATAATAATATTAATTATTAAATTTTAGAACTGAAATATAATTGGCTGCTTCAGTTTATAAGAAGGGACAACCTGGTGCAGAACACAAAAAAAAGAACAAACACAACTTACACAAGTACAAAGCTAATTGAAATCACTAAAGCTCTCAAGACTACAATTCAACTACCAACTTATTCCTCTACAGGATAACAAAACTACATGAGTATTTTACAGATAGAGAACCAACGCTGCTATTACTAGGCTAAGAAATCCCAATCTAGGAAAATTCAAAACAAATAATAAATATGATAGAATGAACATAACTTTAAAATAGCCCTAAGAAACTAAAAATTTCCCAGACCATAATAAACCTGAATTCATATATAAATAGTAAAACCTAGATCTCCTCAATAAATTGTACAGATGAATCGTAAATATAAATGGAATTCAAACTAATTCTTGTACCTAGTTTTCCTAGACAACTTTCTTCCCAGTTGAGAAAACTCGTGATCCAGTTTCATTGTGATGAAGAATCAATAATCAAACAGGAGAAATTGTAGCTCAATCATCCAATGGTAGCAAGTAGAAACCAGGAAAAAACATTTAGGTCATTCTGTTCTTTACATCCCTAAAAAATATCAAAACATTTAAAATATTGGCTAATGTTAAAAGCTCTTAAACATCTCTTTGACAGGATAAATTCCGCTAAATTTTCTAGCTTGTTATCATCATTTTCTTTATCTACAAAAAGTTCCTCAGAATTTTCCAGCTTAAACTTATCATCTTGGATTTCCACATTCACATTCTTTGAAATCAATATCAAAAGTTCTAATTTTTCAACCTCCATTTCTTGCTCTTCATAATGAATTTCCCGCCTAGTGTCATTCTGAGTTGTTTGCATTTCAATTGGAGAAACTTCAAGCTCACCAACTGTTGCTTCGCACTGCCGCAAGGTTTCTTCAATGGGGTTTTCATCTTTTTCTTGAGATGGAATACTTGGGTAAACATCATAAGTCATATAAATATAACCAACTTGAGGCCAACTAAAGGTATTTAGCCAATAATCTTCTTAAAATCAATTGCATCTTCGTAATTTGAGTTGTCTATCGTTAGCTCATAAAAGATGTTTAAGAGTTCAAACTTCAGAAAATATAAATCTTACAAAACCACCATATGCAACCCCTAGATGATAAAACTAGGTTGATATTTATAGACCAACAATGATTCTTTAATCTTTACCAGCAGTATTACAGATCCTGAGCTATGAAAATTACGAACCAATGCTACATAGGATAAAAGAACATAGCTCTTTACATAGTCCCGGAAACAATAAAGTTCCATGAACAATAATGAACCTAAGTTACTAAACAAGTAGCAACTAAAACTTCCTACATAGAATTTGTACATGAAAAAACTAAATCAAAACTAGCAAAATTCTAATTGAAATTAAATAAAGATAATTCTTGATCGCAGTACAACAAACCCCCCCCCCCCCCCCCCTCTCTCTCTCTCTCTCTCTCTCTCTAATAAATAGTTGATGAAAGTCCAGTTCAGTTTCTCAGTTTGGTTTTCCTTTTCTAAAAATTGTATATATATATATAAAATAAAATAAAAATAAAACAAACAAACAAAAATTGTAACATCTATAAATACTGCAGTTATGGATCTAAATACTTGTAAAAACTAGTCCCTATGTTTGGTGTAACTTTGTACTTTGTACAAACCACAGTAACTAAAATTACATCCAATCAAGCTCCGCATTTGCTCAAACAAACCCATGTATGATGTAGTGACATGACAAGCAACAAAAGAGTATATTATACCTGCCATGGCAGCAATCCTTGAGAGATTCAAAAGACGTTTTCTTTCCACTAATGTTGTTGTTGAGCTGGTGTGCTCGAGTTCCATACCCTCTTCAGCTTCAGAAATAGAGCACTCATCTTGAGAAAGAGCCAAAAGATGAAGAGTTTCAGAAGCTGAGGAAAATTCATGAAGGAACACTTCATGAAGCCAAAGAAGATCTTGGTGATGCTTTAGAAAAAAAGATAACTCTTCCTGGAACTCCTCACCAAGCCTTAGAAGCTTGGCAAATTGTTTCTTTGCATACAGTTGTTCAAACACAAAATGACTGAAACCTCCTTTAGGTCCCATGCTCTCATGCTGAGAAAAATACAAGTACCAAATGATATAAGAGAACACAACAACTAAATGATCCACCTCGATAAATTGATCACAAGCAAACATATATTGGTTAAATAGAAAAGCTTGAGAAATTCATATCACTAGCAGATGGTTTACATTTCCATCACACATAATGGGTGAAAGCAATAGAAAAAAGGCAAACATTCAACTCCAAAGAGAAACAAGAAGAGTTCTTGAACTAAGCTAAGAGCTTATTAAGCCACTAATTTTCTTGCACTTGAACCTGATAATTTCTAACACTATAGAGTAAAATGCAGTTATAGCAAAGCATCAGACGGATGACAAGTTAAGCAGCAGCGTAGAATACATTTTTTATTTGATTAGGCTTACCATAAGATTTCTGAGCAATACTGAATCATTGAGGTCACAACATATACTCCACATAGTATTGTATCCTTCATGCCTTTTTGCAATGGACAGCAAACCTGAAGAAATCTTTCTAAGGATTTCATCACTCTGTTCATTTTTTCCAAGATTAAAAACCTGAAAAAGGGATACACCAAGGGTCATTTTTATATTTAAGTTTAGCAGCAAATAGAACAGTTTACTGAACAAGACAAGATTAACCTGGTGACGGCCTTCTACAAAATCTTTCAGTTTTCGATAGAGGGAGTTAAGGAGGGAATCCCGCCTACTCCAATATTCATTTAATAGACCTTTAGGCTCTTCACTGCGCTCAAGTTTAGCTGTGATAGCACCAGAATATGCCTCAAGAAGAACTTCAGCCAGCACTTCTAGATGGCTGTAAAGATCAGATGTTATGGAGTTATTCAGTGCAGCTGTTTCGTTAAGCATCTGAAGCATGAAAGATGCAACTCTCCACAATCCATTCCGCACCACAAGTTGACAGCACCAAGGTGTTAAGCCCTCAGGTGGCGGATACCACATGTGGTGCTCATTTTTGTAAAGCATAGCAGCACGAACTACAGAAACCAATGCATTCGAGAGTTCACAAGCTCTCTGAATCTGGAATTCAAGTAATTGATCCTCGCTTATCACATATTCTAAGTGTTTGTCCAAGCAACCAAAGGCTTCTTCAAGATCAGAGACCTTGCTGTAAAACACTTCAGCATTGTCTCTGTCCATAAGAAGCACAGTATTACGGCGGGCTTTTTCACCAACTAACTGAATAAGATCCCAAAGAGCTCCTGAGATTTGAGCTTCTGAACTAGAACTTTGGGAGTTGGCTGCAGTTGAGCGGTTTTGGCTAATAGCATTTTGCAGTTCCCTCAATTGAATCATTCCCGCAAGCTTTTCTCCATGCTCTAGGATCATTTGTAAAGACTGTCCTGTCATAAGAAAGCATTAGTTAGGAACGAGGTCAAGGTAGCCAAAATAGAAAGGCACAATAGGTTTTTGACCTCAGAAGAAAACAAGTAAAAGAAAATATAATTCTTGCTAGCTCTCTTTTTTTTTTTTTGGCGTAAGAAACTGCACATCACCAACCCAAAGAGACAAAAATATATCTCCCCTGAAATCTCTAAGGCCTTCCCACTAAAAGGGTAAATGCAAATACACATATTTAATAAACTACGCCTCCAGTTCACTCTTGTACACCTCCTTTCAAATGGACAACATGGACTTTCAAGTTCAGAAAGTATAAATCTTGGCTTCATTTAAGAGAAGAGGTGCAGTGCCTCTCATCTCACATGAGGAGTTGCTTGGAGTGCCCTAAGGCACTAAACCACTTTGCTGCCTCCCCTCAGGAACTTTGAACAACATTGTGACATGTTTAATCATTTATTAGTTGATTGGTGATTTGTATATTGCCGACTTTTTTTATTTGACAAAGAGTGGGAACAGAAAAAAGGGCCAAACACATGTCACAGACAGGAGAAAATTAGCATGTGCAAGAATGACATATAATTTAAATATGCGCTGAATCCTACTCTGCTTAGAACATAGCTCCTCATGACACTTGGATAAAGCAAGAAACTGAAGAAATCTTTCATGCTTTTGTTGCTTATCCATTAGTTGGCTGGAAATTATGGTCAAAGCCACAATTTCAGCACCTCTAGTGGTTGTCCAGTGTTTAGCTAAGGTGTCAACAATAGATTTGCTTATCCGTGCAAAAACATTTGTTTCTCCATCTCTTTCAAATGCCCCAGCATTTTGAAGCTTCACAAACGAAGCATTGATCTGCTCAGTTAAAAGAAAATCATGGAAAAGTTGACTAAGTAAAGCTTCTGATTCGCCATCTTGGGTATTTCGACGTGCAATTCCAGTCATAACAGTCTTCTGTCTACTTCCAGTATCCCATGCTTCTGAACTAGCCATTCTAGGAGTACTGTTGCTAGCAAATGCATTGTTTCTTCTCTCTTCCTGTGCAGATCGTTCATTTGAGCTACCCTTACGTGATAAGCTTCTCAGGGGTGGTTCAACTCCACCAAGTACAACAGCTTTTTCTGGGATGGCCCATATTCCTGCTTTCTCTGTTAATACAATCCATGCACCATCTTCACTATTATTAGCAGATGGAAGAATTGAAGCATCTAAAACTTTTCCTGCATCATAAGGCAGATCAAACTGATAGAGACAGGGAGAATTCCTGTGATAATGGGATACTGTTGCTGTTCCATCACCAGAAAGAATTATTTTTGAGCCAGATGGCCTACCTCCTACCCTAAGCCTCATGGAGAATAAGAAATCCTCATCTTCAACTCTAGCTTTTGGGATAATCACTTGGATTGGAGCTTTTTTCTCCAAGACTCTATCATGACTATCAGAGGAATCGTACATGCCGGACTTATACTGCATGGTCAGAAGCGAATACTGTGTGTAACTTGAACTACTAACCCTGTCTTTACAGAATGTGGCAACAAGAACTGTGATAACTGCACCCTGATCATCCACCTGCACATCCAGAGGCCATATACGTTTCTGGCCAGCCAAATCCTTCTTAATTCCCGAATCTCCATCAGTTCCAACAATTTCATGTGACCAGAGCTTTGACACGTGTAAATCAGGACGAAATGTAATACTGAAACATTGTATCTCATGATCAGTCAACAGAAGAAACTTCCTTTGAGAATCCTCCATGGAATGGAATGAAAAATGCCAGATAAGTGACCTTGGATAGCCCTTGCTCCCAGCAAAATGACCATTGTCATTGCCTCTGGATGATGAACTTACTATGCCTTCATATACTTTACAACGTTGAATGCCAGTCGGGCTGCAATAAAAATGCCACAGTTCACCATTTGAAGAACAGACCAAAGCAACACACTCCAGCTGGGCACCAGGCACCGCAGAAACAATCATAGAGTTAAGAGAAATCAACTCATCTGAACTACTTCCAAGCCTGTTTCGCTCCTGCAGCCTATTTGGAGTGTTCTTCCAATCAAAGGGGGAAGCAATCACCTCCAATTCATCAGTAGATGTTAGACTCGTATAAGAGGTAGATCCCTCTCTAGAGAAAATGTCAGGCCAGTAGATGACAGCTTGAGTTTTTTGGTTACACATTAGAATACCAGCAGAATTGCAAGTCTGTGAAACTTTATTTCTTCCCTTGTGCAATTTATCCCAATTAACCACACAAATCATCCAATTGCTACCATGATAAGTACCGTTCTTAATATCTCTACCATCTGAAACATTAAAAGGAAGCTCAAGAACAATGCAATCTTTTGAAACTGAAGATGATAAGTAACTCCAGAAGAAGACTTTGTTTCCACAGACAATCCAAGAAAGGCATGTATCCTTATCCATTCCACCAGATATACATGCACTGCCTGCCAGATAACATATGTCAGTTTAATGATAACTTTTTTAGAACGAGAACAATTTTAACTTTCATGTCTAAGCAAACCAGGAATATGCTTCTGCAGAAAGCTGGCCTGCCCATCACGAACTACTTGGGGGAACTCTCCAACATACACAGGCTTAATTGGATCTACCCCATTCCCTTTTTCGCTTGCATTTGCTGGTGGGATTCTAGCACCATAAATACGAAAATCAAAATTACCATAAGATTTGAATAAAAAATAAAAATAAAAAAATAAAAGTACTGGAAAGCAGAAGTTTACACCAATGCAATGGCCAAGGAGACAGAGCTAGATACGCCAGTCTTATGAGGCAAACAATAAAATAAAGGCATACATGGGCCGCCAGAAGTATTGACACAACAGTAGAAATGATGGTCTGCCTAGGAAAATGCACGAGGTTCAATATAATTCATTAACAACAGCCTCAAACAAAACCTCTGTCGGCCTTCCTAATAACCAGGTAAATGGCTGTTTTCCTATTTTTGTCAAGTCTTGAAGAGACTAAAACCCCCACAGTCAATTTGTCAAATATCGAATGTTCCACACATCTTGTCCACCCTATCATGAATTAACTTTCCGTTTCTGTAATGAATTTCAGCAACATATAGAAAGAAAGAGAAAGAAAACGTAAATAAAACAAATCACTTATTAGTTCTCACTGATGAAAGAAGAAATCAACGGTTCAGACAAAATAATGCTAGAGATATACAGTTAGCTCTCACCACCTACTTATCTCAGCAAGTCCTTTCATCTACACTAAATGCCAACATTTATTCGCACATACAAATAACACTAATAAAATCAACAAATCAAAATCACGCAATTCAATAATTAATAAAATATGCACAACTTAAAAATACTAGCGTTCAAAGCCGAGAGAAATGAATAAATAAAGAATAGAGAGAGATAAAAATACCTAGCAAGAACAGAAAGGCGAGGAGCCCACGGAGCCGGAGTGCCGGTGGTAGGACGATTAGGAATTGAACTGTCGTGAAGAGATAAATGGGTCGCCGGAGTAGGTGTGATGGGAGAATGAGGTGCATTGGGCCCTAGATTCCGCTCCTTTCGAGAAGTGAGATGCGTCCGTTTCGTAGCCGGAGAGAACATTACAGTAAAGCTTTATTTCCTTTGAGACAGACAGAGAGAGAAGTGTGAAGAAGGTGAAAAGAAAAGGGAAGAAAGTGAGGTTTAGGGTTTATAAGTTGGTGAAAAATCAAAATGAGGGGGAGAAATATTTTAAATTGCTTTTCTACGGATTAAGCCGGAGTGATGTCCAAACAAATCAGTTTATTTAATTTTTTTTAATTTTTGGTCAAGTATGCATTTCTAAAAAATTAATTGTAAAACTTATTTCAATTTTCAGAGAAATCAAACTTCATTAATATAATTAAAATTATATATTTCCTACATTAATTATCAACATATGAAAATTCAAATACAAATACTTTTTCGGCCTTAAAAAAATAATTATAAAATAAATAAATAGCAGTATATTAAACCATTAAAAAAAACTAGTATATTTGAAGAAACTTTGTGTAACAAAAGTGAGAGAATTGATGTTTGAACTTTGTATGATCAAATATTTGTAGCGAGTATATTAGTGAAAGGGTTTGCGTGTGCTCGGTACCGGCGAGTCTGCTTCCAAACTTTCCTGGCTGAATTGGCATGGAAACCCAATTTATTCTGACATGCTTCAGCAGATGAGTAAAACAGGCCAACTTTAAATAATCTACTGCATTAACTAAATATTCGAGGAAAAATTGATGCAGTAAAATTTCCAACAGAGAATTTCTTCACTATTTATCCATCTTACAATGATTTCCTTGATATGACATTCATTACATTCAGCTACAATGATCAAAAAGAGAATCCAACTACAAATCATACACTTACATATAAGAAAGCTTGTATACCAAAGTAAGTTCTCCATTGAAGAACTTTCAGCAACACTTTGCCAGATATTAAAGACAAAAGTAAGGTTTTCTACTATTCTGTTCCCTAAATAAAACAAAACTACAAATACATACACATACAATCTTCCTTCAGGGTTCAAGTTTCAAAGAAACAACTCGTGACTGTCTGTTGCGTTTCGCTACCTTCACAAAGACTACAGAGAGGCACGACGGAGCCCACCATGGCCGGCGAACTTTTTGCTCCCCTTTTAGGCAAGCCACTGCATCAGTGCCAGGGAAACAAAATTCATCTCGATAATATTTGCAATGCTACATTTAATACATGTGACCAATAAGCCAACCATTTCATTCTTCAAAAAACAGCCTCCATAATTAGAGACTAACACTGAACCATTTCATTCTTTAAAAAACGACCTCCATAATTAGAGACAAACACTGAAAATGAAATTAAGGTGTCAAGAGTCTAACTACAACATTTAATGCAGAATGCAATTCTACTGTTCGTGATTCGTTGACAAAAAAAAAAAACAAAGCAAAGTTTGTTCAAGATAGCATTAATCTAGATGCAGAATTTATTCAGCAAATATGCCTCTTATTAGTAACGCTACAAGATGCATAGAACAACAGGATGCTATCATCACAGAAGTTCTAAGCAAGTTATCACATGAACATAAGCATGCTCATTAACAATATAGCAAGTAGGCAAAAATTTTGCATGCATTGCTTGCATAAATGAGATAAAAAGAGAATGAACCTTTTATTCGTCTGAGCTCCTTACACAGCGTGATGAAGTCTCCCCATTTCATGTGGCACCGCCTTATAAACCGTAAAATCTGTTCAGTTGTGAACATGGACATGCCCTCCAGATACTCACCATTGACGCCGTTTTCTTTAAAAATTTGGCGGTAGCTACCCAAATTTATCTCTTCTAACCACAAACCAACATCCTATCCAAATTGAAAGAAGCACACCATGGAAAAATTTTAATCTCTACAAGGCACAAAGTATGGATGCTTATTTATTTAAATTTTAAAAATTTCCATCAAGATATTACAGTGACACATTTGCTAATTCTCTATTATCATTAACGAGAACATGTTGTCACGTGTCCAAACAGACAAGTTACTTATGCAATTCCGAGATATGGGCTAATGACCGATCATAAGTTCATAACAAAGCCCAATGAAGATCAATTGTTCCATATTACATTTTTCACAAGAAAATGCTCCCTTGAACATCCATTAGATAGCCAGTCCATGCTATCTTACTAAAGCAAGTTTGTATCTTTTTATTCTTTTATTGGCATCTTGGAAACACATGTTCTGATGCTTTTAGATAAATTGTCAAAGATTTCTCAGTTGTTTGAAACTCCATCATATTTTCTTGGGTTCATCTCTGAAAAAATACTCATCCTAATCCACTTAATGTTAACAGAAACTACAAAGTGCTCAAATTATTCCTTCCACCATACCTAATCCATAGCAACCAAGCTGGCATCACTTCTATTCTGTGTTTTCTAGCTATATATCAGACATTCCTCATGAGAAATGTACTTCAAGCTATACCATTACATATCCTGGAGGGGATTCCCCAGCACCTTACAGATGTAAGCTATGCATTATCTCTATCAGCACACACAAATTTTAGATAAAACCAATTTGCATAACACAAAATTATTACTATAGGATAACCATTAAAAAGCAGAAAACATATCCCACCCAGCAATTTTGAAACATACCTTGCCCCATCAAGTTAAAGTCTGTAGAGAAAACCAGTAAAATACAACATAGAATTATTTCTGTTTATATAATACTCTTCTAGCCTGGAATTTAGCATCATCTAAGAAAAAATCTATTTTCATGCATATAGTTTTGCAACAAACTTCATTGAAGCAAAATTATAGGAGTTCAATTATCGGAGTTTCACATTTGCTAATTCTCTATTATCATTAATGAGAACATGTTTCTTCATTTGCGATGCAACTAAAAAGCCCAAACTCGAGTATTTCAAGCTACATGGTCATAATTAGGTATAGTTGCTACCGGCAGCATTGCATGCCTTAGCTTACAGTATAGAAGAAGTAAGGAATAAAATTTAGCATGAACAAGCGAGAAGGAAACAATATGACTTCAGATGCTCAGCAAAAACTGCATTTCTACAGTGTAAACTTGAGTACAGTTAGTGCGCAGAAAGTCCCAAAAGCTAATGCAAACAGAAATTCAGAAATCAAAAAAAAAACACTAAGAACAACCAAATAAAACGCTGGAGTAATAATTGAAGAAAAAAAGAAACATATAAAAAAATAGAGAAGCCAATTAAAATTGAAATGGGACGTTAATTCAATGATGATTCAGGCGAACATGCAAATTATGGCTAATACCATAAGCTGCCAAAATAATAGAATCACCAAGAACCCTCTCGGTAACATCTAAGTGACCATAGAAAACTACCTCAAAACTTCTCACTTGTGCTCGGCACAATCTGATCAAATCCTTTAACTCATTTAATCGGTTTTATATAGCAAAAAAAGTACCCGGTTTGATAATTGTTCCAAATGACTACCCCATATAAAATTCTTAAAAAAAAAATGGCGTACCAAATCAACACAACATAACCTAAAAATATTTTCTTTTCTTTTCTTTTCTGTTCTTTTTTTTTTCTCATAAAAAATAGCTCAGTCACAGAATCGAGTATAAAATAAAACCATCAACATCAGAACTTCCAACTCCGAAATTAATAATCCGTTTCTTGACAATTATAATTGTTAGGAGTATCAGCAAGATCTATATAAGATCCAATAAAAAGAAAATATTTAATAGAATTGAAGAGAAGCGAGAGAAATCGAATACCTCGACAGTCCAAATGAAGAAATCAAGAGGCTCAGGCGGCCTTTCTTTACTCATTTCTTTAACAAATTCCCCAAATAACCTAATCTTGAGAGCCAGAAAGAGAATCTGAAACTCCTATAATTGAAGCAAAATTCCACAGAAGAAACAACAAAGGAAGGATGCAAACTCTTTTTCTTTCTTGATTTTCCAGAGAAAAACAGAAAAAGAAAGAGAGAGGTTACCGAGAGAGAGTGTGGAAATTTAGGAAGTGACTTTTCATCTACATTAGAGAATTAAGAGAAGCAAAAAAAAATTACCGCTAAGAACTTATATAAATCGAAGAGAGGAAATAATCTAATATTATTAATTAATTTAAAAAATATAAACACAGAAGCACAGTCAGTGGGTTTTTAATGTCAGTCTCTGATCTGATTGGGTTTTTGCTTTTTCTGTGTTTTTGCGTTTCCTCTCTTTTACACACCACGCGCCTTTTTCCTCACTCTTTCTTATACACTCTATTTTTCTTTTCCTTTTCCTAATATATATTTCCACGTGCTCTTTTACCTTTTTTTTATTTTTTTAAATTAATTATTCTATTTTTTTTTAAAAAAAATGTCCATACAGTGAGTACGCATGTGAATATATTTTCTCATATTTTTTTACTGTTCTGAAATTAAGGGAAATTAATCATCAACTTAACATATGTAAGAGAATAAAAAATACTCTTAAATGCAAGAGAAAACATACTAAAAATGTCAAATTTTCAATAATAGAGTATTTAATTTAAAACTAATTAAATTGTTTAAATATATATATATATATATATATATATATATATATATGTGAGAAGGTATAGTTATCATGTTGAGTTGTTATTGTGATTAAAAATGAGCTGATACGATAAATTCAATTTTATTTGAGAACACATTGCAATATTTATGATATGTGATATGTTAGGAATACTTGATATGTTTTTATGCAGAAATGATAGTGAAATTTTATTGGATATTGATTGGATATCTGTGATTATTTTTGGGATTTCTGTGAACTGCTTATTGCTTGAGAACTGTTTTTGTTTTTGGTGCAGGCTCTCTCTTTTTGATTGATGACAAAAAGGGGGAGAAATAGGTTAATCTGCTTATTGGATATGTTGGATATATTTTGTTGAGAAACTTTTGTGGATGAATTATTGGTTTGAATGGTTAAAATCTTGAAATGTTAAAATTGTTGTTTATAGCTTGGTTATAAGCTTGAACTGTTAATATGTTTATATTTTTGAACAGGGGATATATAAGTTTTTATATTTACCCCCACGCACATATTCAGGGGGAGTATTTTTTTTGGACTAACCTAGATAGACTTCTAATTGGAGTTTATTAAGGTTTTGTCATCATCAAAAAGGGGGAGATTGTTGGCCCAAGGTCACACTCTAATTTTGATGATTATCAAACCTTAAATAAACTCTATTAAGAATTCTGTTCTAAACAAATTTGTGCAGGAATATCTTCTATGAGTTTGTCTGATGTAAAGGATCACTATTCCGAAGAAAGCATGGATATTAGTTATAAATTTGTTTATTGCCTTAGTTTGCTAGAAATTAGGTTAAATTAAATTTTTTTTCGAAACTCAAAGTTAGGGATGTGTTCGGTAAAATTTTACATTTTTAGTTTTTTATTTTTAAAATTCAAAAATTATTTTTAGTTTTTATTATTTATTTTTTAGAAAACTGTTTTATATATTTAAAAATTTTATCATATTTTTTCATTATTCATGTATATTATAATAATGATTTTATTGGTGGCAATGGCAACAACAATAGTAATGGAGGCGGCAGCGGTGTGGTGGCGGCGGCAGTGTCGTTGTAGTGGTAGCGGCGGTGTGGTTGTGGTGGTGGCGATGGTGGTGGTGGTGGAAGCGGCAACAGTAGTGGAGGCGATGCGGTTATGGTTGTGGCAGCGGTGTGGCGGCGGCGGCGGCGATGGAGGCGTGGTGGCGGCGATGTGGTTATGGTGGTGGCAGCAATGTGGTTATAGCGGCAGCAGCCGCAGTGTGGTGGTAGCGGCGGAGGCATGGTGGCGGTGATAGTGTAGTGGTGGCGACTGCAGTGTGGTTGTAGTGGTAACGGCAGCGTAATTGTGGTGGAAGCGGCGGCAGCGTAGTGGTGGAGGCGACATCGATGGTAGCAGCAGTGTGGTTGTGGTGGTGGCGGTAGTGTGGTTGTGGTGATGGCAACGATGTGGTTGTGGTGGCGGCGATGGCAACGGCGTGATGGTGGTAGTGGCGAAGGCGTAGTGGTGGCAGCGGCGGAAGTGCGGCGACGGTGGTGATGGTGGCGGCGGCGGCGGTGTGGTGATAGTTGCAGCAGTAATGGAGTGGAGGCAATAGCTGCAATGGTAATGGTGGCAGTGATGGTTGCGGTGACAGCGATGGTGATGATAATAAGGATAAAGTAGTAAAATTTTAAAAACTACATTTTGAAAATTTTATTTTTTATTTTTGGTATGAAAATTACTTTTTTAAATTTTTGTTAAAAGTGAAATGAAAAAAAATTTACCGAACATATTTTGATTTTATTTTCAAAAAAGACAAAAAATCTATAACAAAATTCTCGCCCAACGTACCCTAAAATGTCATGATTATAGTTATTGAATTAGTTGTTTTTTAAGCATCGTTTTTAGTTATTGGTATAAATAAAAATATTTTAATATTATAAAAATAATTAATAATTGATTACGCTTTCATTTCACTAATTATTATATAATTATATTTACAATATTAAAATAAAGATAAAATAAAAAATAAATTAAAATTTTTAAAAAAATTTAAAAAGCTACACTTAAATGGAATGGAGGGAGACAATAGTGTTTTACTATTACAGTGACAAACTTCTAATTTCTAAGGATTATAAATTAGGAAATCATTGTAATTATCCAGAATATGGGAGAGGTGAGAGACAAAGAGATGCCGTTCCAGTTCCATACTAGGGTGTCTTTTGAGGACCCACATGGCCACACCCTCTCTTGGTTGTGCGCATTCTCACAGAAGATTGTGATGTTACACCAATTTCTTTTTCTTTATTTAGTAGAAAAAAATAAATGAGGGTCACTAATTAATAATTTTGAGAAAACAATTATTGCTCTCCACTCCACCCAATATCTTTTTTTACAAGAGACATATAATCCGTTATTATAAATATATTATTATAAATTTTTATATTTTTTAACGAATATTAGCTATTAAATTAACCCCTCATAATCAATATTTTTACTACTATTATTTATTTAGCAATTTGGTCACTTAAAAAATAAAAGGTATATAATGTCAATTATTCGATCTCAGGTATGTTAAATTTTCTCTCTTTTCTTGGATTTTTTTTAATTTTGTTGCATTGATTTTTTTTAGATTATATATATATATATATATATATATATATATAGGAGCATAGCCAGAAAGTTAGTTTAGTAAGGTCAAAAAAAATTATTTAAATATTTTAGTGTCAATTTTAAAAAAATTAAAATTATAAATATATATATATATATATATATAGAAGCATAGCCAGAAAGTTAGTTTAGTAAGGTAAAAAAAAAATATTTAAATATTTTAGTGTCAATTTTAAAAAAATTAAAATTATAAATATATTTTTAAATTTTTTTAATTGAATGAAATCAATTGGCTCCGCTTAGTGAGCAGCTTCGCCAATTATGTGTATATATTTAAATTTTGGTGAGTGAAAATAAAATACCACGGAATCTATTGAAGTTATTCTGAATAATGGATGTATAAGATTTGAGACTTTGACCCACGACAAGGACAGGCTTTGGGATACGCGACCAAGGCAGTGACCTAGGGCTCCCACAAAACCATGGCTCCATCCATATATATAATATATAAAATGTAAATTTAATAAATTTTAAACATTCATATCAAGCTTAATACATATCTAACAATTTAGGATATCAAACTATATTACATGAAAAATTGAATGCACTTGTTATTATGTTATTTACTGAAAAGGATTTATCTTTGCTTTTTTTATGTATTTTGTTGGTTCTAAAATCTATGTAATTTTTTTCACATAATAAAAGTTTTTACTTTTTTTTTTTAACAAAGCCTTATTTATTTTTTTACCTAAAGCCCTCCCATAAGATTGAGTCGGCCCGCTCATGACCAAATGACACAATATTCTGGAAGATAAATGAAAATACATTTAATTTTAATCCAAAATGGTTTCAAAAATTATTTTATATTTGTTTTCAAATTATAATTCAATATTTTTTAATTAAAATTTTATTTTTAGTTGAATAATTAGATAAGAGTTGTTTTAAAAATAATTTTAAATAAAAATTTGGTATTCATTTTTTAATTAATTTTTTGAATTTTGACGACTAAAAAATTGTTATCAACATGATTAACAATAAGTATTATTTTTATTATGTATTTGGATGAAAGTTGCAGAATTAAAGAAATTGACCCTATTGAGTAGGGGTGAGCAAAAAAACCGATGGACTCGGTTAACCGAAAAAAATCCGAAACCGAACCGATGGATTGGTTAACCGATTGTAATTGACTGGTTAATGGTTAGTGTTTTAAAAAAACCGATATTAATGGACTGGTTAATGGTTTTTGATTCATGTGATTGGTTAACCGAACTGAAACCGAATTTTTAGTTAATTTATTAATTTTTTAATAATTTATAACAATTTATTCTAATTAAAGGTGATCATATACTTTTTTTTATTATACTAATTATTTTAAAGTTTTTAAGTTTTTTTAATTGGCTATTAGTAAGTATAATAATTTATCTAATTAAAAGTGATTATGGACCGGCTAATATATTTACTTATTAAATATTAATTTTCAAAAATAAATTTGCTTATATCCACCAAATATTTTTATTTTAACAACAATAATGTTATATTATAGTGAAAAAATTTTAATTTTTAAGTATCTTGAATATTTTAATTTTATTTATGAATATATTTATAATTATAGTGGTTAACCGAAAAATATTGGGTAACCGATCCGAAAATCCGAAACCGATGGTAATGGACTGGTTAATGGACTGAAATTTTAAAAAACCGATATTAATGGACTGGGGCTCATGGACCGGTTAACCGACCATGCTCACCCCTATTATTGAGGGAGATTAAATATTAATTTATTATATTTTAATAGGAACAATGTCTTTGTCTGATACCGAGCGTCTTGTTCTCCCTTCAGAAGTTGATAGAGCGACAAAAAAAGTTAAACACAGGGCAGAATTCTCTAGCTCTTCGGGATATAGAGACAGTCTAATCAATGGAGCTGTGAGGGAGTCCTCAATGGAAGACGTTTTCGACTCTATGGAAGTCAACTTAAATGCAGGGGATGTGAATATCGATAAATCTGGAGCCATTCCTGTGGTGAGTTTCTCTGATAACCTTCGCTCCAAACTTTCTACCACTCTAGGGAAGGTGGTTGTTGCAAGCCTCCTGGGAAGGACGATCGGATATAAAGCTTTGAGTGCCAGAATTCAATCACTATGGAACCTTACTAATCCTAAAATATTAGATATAGGCAGGGGATTCTTTTTAGTGCAGTTTGTTAACGAGAATGATTATAAGAAGGCGCTCTATGAAGGCCCCTGGGTTGTGAATGGAGCCTACTTACTAGTGCAGAAATGGAACTCTCGATTTAGAGTTTCCAATGGAACAGTTAATACTACCACTTTCGCCTCCCTGAATTACCTTTACAGTATTACTCATGCAATGTTTTGACAGCCATTACAGAGGCTATTGGTCCAGTTGCTAAAATAGATTATAATACCAGTCAGCTTCACCGAGGTAGATTTGCTAGGGTGGTTATGGCCATTGATCTGAGACAACCTTTGGTCTCTATGATTAACATTGATGGGGAAACACGGAAGGTGAAATACGAAAATCTGCCTAAGATTTGCTTCTACTGCGGTAGGGTTGGCCATTTTGATATCTACAGTCCTCATAAGCAAAGTGTTAATACCAATGGGGATAACCAAGAAGGCATGTCAGAGGAAACTGCACCAACTAATTTTGGCCAGTTTGATGAGTGGATGGTGGTCGAAAAACGAAGAAGAAACCACAGAGTCCTGGCCTCTAGTTCAAGGAAGAATCCCGACTTCAGAGGGAATGGTTCCAGATTTGCGGCACTGGATGGGGATGATGGCGAAATTGTAGGAGAAATTACTACTGATAAGAAGAACTTGCCTAATCAAAATAATGTTTTACTGGGTGGCCAAACAAAAAAGAACATAGGAATTTTTAAGTCACGTGGGTTCAAGAATGCTGCATCACATGGAAGAGGGGGGTCCACTAAAAGAAGTTTTTCACGTGGTCATAACCTTTCTAAAGAAGTCAATGTGAATAAAAAAAAGCTATTCTAGGAGATTTTTTTACTTTTAAGAGTAAAGTTCAGCATAAGGAGAACTTAGTGGTCATGCCGTAGACTCTCAATTCTGAGAAACATACGGTGGTGGGTAAACCGATTATGGAAAAAGTAGCCACTAGTGTGCCAGCTACCAGCAGCTTGGAAATCGTACCAAGAAGTTCTCGTCTCTTGGGGCAATTTGATAGCAGGCCTCCTGACCCCGAGCTCCAACTTCCTGCTGCAGGTAATATATCTATAACACTTGACAAAATGGATTCGGATGAAACTATTCGAATAGGGAATGAAGAAAATAATGATGATTTCAGTGATGATGAGGGACCTCTTGATCCCTATTTGAGAGAAGAATTAATGAGCTCTGCCTCAGAGGTTCTTTTCTATTTTTCTTTTTCTCTTATGTCTATCTTTTCTTGGAACTGTCAGGGTGCTAAAAGCCCCTCGTTCGTGAGAACTCTGAAGTGTTTTATTCACAGCCATAATTCGAACTTGGTGGTTCTCCTTAAACCAAGGATTAGTGGTTCTACTGCAAATAAATGTATTGCTAAGATTGGTTTCCCTCGATCCCACAGAGTGGAGGCCACAGGTTTCAGTGGTGGTATCTGGATTTTATGGAGAGAGAATTGGAACGTTGAGGTTCTAATTAACAATATGCAGTTTGTTCATCTGTGTATTAAAATCGAGGATAATTTTGTGTTTTATTTTACTGCAATCTATGCTGATCCCGTGGCCTCATTCCGCAGCAAGCTATGGCCTATCCTTCAATAAATTAACCTTTTTACTGATGAGCCTTGGATTCTGATGGGAGATTTTAATTCTCTTTTATACATGAAGGAGAGACAGGGTGGCTCACCTAATAGATTAGGGGGTTTGCAAGCCTTTTATGGACTGGTTTAATGCCTCTAAGCTGATTGATTTGGGGTACAAGGTCCTAATTTCACTTGGAAAAGAGGTAATCTTCATGAAAGGTTAGATCGGGGTATCTGTAACAATGCGTGGTGTGTTCAATTTCCTGAGGCTTCCATCCTACATTTAGCAAGAATCTCTTCTGATCACATACCTTTTATGCTGAAGTTGTGTAATACTCAGAGTGCTAATATCAATTGCCCCTTTCAATTTCTTCAAACTTGGTTAACTCATACTGACTTTCAGGACTTTGTTCGGAATAATTGGAGAGTAAATGGGAACCTGATGGCTTCGGTTAATGCTTTTACTGAGAAGCTTTAGCATTGGAACTGTACGACCTTTGGTAATATCTTTCATCAAAAAAATGAGCTCTTGGCTCGTATTGCTGGTATTTAAAAAATTCTTCCTCGGAAGTACTCTCATCAGCTTGAAAATCTTGAATTAGAGCTGAAGTATAAGCTCGATCCGGTGCTCCTTCGGGAAAAACTCCTCTGGCTCCAAAAGTCTGGAAGTGAATGGATTCAAAGTGGGGATAATAATACTTCTTTTTTCCATCAAAGAACCATTAGGAGAAGGAAGAGAAACCACGTTGATTACCTTCAGAATTCTGAGGGCGTCTGGATTGATGATCCTTCGAGTCTTTGTGCTATGGTTGTTAGCTACTTTTCTACCCTTTATTCTGAAGAATGCTATAGTCATCCACTCTACCATATCAGAGGCCATTTTCCATTTCTTGGTGAGAAGATGGCAGTGCTGTCCGAGGACTTTTCATATGAAGAAATTCGAAGAGCTCTATTTGACATGAAACCTTGGAAAGCTCCTGGAGCTGATGGTATTCAAGTTGGGTTCTATCAATCCCAGTGGAATGTAGTGGGCAATGATGTCTGTAGGGAAGTGGTGAGGATTCTTAAAGGTGGCAAGATGGATAGTTCTATGAATAAGACCCTTCTCTGTCTTATCCCGAAAGTAAACGTTCCTAAGAATGTGTCTCAATTTCGCCCTATTGCCTTATGCACTGTGCTTTACAAGGTTGTGACCAAAACCATTGCTAATAGACTTAAAAACCTTATGCCCTCCTTAATTGGCCTGACTCATATTAGTTTTGTTCCAGGGGGCCATATAACGGAAAATACTATCATCACTCAGGAAGTTATTCACACCATGCAGTCAAAAAAAGGTAGAGCGGGCTTTATGACCATCAAAGTGGATTTGGAAAAAGCTTATGATCGGGTTAGCTTGGACTTTCTCAAGGACACTCTGATGGACGTTGGGATTCCTGCTACTTTAATAGATGTCATCATGGATTGTGTCTCCGCCTCTTCTACGCATCTCTTATGGAACGAAAACTTGACGAAAGCCTTTATTCCTTCTCGGGGTCTCAGACAAGGGTGTCCCTTATCTCCCTATTTGTTTGTCCTCTGTATGGAAAGGCTTAGCCAAGGTATCAATATAGCAGTCCGGAATGCAAATTGGCATCCTGTGCAGCTGAATAGAGGCGGCCCCCCCATTAGTCCCCTGTTCTTCGCGGATGACTTGATCTTCTTTAGTAAGGCTGATGTGCATCAAACCCTTGTCATTAGCAAGGTCCTCAATAGCTTTTGTGAGAGCTCTAGACAAAAGGTCAGTATTGACAAAACAAGTGTCTTTTACTCCAAGAATGTTAGCACTCATCTTCATTGAGAACTGAACCACATACTGGGTTTCAAGGAGGTTTCAGACTTAGGGAAGTATCTTGGTATGCCTCTCTTGCATTCTCGAATTTCCAAAAAGCACTACTCCTACATTATTGATTGAATAAAAAGCAGAATAGCTAGCTGGGATGCTTCTTACATATCTATGGCGGGACAAGTTACTCTTACCAAGGTTGTTTTGTCTAACATGCCTTCCTATGTTATTCAGGCTTCTAGAATCCCTTCAACTCTTTGTGAATAGTTCAATAAACTTTCTTGTTGGTTTGTTTGGGGGAGAATTGCGGACTCTCACAGCCTAGCCTTGGTTCCCTGGAGTACTGTGACTCAACCAAAAGAAAGAGGAGGCCTTTCTCTCCGAAATACCCATACTCTCAATGAAGCCCTTTTTATGAAACTTGCTTGGAATCTGTTCACCCAGTAGCAACATCTATGGGTTAGAATTCTTGCTTCTAAATATAAATTCACTCATGGTTATAGTGTTTGTCCAGTTGTCCATCGCAATAACACCCTATTCTGGAAGAGGATTTGTAATGTCTGGAGTAATGTTATTAATCATGTTAGGTGGGCTGTTGGTAATGGCAGGAAAATCAGGTTCTGGTTTGACAGATGGGTTCCTGGGCTTAATCTCCCTTTGTTTCATTAGACTTTTAGGCCTATTCCTGAAGACTTAATTGATAAAACAATTGACTATTTTGTTGATGACAATGCGGGCTGGTGTTGGAGTCAATTTGAGGATTTTTTTTTCCCATCATATCGTTTTAAAAATTGCAGCAGCTTGTCCTTCGCACTCTCACGCTCGTGAGGATTTGGTTTTCTGGGGTCCTTCCTCATCTGGTGACTTTACTATTAAATCAGCTTATTCCAGCTTGTTGGGGACTGATTTAGAAGAAGATGACCCTCTTTGGAATCAGATTTGGAGATTAAAAGTGTCTCAACATATCAAAATGTTTCTCTGGCTAGCGGTCAATAATGGCATTATGACCAACTCTGAAAGAAGGAGAAGGCACTTCACAGACAGGGATAATTGCTCTATTTGTGGTATAGTGGGAGAGAATAGCCTCCATGTTCTGTGTGACTGTCTTGCTAAGCAGTTCTATAGTTTTTGTCTTCATGATGATCAATATCAACACTTTATGGAGTCGATCAATTTGAAAAGCTGGGTGAAACTCAACTTGAACAACTTAATTTAGACTGTGAAGGTGTTGCTTGGCCTAAGATATTTGCTATAGGCTGTTGGTACTTGTGGAAGCATAGAAATGAGTTCATTTTTCAGAACAAACAAAGACCCATCCTCTCTTTGGTGAATGATATGCTTATTTTTGCTAAATCTTGTCAGAGAGCTTTGAATTCGATTGATGCGGTTGGTAAGGAAGCCTCAAAACCCTCTTTAGTGTCTTGGTCGCATCCTCCCATGAACTTTGTCAAGATAAATACGGATGCTTCAGTTTCTAGAGGGGCGTTGCTACTTGTGGTGGAATTATGAGGAATCATTTGGGGCACTGGTGTTCAAGCTATGTGGCTAATTTGGGGATCTGTCCTATCCTCTTAGCAGAAGTTTGGGGGATCTACTATGGGCTCTGCAGGGCAAGGGAAGAAGGCTTTAATAATGTTATGGTGGAAAGTGACAATAAGTTGGCTGTTGAGATGATTTGTGGTAACTCTGCTCTCAGTGCGTCATGCGTCTCTCTGGTTAATCGTATTCGTAGTCTTTCCAAAATTTTCTCCAATATTTCCTTCAAGCATGTCTACCGTGAGGTGAATTTTGCTGCAGATTATCTTACCCAGCTGGGTTATGGGTTTCCTCATGGCTACCATGCTTTACACTCCCCTCCTCAGGGGATAAATCCGTGGCTGTATCATGACTCCATGGGTGTTTCCTATGGCTGTTAGTTTGTTTTCCTTGTGAGCTTGCTCACCTTGAAAAAAAAATTGACCCTATTGAATTATTAATAATAAAAAAATTTATTAACATTTTTTTAATTATTATTAAATATGAAGATATCAAAATCTTGGCTGGAAGGAGGGACCTGCGTTTGATCAACTAGGATTGGCAAAAAAGATTGCACTATAGACTATAGGCATATGGCGATTAGAAGATCAATGCATGGCCGATCGACTGATCGGCCAGAAATGTTATTTGAGTGTAAAAGAGCGATCTTAATATGCAAAATGTAAGAAAAAAAAATAGCCCCGAATCTTCTGGAATTAGCACTTTGATACTTAAATTATCATGACATAAAAAGATGGGATTGAAGAGTATAGAGAGAGAAACAATTAGAGAGATAGTGTGAAGAGTATGGGTGATCACGGGGCGGGGCGAGGGCGGGAGCGGGGAGTGGCTCCCCACCTACTGCCTTGCCTAGGGGCGGGGATTCCCTTTCCTCGCCCCCACTAGGGACGTGGGGAAAAAATCCCCCTCGTCCCCGCCCCGGCGGGGATCCCGTCCCCAATAAAAATATTCAATTTTAATAGAAATTTTCGACTCAATGGAGATTTTTGACCCAAATCAAAAATATTTTACAAAATTTACCTTATAAAATTTAATAATTGATAACTTAAAATTAGAAACATCTCATATAATTTAAATACAAATATTTATAAATATCTCATACGATTAAAATATAAATATTTATAAATATTTCGTACAATTCAAATATTACAAATATTAATATATATTAATATATTATTAACGTATTATCAATATAAATATATATATATATATATATATATATATATATATATATATATATATATATATTTTCGGGGCGGGGACCCCTTTCCCCATTCTCGCCCCGAATTCAAGGGCAGAGATTTTTTTCTCCCCACCCCCATCCTCACGGGAGAAAATTTTGGGGATTACCCGCCCCGTTTGGGTCGGGTCCCCACCAGGAACGGAGAATCCCCTCTGCATGATCATCCCTAGCGAAGAGATAAGCTTACCTAATCTCAAATGACTTGGAATGTTGGAGTGTATATAGGTGTTGGCTTTTCTAGGTTCTCTCTTAGAAATGCTGCTCACAGTAAATGGCTTATTATTCGACAATTGGACAAACGGGCAATGTAATGGACATAGGTCTCGAAAATTCGAGTCTGATTGACTTGAATATGTCATATCGCAAGATTAAATATCTTATTAGGTTGCATCGATCGGTCCTTGCAGATCAACTTTAACCAATATCTCTGATCCGAAAAAAAACTCGTCTATATGAGATTTTGACTTTGAGTGGGCTTAAATCCTAATGATAATGGGCATTTTCAAATATATTAAATATTAAATTAAAAAAATAAAATTTGAATAAATAATTAGTATTTTTTTTTTAATTTTAACAAAATTATTGACATACGAATGTTAGAACTCAAAAGTCTAATTGTTATATTTTAAACTATAGAGTCATAATGCTAAATTGACCCAAACGTCAAAATATTTTTAAGTTATCCATAATAATAATAATAATAAAAGCATTTCTTGAAATATTTTGATATCCTCAATTCAATATATTCGTTTGTATAAAATATCATTTAAAAATAATATTAGGGATATCAATGATAGTAGAACAATGAGCAGGAAAATTCATAAATTTTTCCTATGAAATAATAATTAATTTAAGTTACTTTTTGTTGTAAAATAAAATACCATTAATAAATCAATATTCTACAAAAATAAGAATGAAATTTTACGTTGATTACATTAAAAATAAAAACAGTATACGATAAAATTGAGGCATTTTAATAAATTTAGTGACTGAGTCATGACTCATGAGTCATCATTTTAAATTGAGAATTAATTTTGCATTATTTTTCAAATTCGTATATATAATAATTTTTAGAAATTTAAACTTGTAAATCAATGGCTTGGAATGATTTAAACTTTGAATTTGACTTCATAAATACGTAAACGCTAAATTAAAAATGCTAGCTTATTCTTCTTCTATTTTGCGTTTTTATATAATAATTTTTAGATAACTATAAATATGAATTTTTAATTTTATTCATTATTTTTCTTATTTATTTTTTTTTTTTTTTTTGTCTTTTGGTTGTGTTATTTGATTCAATAAACTAAAATTTGAAATTTTTTGTATTTTTTTTGTTTTTTGATTGTTATGTCATATCTGAAACCTTTTGTTTTTTGTTTTTGTGTTTTTGATTTTAATAAACACAGATTTGTATAAATCTGAATTTTTTTTTTTGTGTTTAAATTTTTTTATTTTTTATTTCTATAATCTCAGATCTGAAATTTTCTGTACTTTTGTTTTCGAGTTTGGATTTTTTTTATCAGATCTGAAATTTTTATTTAAATCTAGTTCTTTTTAATTAAACTTAAATGCAATTTAAATTTTTATAATGAAAGTTTATCCTCCAAATTTGGTAGTTATTGTTTTCTTTTATAAAAGTTTGGTTATCTTTTTTAATTGAAATTTTTTTTTTGAACAACATATGGATTGAGTTTCTTATTGAAAGTTATATTGTGCACCGCATATTACTATTATCCACTATTTTCGTCGAAAAAATTCAGAAATATAATCCAGCAACTTTATTTATTTCATATATCTTATATACTTTTAAATTTTATAGGTTTATTTATACTTTTCAGATATATTTTTAATTATATTAATAAAAGTTTAATTTGCATTAAAATAAAATGCTAGCTTAGTTATTAAATTAAAAAAATATATAATTTTATTTTCTATTATTGGAGAGTAACTAAAATAAAGTTAATAATCGTCATTTTTATTGCTTATTTATAATTTTAATTTTTTAAGGGTATTTTGGAAAGAATAGTAACTCGACAATAAGACAAATTGGCATACCAACTCTTCTAATTACTAATTAGAATCCACTCACCTTGCTCTATAAAGTACGAATCACTTCTGTTTAAGCAATTAAAAATTTGTCTAACTTTTTAAACTGATCAGATTTTAATTTCCAACCTCGTCAATCATCTCTGAAAATGTAATTACAAAAAAAAAATAATAAAAAATTGCTACATAAGTATTTTATTTAAAAATTAAGAGAAATATTATCGGTATTTTAAATTTTAACAGCGTGCATCATACAATGCACTGCTATACGACGTACTAAATAATTTTTCAAACATTAATTTTCTTTTTGGATTAATTATGAAAATCTCCCAATCTATAATCATGTTTTCATTTCATTAAAAAAAAAATATCAATCTCCAACCTTTTAGAATTTTTTAAATGTAACATTTCATTAAGTTTTTCATCCAAAATCTAATGGAATGATATTTGGTGACTAGTATGAAATATGTCCTCAAAAATATTTAAACATAAAAAATATAAAATACATTTTAAATTAAAAATAAAAAATATTAAAAATATTTTTCCAAATTAAGAAAATTACTTTTCAACTAAGAAAATAAAAAAAATAAATTGAAAAATAAAAACACATGAATAAAAAACATAATTTTCTATCAAACCTATATTCCTAGAATATTTTTATTCATATTATATTGTCAATTTTATTGTTTCATGTACTTTTCTTTGATTCTAATACTAATATGAAAAATACAAAAAGAAACATAAGACTAATTATGATATATATCACTAAAAACTATATATTTATTTGAAATATTAGTTCTATCTGAACTATTTGTTCTGAATCAAAGAGTTTCATAAAGAAAAGTGTTATTTTAAATATTTTTTTGATACATCTTAATTTTTAATTTGAACTTTTTTTTTAATTTTAAAATATTTTTACTAATGGATTATGAAATCTATCGTTAATCCGTCGCTATATGTTGTATCTAGTGACAAATTTCAGTTCATCACTAAATGTCATTCCGTTATATTTTGGACAGAAAATTTTTAATGGATAGTTAAATTTAAAAAATTATAATACGCCGGGGATTGATTTGGTTGGTTTTTTTTATTTAGGGACGAAAATGTAAATAGGATGATAGAGGAATTTTTATAATTAATCATTTTAAAAATAAAATAAAATAAAATGAAACGTAGATTGGGAAAATTTAATTACCTGAACTCAACCTTTAGGCGATGGGCTAAGTATGGGACTTTTTTTTATATTTGGGTTAAATTTAAAAAAACAATTGACAAAATGGAGCTACAGTAGAGATATTTGTGATTTTAGGGTGTCGGAAACCGGCACCACGGAATGCAGGTTTCCATGTGTTAGAAACCGGCACTTTAATGTGCCGGTTTCTGGCACTTTAGTTGCAGCACTGCAATTTGCAGTGCTGCAGTTTTGGTCACGTGCAGCTGCATTCACTGCAGCTTCACGTGAAGCTGCACCCGGACATGAATAGTTTTTTTGTTTATTCCAAATTTTACTCTCTTACTCAATCACTCTTCCTGCCCTCTCATTCATTCATTTTCAATTATTCATTTCACAACTTTGCTTTTCTCTCTTTCTTTCTATTTTGCTTTCGTTCTACCTTCATCCTTCATTCCATTCTCTATTTTTTTTCTACCTTCTTTTCTTGATTAAAGGTAAGATTTTGATGGTTTAATTTTTTTTTTATATGAAGTTTATTTTGTTAATAATCTTATGTTCATGTTTAATTTGTAGGTGGTTAAACTTCTTAAGATTATTTACTTTCAACATTAAATGTAAGACTATATAATTTTATTCTGTTATAGTATAATTTGTGTTTATTTTGATTAGTTATAGCATATATAGCATATATATGTATGAATATTTGAATATGAAAATAAAAAAAAAAAAGCATCATTAGCAAGGAAACATCTTCATGTTTTAAAAAATGATAAATCTGTAAATGTAATTTGTAGCAGATAATTTGCTCAAGTCAAAATTGATAATGTTTTGAAAATTAAATTATATGTATAAGTTGTGGATATTTAAATTAGTTAAATAAATTTAATTGGCATGAATAGTTGTTAATGTTCAATTTTTTTTATTTGAAATTGCAAGTTTGGAAATGGATATAAGTTGTGGATATTTAAATTAGTTAAATAAATTTAATTGGCATGAATAGTTGTTAATGTTCAATTTTTTTTTATTTGGAATTGCAAGTTTGAAAATGGATATAAGTTGTGGATATTTAAATTAGTTAAATAAATTTAATTGACATGAATAGTTGTTAATGTTTAATTTTTTTTTATTTGGAATTGCAAGTTTGGAAATGGATATAAGTTGTGGATATTTAAATTAGTTAAATAAATTTAATTGGCATGAATAATTGTTAATGTTCATTTTTTTATTTGGAATTGCAAGTTTTGAAATGGATCCATATCATTTAGGAGTTGAACGAATAAATCCGGGTCCTATTAATGGAGAGTTACTAATAATGCAAGGAAAACATCGATCTGATGCGATATGCAATAATTCGGTAATTTTTTTATTATATATTTTGTAAATTATTGATGAAATTATGTATTTATTCAATTGTATATGTTTTAAAATTATGCAAAGGTTGAAAGAGATGTGTTGAGAACCAGGAGAGGAAATTCAGACGGGCACTACCGACAAATTGACGATAGAATTATTCAACTCTAGGTCTATTTGTATCATCGCCTGTAATATCTGCACGATCAACAGATTCATAATTAAAACTAGATACGCCGAATGTCGATTGTCCTCCGGTATGAATTATAAAATATATTGGAATTGACAATTTTTCCTACATTATATGCACACATATCATAAAATATTATTGACATATTTATGATCTAAACAAAATATTTAGTTTACACTCGATTAATTTATCTTTAATAGATTATTTCTTTATATTAACAATTATTTATAACATAAAATTATATTTTTGTAGTTAACTATTTTAGTATTTATTTTTCACACTTAATCTCAAACAGTTTTCTTTAAAATAAATATTAATTAACATAAATATTAATTACTGCATACCTTTAATGTCGAAATTGTTAGATAACCTTTAAAATTATCAACGCCTGCACATTAAATATTAATATAAGATTAATATAAATTATGAATTTTGTTTAAGAAAAATACAAATTAAATACTAATTACATTACCTTTAATGTTATGCTTATTATATAAAAATTAGATTAGAGGCAAATTTGGAAAGAAGAAAGAGTAAATTGTAAGAGAGAAATATAGAATGAGTGTAAGAGAGAAATATAAAATGAATGTGAAGATAGGAAAATGAAAGTGTTTGAAGGAGAGGGAAGAACAAATAAAGTATATATGGGAGAGAAAACAAAAAATTTCAAATTATAATTTTTAAATTAGACCACTGCAACTTCACGTGAAGAAGCTGCAGTGGTCAAACTTAGTGCCAGAAACCGGCACATTAAAGAGCCGGTTTATGGCACAATCCTGTCAAAAACCGGCACTTTAATGTGCCGGTTTCTGGCACCCAGCCAGCCATAATCGGTGGCCCACTTTTAATGAAAACCGGCACACATTTGTGCCGGTTTTCAACACCCCACTTTCCCAATTTTATTTCCTGTAGCACCATTCCCCTAAATATTTTTAAATTCTACCCCAATTTAAAAAAAAATCCCGTATCGCGGATGTGAACAAGAATACAATGGATGTGTAGAACAAATGAAATGAAAACCTTTCAAAATTTAGAATCAATATTTTTTTGAATGTGGAGGTTAATCCAATTTATAGGGCCTTAAATTTTATTTAGATTAGGATCCTATTTAAACATTTTATTTTTCTTGTTAAGTATTACTTCTTCTGTTTGAAATACATTCTCATTACCTTTCCTTTTTAGAAAAATATTAAATTGTGGTAATATCAATATATAAATTAGGAAATTTTATTGATGTAAATTTGAAATACATTAGACGGTGCCTTACACCGAATTAAGTAGTTTTTTGATTTAGTTGTTGAAAAAAATCGATAGTCTTTCCTCTTCTAACGACCTTTAAAATTTTTAAGGTTAAAAGTGTATTTTTATTCCTAAAGTTTTTCTAAATATGCAAATTTGCTCCTAACGTTTATTAACGTTTGTAAAGTGGAAGATTTTTTCTTATGTCGTCAATTGCCACTAATTTGACCATTAATACGTTAGTTGGCTGCTAGTGTGATACGTGTTACGCATCTATTAGACACATGAATAAAACGTTTAGGTATCAAAAGTGCATTTTTGCCCCTAACGTTTTTTCAAATGTGCAAATTTGCTCCTAAAATTTGTAAAATGAGAGATTTTTGCCTATACTGTCAATTACTGAGAACTTTGACCGTTAATACGCTAGTTGACCGCTGACGGCGAGAGCGAAAATCTCCCATTTTACAAATATTAGCAGCAAATTTGTTTCAAAATAAACGTTAGGGACAATTTTGCATATTTAAAAAAATGTTAGGAGCGAAAATACACATTTGGCTAATTTTTTTAAGAGTATTATCTATTTAACATAAAAACAATTGCCTTTTGAAAAAATAACATGTAGAAAATTTTCAGAGAAGCCGCTGCGTATTACTGATTTATTAATATAAAGAAAAAATTAGCCATTATTTTTATACATATACTCTCTTTTTTATACATAAATACATCAATTTTTCTAGTCTCTATATAGTTTTAGGTAAAAAATTAATATATATTTTATTATAATAGTTTATCAACTTTTAATAAATTTATATTACACGGATTTATGAAATTTTTTATTTATTGATTAATATTTTTTCTACACTAATTATTTGAGCAATTTATAAGTTTTTATATTATACTGTTATTTATTTTATTTATTAATATAATAAAAATATATTTTTAAATTAAAAGGTATTTACACTTTGATAATTATACAATCAAAAAATAAAAGTTTTACATAATTTTTATCAAATATTTAAATATTAATTATTAATCGGCTACCAGCAATAAATATAGACAACTGACAATTAATATAAGCTAACAGTTATACTAATCAGTTAAACTAAAGGTTAGGGGTGTGCAACGGTCGGTTCGGTTCAATAACCGAAAACCGAAATTACAATATTTTACGAAACCGAACCGAATTTGTATAATAACCGAATTCAAACCGAACATAATTTGTCGGTCGGTTTGGTTCGGTTAACCGAAAAACAAAAAATCCAAAATTATAATTAAAAAAATTATCTAAAAAATTATAAATTATAAAATTAAAATTAAAAAAAAAACAAATTAAAAAAATGTACATATATAATTTAATTTCAAACCCCTTAAATTGATAAAAAAATACAAAAATAATTTTTTTAATGTAAAAAGTTGAATAAAATAATATATAAATTTAAAAGTTCGATCGGTTCGGTTTTTTTTCGGTTTTTGCCTTTCAAAACCGAACCGAACCGAACCGAAATAACCGATGTACCTATAAATTTAAAATCGAAATCGAACCGAATAACCGAACCGAATTTAAAAAATCAGTCAGTTTGATTCGATTTTTCGATTTTAACCGAATTTTGCTCACCCCTACTAAAGGTAGCCTAACACGGTGTAAATTTTGTATTAGTTTATCCTTTATTAAAAACAGGGAAGCCAATTTCATAAGAATGAGATAGGAGATCGATGCAGGGTAATGGAGGTAGACTACCAGATTGTGATTTGACTCCAAAAAAAAAAAGATACATATCAGATGCATGTGGTGCATGTATTTATTTACACTCGCACACACACAGCCGACGCCTGCGTTCCATCCATCTTCACCCTTCATTTTCCTGGACCACCTATTTTTCGTTTTCTCATTATTATTATTATACGATTTTGTAATTACAAAAAATGATTTGATATAATTTGTGATTACGAACCAAAACATCTAAATTTATTTAATATAATTTTGTAATTACAAAAATGTTTAGAACCACTCTGGGAAACAATTGCATATCAGAAATGGAACATGCTAAGTGGGAATGTAGTATATGTTTGGCAATGCTTGGACATTAACAGCATTTAAATTTCTGGATTTTAAGTTTTAATTTTAGTTACATATTTCAACTTTACAAATGATATTTTACATATTTAGAATTGATAAAAATAACCTATTGCATATCCAAACTTAGTAATTTACACAGGTTACTCTCCTAATGTTGATAAAAATATACCTATTATCTTTCTGAATTATAATTTATACATATATTTTTTTTATTATATTTAGAGAATAATGAATATATTTTTGTCAAGGTCATGTAAATTTAATTAAAAAAATACATGCTAAAAGAATTCAGGAAATAATAGTTACATATTTTGTCGGTAATGTATGCATATCATCAAGTTTGAGTGGACAATAAATTATTTTTGTCAATTTCAAATATATATTTATAAAGTTGAGACGTGTAATTAAAATTTTTTTAGAACTACACATGTGTTTTTACGTGTTACCCCCTCAAATGTGTAGGAAAGATACTTCGAGACTAATCAATGAATCTATCTAATCATCAAGCAATTGAAAATGCATGAAGTGTTTCAAGTTTAATCCGTAGCCAAAATTGCTTTACATGAACAGTTGTTTGTGTTATTCATTATATATTACTTCATTCATTTCACTTAATTTGATCACTTTTAATTTTTTACATAGATAAATAGAAAATTATTAATTAGCATCAATTCTATAAATTTTGCAGTATAACTTACTAAAATATCATTTTTTCAATTTTCGACAATTATATATTTTTACTCTATTAAATAATTCTTATTTAGTGCATACTTAAGGGCAAAATATAATAATATATGAGTAATAATCTTTAAAATTTACCTTGTAGATGGAATTTAATTTCTGGTTGATATTCTTATTTGTAGTTATCTATTTTTATATTTACTCCCTTGATTTCATTTTAAGTGGCTGTTAGAGTAACTCCATAAAAATTAAGAAAATAATTAAATAATTTTAATTCCCTAGAATGAACTTATAATTGATTAAAGAATTAATATAAAATATAACTTAGGCCAGTAGGGATGACAACGTGTCGTTTTTTAGTACTCAATCCATTCTGACTTTAATAGAATGGGTTTAGACAGTTGTTAAATAAATTTAGAAAGAGTTTGATATTAATATTATTATTCAAATTAGATTTGGATTGGATTTGTCTGGATATCAATAAATTACTGGATATTTGCTATTTCAACCTATTTATAAATTTAATTATTAATTTATCAAAAATAATATTTATTTTTAAATACTATGTAAAATTTATATTATTTAATATAAATATTAAATAAGGACTATATATTTATAATATGAATCATATAACATAACTATATTGAATTAAAATTTATTACTTATATTAGATATATTAAACTTTTAGTTAAATGTTATATGTCAATAAGTCAGTTTGAATAGTATTGAAGTAATTATATGCACAATCGGATTAGGGTTGGTTGTTTTTCATAGATATTCTACCCCACAATAATTTTTATCGATAAAAACAAGCGTTTCGCACCATCCGATTATCATAATGTAATAAAAAAATATTGATTTAGCGGTGCGCTCCGCTCAATATATCCACATTTAGCGAAATGAGATGACAACTCTCCCCTGATCGCTTCTAAAATTAAAAAGATAAAAATCAAATAAAATGGTAATATTGCGATCAGGTGATCTTTATATATTAGAAAGCACAGTGAGAAGCAAAATTGAGAAGAGAACAGCCTGGAAAGCTTCAGTGAAGGCTTCATGTACTTAATTGAATTGCCTTCAAAATTATCTAACCCCAATAATTGTTTCTAATTTCGTATTAATTAAAGCCTCGACAAGCCACGTGCAAGACCAGACAACATTATATGATTTGCAGGCTTCTTTCATAAATTAAGAAAACCATATTTAGAGTACATATATAGATATGTTCAATTTAAAAGAGTAAACCTTTACCTTGATGAATCATCTTCTACCATATCAAAAAAGAAAAATTCAGTTTTTCACCAACTATTTAGAAATTCTGGGCCTCTAGTTCATGAATAATAATAATAATAATAATAATAATAATAATAAATTGGCTTCTGGGCACATGATGGCTTCAAAGTTTGATAAGAAGTTATTTCATAAAATAATTGTTTTAAAATTGAATCTTTGGGTCCACAATCATATGTGAAGCCAACTTTGAATGGACTAACTAGTGATTAGATACCAGTTACATTATTGAAGGTCAAAAACAATCACAAAAGTGCTTACAGATTCCCAAATTGCACACAGCCATAAGCTCACTTGCAAAGGAGTTGGTGACAATTTGGAAATAGTGGGCCCTTATTGCAAGCAATGAACAACATAACCTTCCAGGATCTGATAACAAGCAAAACATAACAATTTCTAGTCCACAATTTGACATATCTGAAGAAATTCAGCCCATCAAATCATCTTTTCCTACCTTTTCAGGTGCAAAACCCCAAATTCTTCCCATTAAATTCCAGGTATTGGACAACATAAAACCAGAAGTAAAGATCAATTCCCCTTCTGTCATTAAATCAATAAAAATGACAAACAAATGTGTTTGTAAAATTGTAAACTAGCAACTGCTATTTGAAATTGCAAAAGACTGCAATATGTTCTAGCCTCAAGTACATTATTGGTACAATGCAGCATAAGCTATACAGAACTTAAAACAATCACAAGCTTGACAAACCATATAAAAAAGAAACTGATTTCCTGAAGAGGTGCCTCAAATTTGTAGTTTGCATATAACAGAAGAAGAAATTCAGCACCCAGTGAACTCCATGTCGAGGGCGAAATCAAGGAACACATGCTCTCTAGGAAACCACAGCAGCAAATATGGACAAATCAAGTCCTCAAATCTGATTTCCTGTTTCTAGAAGATCCCAAGTTTAATGTTTAACGCAAAACAAAATGCAGATGACAACCATGAACCCCAGTGGAAATCAAAGTGCCTTTCTTGGATAGGAAACTCAATTAGCAGAAACAAACCTCGCTAATTTCACAAGTTGATCACTCCATTATGGAAAAAAGAACAACACACAGCAGAAACTTGCAAGGTAATGCATAAGATTGGTAATATATGACTACTAACAGAAAAAAGGCCTCAGAAGCCACTGCTTGATCTAGGATTACCTGTGGAGCCATTACTGGTTTTGCTAATAATCCCTTTACCAAAATAATTGGCAATCACTGAAAAACCATCCTTAGAACTCTTGACTTGCTGGAAAAACTGATCTTGATCTTTCGAATTCTGCTCCAGACTTCTCTTCATTTCCATCACAGACCTATACTCTGGGGCACATTCGGGGCATTCCTTTTCATTATCCCCAAGACAACGCTGATGGAATGAATGCATGCACATGAAGTGTACAGCAGGAAGATCAAGGGTGAAAGTGCAGGCAGTGCACTTACTGAGCTGAAAGATCCTTGCATTGGTCCTAAGATCCTGAATTTCTTTTCTCATTGCCAATGTATCTTCCTACATAATTAAGGACTAAATGAGTTAATTCTTATTTTCACAATAATTTTAGCACTGAAGTATTGAATGCAGCAAACATGTATTCCACCTGAAGGGTCAAGCAAGATAGAGTACAAACAATTTTGTCCTATTCATTGTCATAAACAGCCAAGGATTTTACAATTAATGGCTCAACATTGACATCTAGAATCATAATATACGCATGCCTAAGGGGGGAAAAGGAAACAATCCTCAGATGAAATCAAGGAAGAGAAAATAAAAGTAAAATCGGTCCTTCTATGGTGTACCCATCATAGCATTTCTTTACAATAGATTGGTAATATTTCAAAGTAAAACAAATAGGTTGAAAGAAGGAGAAAATCATAACCTGATACTTCTCAATTTCTCGTCGATCCTCTTCAATCAGTTTTGATTCTTGTTCAAGTTTCCGAGCTATATAATCCTTGATGACAGAGAGTGTAAGGCATGGATTTCTGGACAGGGTCTGAAGAACAATAATAGGTGGCAAGATGTCATCCCTTTCTATATAAGTCAACACTTCCTTCACTTCCTTGGAGCAATCTTCGCCCAGTTCACCAAAATATTTCAGCAGATCTGCCCATAGAGATGGGTCACCTCCCTTACCTGAATCCCCCAGCCTTTTGCAGCATGCAATTAATCCCTCATGATCATGGGCCTGCATGTAGCATGCAATGACCTCTTTATAAAGTTTCATCTTCTCATAGAGATATAGTAGCCCTTCTCTAAATCCATTCATCTCACAGAGAATAATAGCAAGATCAACATCATAAAGGGGATGCTCTTGGTCCGATGGCCATGCACTCTTAAGCAAACGTAGTCCTTTTTCTCGTCTATTTGTACGATCTTTATCATTATTTGTATCATTGAGATCAGCAACTAATTTTCCATTGGATTCCGCTGTTGATTTCCTAGGTACTCCTGATTTAGGTTTGAGAGAAAGATCTACACCATTCGTAGCTTGTGATATTGATGGGAAGTTCAAATCGTTTGACAGGTATAACTCCAAGAGAGTATTATGAATTTCAATCTGAGCAGGAGATTCCTTTACCTTATCAGTATATTTTTCAAGAAAATCCAAGAGAGACTGTGGGTGATGGATGAAAATGTTGAGAAAATCAACAGGAGATGGCAACATAGATAAATATGCAGCACTTGAAGATCCTTGCTTTGCTGAATCTCCATCCTCAGTGCAAAGCCTCATGAGTATCTGAATCGTCTCAATTGGCTTGTGCTCGATGAGAATTTTACCATATTCCTTCACAGTAACACCAGCTTGACTTGGTTCCAGACTTGAAATATACTGCAAGGCTTCGTCATATCTGCCAAGGTCTTCAAGTAAAATCTTCAAATACAATTCATGCCTCCCTGCCTTCTTAGCAACATACATTGCATGCTCATGGTAATTGGCAGCTCGGCAGACCCTTATCGCAGTCTCCACATCAAACTTATGTTCTCCAATGCCATCCTCACTTTTAATGAACACATTTAACTTGTCAACATCTTTCAGTTTGGTATAGCAGTTTAAGAGAAGTGTAGTATGATCTTTAGAAGCAAGTCCTTTCTCATGTAATTTTTCCAAGTAATTAGTCAGGTTGTATATTCTTTGTGCATCCAGAAACTTCTGTATCACATATGAAGGTTCGAGGTGGCCAATAGTGTTGATGTACTGGGCCATGGCCTCGTCATAGTCCTGTTTGCTATATAGATGATCTCCATATTTCCTTAGAACTTCTGCTGTGGCAGCGGCATCAGCTTGCTGAGTTTGAACAAGATTGATAGCCACAGTATAAAGATTTTTCTTGAAGAGCATGTCTAACTTGCTCTCCATGTCTTTCTCCCCAATACACAAAGCTGATTTGTCATCCATTATAAGTATTATGTTGCCCCATTCTGTAAGCATGTGAGAAACTTCTTTAACTACAAGACTGTGGGCTATTAAACGGTTTTTCAGGTCATAAATATTGAAAGTATCTTTTCCACTTCTTTGATCAGCAATAACACATAAAAGGTAACCACGAAACCACCCTAGGAATTTCTTCTCCCCCTCAAATGCCCAACAAGGACCACGCCCATCAATCTCATAAAAATACACAGCTTCAGGCCGACCAATTATTAACTCCTAATAGTAAGATATAAAAGCCAAATGCAAACGTTTTTAAGCAATAATAAAAATTTGCTTGAACAAAGTAAAATATGAAAAATGAAGGATTTCCAGGCTACTTACAGAGCGATCACTCATTGTCACACTATTGACATTGCATCCTATCTGATCTATGGTTTGCCGTCTGGGAGGTTGATTGTGCAAGCTGAACAAACTCACAGAATCTGGAGTTACAGCAAATAGTAGAAGAGCTTGACCATCCACTCTGAATCCAAGACCTGTAATGGATGAATGACTTTTGTTTGAAGAATTATCCACTTGAAGCTTGAAGCGTGTGATTCGTTCTCTAGCAATGTCCCCTTTGATGCAGTAAATACAACCATTGTCTAGGCCAATAGCTATGAGTAGTATCGGAGGTGCTTCCTCTAGAACTAAAAATGTTGTAATCTGCAGCCATAGTTTTCCATATTTCTTTTTAGATAAGCAGAATATCAGCATCAAATAACTGGCATGTTCTTTCTTCATTTTGGTGTGCAAATTTCATTCAAGTCTTCTGTGACACAAAGCATTCTGAATACAGGATATACAGAGAGAGAGGGGGAGAGAGAGAGAGAGGGGAGATCTAACTACCTTTGCTTGAGGAAATTGATTGGTGAATATTCGCAATATTCCAATACATTCTGGCATACTAGAGCTTGTGCCCTCTGCCTGCATCTTATCAAGGTCAAAAACCTTGAGGCACATGGAAGATTGCTGGGAAGCTATTTGTTCATCCTCCCCAACAGTTACAAGAAAGTTGCGTTGCTGATTCATCCCACAAGAGAAGCAAAAAGTAAAATTAAAATCATAAACTGGCTAAGGTGCTTGATAGTATAAATGCATTAGAGGATATAGTACAGAGACTGCACACCTGGGATCTTCTAGTTAAAGTCCATGTAGGAATTTTAGAATCGAGGATGAGAACATGATGGTTTAAGCAATAGGGATATAAATGATAAAGTGATCAATAATTTACTCAGTTCAGAAAATGCAAGTTCTATCATTCAATGTTCTTTTGTCAAATATGATCAGGAAAACATTCTAAAATGTCAGAGAAACCAAAATTCCTCAAAACCTAGAAGTAAATATTAAGTGCCTGTATCTATTTCAAGGCAAACAACAACATCACTACATAAAGGGCCATGGCCAAATTCCCACTTCATTTCATCGTTAAATAATATTGTTTCAAGTTCATCGTTTTCCATATTCTCTTCTCAATCTATGGACACAGCAAAAAAGGAAAAGGGGAACAACTTCAAATTCTTTAAAGAAAAATAAATAATTTAACTTGAAAAATGAGTTTTTCGAAGAAAAAAGAGAGAGGAAGAAGCATACTTTAAGCTGCTGGAGAAAGAGAACGGAAGAGGAGTGAGCAGGGAAGGAGAAATTGAAGTTAAGGCCGCGATCGAGCAAGTTAACGGTGCCATTGTCGCAGCCGATCAGTACCTTCCCTCTACCGCTGGAGCAAGACTCGATTTTTCCACTAACATCTTCAGGAATTTTGCTCTTTCCCCCATATTTCTCCTCGAAGAACTCAAATTTCCTCCACTGATACATTTAATTTTCTTTTGTATTGAATCGCTTGATGAAAGAAACTCTTTGAATGCTTTTATTCGGAGATTATCAGAAGAACTAATACGGAAACTCCTTATGTCGTTTTTGAGGATTTCTCTCTGCAGGATGCAACGGATATTAGGAAACAAGGAAAGAAGCCAAATACAAGACGACGTAGCATTTGATATGGATACGTGAGGCTCAAAACGACGTCGGTGCTAAATAATACGTACGTTGTTGCAGCACCTCCTTTGTCTCCCCGAGAACCTAAAGCGCATGAGTTCGATTCCCCTCTTTCCCCACCCTCATGTATTAGTGATAGCTTGATAGGAGGTGTTCCAAAATGGATTAAACATAAGACTCGAAAAATGAGTCAAGTTACATGCGAATTAAATAGGTCATGGATTGATCAAAATGGATTGATCCGTTTATTTTTTCACATATTTTTAAATTCTACTCGATATATTATATTTTTTCGGGATAAAAGAGGAGAATATTTTTTCTCTTTTAATTTGATAATAAAAGATAAAAGAAAAAACTATAGCAGCTTAATAAATCAAGCACATATAAAAATGTTATGAAGTTGGTGAAGCAAGAACAATAACAACACAAATACAAATACTACTTTTATCGAAAAGATATTCTAATAGTCTTAACACTATTAAAATTCACAGGCTGATGGAGTTTCATTTAGTAAAATTAGTCACCAGTATGCCAAATGTCACAGGACTATTACTCTCTCCCTAAAACACGCCTTGTTTACCTGTGCAACACCTACGCTTATAAGCTTAGAACCACTAACCCCCCCCCCCCCCCCAATTTTGCCTATTCGATGTGGGATTTTTAGTCCATGACATACTCCTCCACCCAATCCTGTGATGCTCTCGTCACAGTTGGGGCCCTCTACCTACCCCATTCCCTCGTAGCGCTTGGCACGGACATTGGATTTGGGTCGGCTTTGATACCACTTGTCATGAAACCATTACTCTCTCTCCTGTTGCCCTCGTTATAGGTGAGGTGTAACACCCAAAGCACACTATACACTCTACATAATTTACTGATCAATACTATACTAGTAGTCAAGCCATTACATGCCAATTATAGTAAATTTGGGTCATTACAATTCTCCCTTACTTATAAAAATTTCGTCCTCGAAATTTTCTTATATACAACAATCATAGATCACAGCCACTATATGGTGAAGACATTCAGTTCAGAAGATCCATTCACATTCCATCAGTCATCATAACTTACATTCCCTTACAATTAAATAAGCTTAAACTATCCTAATATTCCCTCAAATACCTTCAGTTACTTCTGTCATCAATATCTATTCAGGGCGTGTATACGTATCACTTCGTTCTCATTACATTATCTCCGATCTTAGAACCACCTAAACCTTTACCCTGATACCAATAAAATTGTAACACCCAAACCACACTATACACTCTACAGGATTTACTGATCAATACTATATTAGTAGTCAAGCCATTACATGCCAACTATGATAAATTTGGGCCATTACATGGGGCCCCCTGCCTACCACATTCCCTCGGGGTGCTTGGTGCGGGCATTGGATTTGGGTTCGGATTGGCTTTGATACCACTTGTCACGAGACCATTACTCTCTCTCCAAGAGATGCCTTGTTAGGGTGTGCAACGCCACGCTTATAAGCCCAAGACACCCCCCCCCCCCCCCCCCACTTTCCCTATTTGATGTGAGATTTTTAATTCGTGACACAAAGCAGTAATCGGTGAGCAGTGGGCTTTATAATCTTGATTTAGCATATAATCGTTTTAAATTTTTTACTTTTTTTAGTAATTCATATGACTTTTGAAATTCTATTAGATTGTTTAGGGTTTTAGCATCTTTTAATCAAAATTAGATTTTGTCTTTTTGAATTTTAATCAACCACCTAATTAGCTTAGTTAAAAAACATTAATGCCACGTATAATATTTGCTAAATCAGAATTCATCCATTATCATCAAATGACGAATAACGGTTAAAATTAACCAAAAAGATTATATTGCACCAATGTTTAAAGTAAAAGAGCAAAATGACACCAATTTAAAGTAAAAAGACCAAATTGCATATTAGACTCTAAATTAGATACAATACATTTTTATTTAACAAAAGAGAATGATGCACAGTTACCAATGGTAAAACTTGCATACATTTTTCATTAATTTTCCAATTTGAAGTTTGGTGTTTGTTTAAAAAAAAATAGAAAAGTGGGGTGTTTTACCCATATCTGCAGCTGACTGCTGTGGAAATGGAACAACTCAATTTATTTTTTATTTTTTTATTTTGAATGAGAAAAAATCCTTAATTTTATTAACACGCGAAAAATATTTTTCTTTTATTCAATTTGACAAATAGGGTAATATTTGTGAAAAAATATTTTCATTTTATTCACTTTGATAAATAGGATAAAAAATTATAGGTTAATAATAATTTATTAAAATTTAAAATTAATAATATTTTGTACAATTAAAATAACTCAAAATAAAAATAATATATTTGTTATATACATAATAAAAATTAAATAATATTTTAGTATCTGTGTCAGCCTCCCATTTTATCAGAAAAATCCTTATTCAATATGATTTTCGCACACACACAAACACATCCAAGTGTTTAATCTATAATCACTGAGTCACAATAGGTGCCAAAAAGAGTGAGAAATTAATTTGAATCATTGATCCAATTAAATAGTAAAAGATGAAAAAGAATTTTCTTATGATTATAAAGTTTAAATTAAATACGCTTTATTTTATTTGCGGACATGTGATTTATTTATTTTATGAGAGTAATTATGGAGATCCCCGTGTGATTTATTTATTTTATGAGAGTAATTCTGGAGATCTCTGCAAATAAAATAAAGTGTATTTAATTTAAACTTTATAATCATAAGAAAATTCGTTTTCATCTTTTACTATTTAATTGGATCAATGATTCAAATTAATTTCTCACTCTTTTTTGCACCTATTGTGACTCAGTGATTATAGATTCAAACACTTGGATGTGTTTGTGTGTGTGCAAAAATCATATTGAATAAGGATTTTTCTGATAAAATGGAAGGATGACACAAATATTAAAATATTATTTAATTTTAATTATGCATATAATAAATTTATTATTTTTATTTTGAGTTATTTTGATTGTACAAAATATTACTAATTTTAAATTTTAATAAATTATTATTAACCTATAATTTTTTTTATCCTATTTATCAAAGTGAATAAAATGAAAATATTTTTTCATAAATATTACCCTATTTATCAAATTGGAAAAAAGAAAAATATTTTTCCCGTGTTAATAAAATCAAGGATTTTTTCACATTCAAAATAAAAAAGTGAAAAATAAAATAAAATTAAAAAAAGGAGGCAGCTTTTCCATGCCGTGTGCAGCTTTTCCAAATGGAAAAGTTGCCCACAAATTTTTTTTTAAAAAAATTGGGGTGTTCCATTTCTGCGGCAGTTCGCTGCGAAAATGGGTAAAACACCCCACTTTTCTAATTATTTTTCAACAAACCCCAAACTTTAAATTAATTTTTTAAAATACATTACTTATAAAAAGGTCCCTTTTAAAATTATTGTTTATCTTAAACAATATTATTTGATTGATAAGATAGTTCAATATAATTTAAACTATTGGAAGATGAAATATTGTAGAATTAATGAATTATTATCTTTAATGACAGTGATAATTAATTTATGGTTATCTAATTAAAGTCATTTAGTAACTATTGACTTTTAATAAAACCATTCAATATATATATATAACAATATAAGATAGGAATGAGCTGTTTAGTTCTAAAAAATAAAAACAGTTTTTTTTCAGAAAATTACTCTAAGAATACTAGAAAGTTTAATTAGTTGTTTAATTGTAATATTTTTCAATTTACAAAACTAGAAATCTATTTTTAGGATTTTCCAAAATTAAAATATTGTATAGAAAACACAAAAAAAAAATATTTTCTCGTTTTTCCTTTATTAAAGGAGTGTATTTTTCAAAATAGAAAACACAAGTTTCCACCAACTGCCACCACGCCGCCGCCACCACTACAATAATTACTGCCGCCTTCACACCCATCACATCGCCGCCACCTCCACCACCACGCCTCCGCCGCCGCCACCACCACAACCATACCGCCGCCCCTACTACAATCACACTACTATCGCCGTCACCTCCATCACCATCGCTACCGCCGCTGCCGCCTCCACCATCTCTAACGCCACTGCAGCCGCCTCCACCATCGCTACCTCTGTTGTTGCTGCCATCACCATAACCACACTATCGCTGCCTCCACCACTGCCGCCGCTGCCACCACACCGCTGCCGCCTCCATCCCGCCGCTGCTGCCATTACCACCACCAAAATCATTATTATAATGTATATGAATAATTAAAAAATATACATGAATATTGATAAAGTTTTTAAATATATAAAATAGTTTTATAAAAAATGAAAAGAAAAAATGGAAAAGAAAAATATTATTAATTTAAACAACAATTATTGTAATTATATTGATAAAATATATAGAATATAAAAAAAAAGTTGTAAAGGAGATGGCGAATGAAAACACTTATAAAAGGAAAGAAGCAAACATTATTTCCATTTTTCAGTTTTCCATTTTGGAAAATAAAAAAACAGAAAACTAAAAAAGAAAAATGGAAAATATTTTCTAGAACTAAACAACCCCTTAATTTCCCATCTCTCCACTCCTCTCGAATTATGTTTTCTTTTTTATTTTCCTTCTTTTCTTCATTTTTTTTTAATTTTCCCATACTTTTGCTTTCAAATTTTATTATTATTATTATTATTATTATTATTATTATTATTATTATTATTATTATTATTATTATTATTATTATTATTATAACCGATTAATTTGATGAACTGAATGCAAAGTTCTCTGATGAAAACCAACATCAAGCAGAGTGTATAGACTTTGACATTGCTTAACATATAGAAACTCATAAAACCTCACTAAAAGCCTCCGTTTTACTCTATATATAGATCATATGCATATTCAAATGTGAATAACCATCCAGTATTAATTATATAAACTAACTAAATTCTGATTAAAATAATGATATAAACTAACTAAATTTTGATTAAATATTTAAATGAAAAATAAATATCACAAAAAAAAAATTTTCTTATTAAATTTTGTCACAAACTCATAAATCAATAAAAAATTTGTTTTGTATATTTTCTCACTATTTTTACGTGCAACAAATATGCACTTTTATTAGTGTGAAAATTTTGTTAGTCTAAATTTTTTTTAGAATAAATACGAAAATTGCAAAATTTTTATCTTTTTTATATTTTTATTTTATTTAAATTGTAAATGATAAAGTATGGACACGCTCATAACTCTATAATGGATTGAGTTCCAATTCAGATTGAAATGGGTAATTCAATTTGATTAAAATTACCAAATCTTATCTCAGAAAGTAATCTAAGTTAGACTATGGATACGTTTCTAGCCTTTATGATCTCTATAATTAGGTGAGAGATCTCATTATTTGGTAACGAGAAAACATATACGCCACAAGCCTACTCGTTCCCACTCACAAGTTTTCTGTCTTAATCTTTCAGGCGCTCTTAGATTGTGATCTAGTTGCTCTTATCCCGAGTAGGTAAAAGCTCGACCGGTGATCAATTAAAAGGGGATCTTTGTGCCGCTTTTGCAATGAGATTTACGCGCTACAAGAGGTAGGTATCAATTTTATTGTTACCTCCATTTATTCTTTTATTTCCCTTTCATTGGTATCAGAGCCATCATTTTTTTTTGCGTCCTAACATGTGGCTTAAAACTGATCTAAAATTTTATGAGTAAAATTGGTAGATGTAGGAAGCATGAAACGCAACAAAAATTTATTTTTTATGTGAAAAATATATATGCGTGTATATTTCGGCTCAATTTCGTATATGTGTACACCGTAACCCGAGGGAACGAATTTGAATATTCAAAACACTAAACTAGAAATTGGAATTTTTTTTTATTTTTGACCACACTATTGGATTCACAGACCCTAAAAACCCCTGACCGGTCGAAATTCGGAGAGCAAAATCAGCCGGGAAGGTGGTGTATGGCATGCACGCGCCACCACACATTGGGTGTGTGCGTGTGGGCGGTAGCCCACACGCACGCAAACACGTGTCAACAACGTGACACGCGGCCCAATAGAAGAGAGCCACGTGGCAGACCGTGGTCATGCCACGTGGATCTGACGTGTCACAGGTGCCACGTGGCCCAATCAGGGATCGACACGTGGAAGACCGAGGTCTGCCACGTGTCGGTGATGACGTGTCACGTGTACCAATGAGACATCGCCACGTGGCGATGACGTGTACCGACGTACCACGAGAGCACCAGGTGGCCCAGTAGAAGTTCGACACGTGGTACACTGTAGTTGTGACACATGTATGGTCAAGTGGAAGGGCGCGCATGTGGCACGTGAGCGCGTCTTCCTCTCCATCGTCGACGTGTGATAGTGCGTGCGGTGGCTTCCGACCTCTAAATCAGCTCCGTTTTTTCTCAAATGTGTTTTTTCAAAATATTTCTGATTTATTGGTCAATATTTTAAAATTTGTGGATGACCATAAAATATATTTATTTATTTTTTTAAAATAAATATTTTAATAATTATGGAAAATGTGTTTTCTATTTTTTAAAAATATTTTGAAATTTTTTTTATGTGTTATTTGTCCTTATTTATTGATTGAAATGTATTTCAATCATATGTATTTATACATGAGTGCATTAACCATTTAAATTTCTGTAATGTGTTTCAGAAATGTTAATAAGGACACCTATGATTCCTAAGACCCTGCATGGGATTGCTTTAAGAAATGCAAAAGTGCGTTTAGTAAGTAACATGAGGATGCGGAGGAATATCCGAACTGATGATATTGATGCTATAGTGCGTCATATATTGATTATGCAGAAGTGCATTTGGATAGGAGGTTTAAGACTAGGAAGGGATGATAGAGACCACATCAAAGCAATGATTAACTCTTTTGAATATCATCCAAAACTTAGGGAGCTATTAAAAACTACTTGGTACATAGGAGATAGAGTTTACAGAAAATCTATCATCCAATTTTTGGCTAGAATTGCCAAAAGAGGAGTGTTGAGGAGTAACATTCCATCTATGATGAAATTAAGAAGTGGATGTAGAGTGCATTAACCATGGCTTCATCAGCGAACTTATGAGTTGCCTGATGAATTAATAAAGTTGGTCAAAGAATCAGTCCCAGTGTCTGTGAAGATTTTGAGAAGATTTAGTTTTCTAGAGTAGTTGACATGAGTGTCAATTATAGTTAGCGTTTGTTATTATAGGATTTATGTTTCCTATTATTATATTTGATATGAGTATCTTATTTGAGGATTATTGGATTTATTTGTTGGTTGAATGAATGAGTTTATTTTTTTATGACATTTAATTATTTTTTTTAATAAATGTGTTTATTTTGAAATGTTAATTGCCTTGCAATATTTTATGAGTAAAATATTTGCATGTTTATTAAGTAGAAACTTAATAAAATAAAAACCAATAAAATTTTTCTCATAAGTTTAAGAACTTAATAATCCAATAATTTAGATTTACTATGCATGAAATCTTAACCTATAAAGTTGGACATTAGAACTTAGAAGGTAATTGGTACTTTTAGTAACCTTTTCGAATTTGAGTCTAATAGAAAACTTTATTAGGTTATTATTTCAGGTGTATAGTAAATTGCATGTATTGCCTAATCTCCTATAATAATGTGCAACTTTGTTCTATTTGAATCAAAGGATACAAATGGCTTCTACTTCCAAATCAATTATCGCTGAATTAAACAAAAACTTAAAATTGAATAGTGACAATTATAAAATCTGGAGCATGAAGATCCAGTATGTGCTTGAGGAGCAAGAGGCTCTTGAAATCTTAAGTTCAGTTATGGCTGAACCTGAGGATGGCAATACGGCCCAGCATAGGCAGGACCGAGATGTCTATTTGGCATGGAAGAAAAATAATTCCACTGTTCGTATCATCCTACTGAGTGCTATGGAGGATAATATAACTGAGAAATTCTGTAAGTATCAGAATGCCATGGATCTGTGGATCTCTTTGCAGGAGAAGTTTGGAGGAGTGACTCTGACTAAACTCCGATCTTTGACGATCAAATTTGATACTTATTAGAAAAAGCCTGATCATTCAATGCGAAAACATCTCAGAGAGATGGAAAATATGATGAGTGAGTTTAGTGAATATGGTCATAAGTTGACTGACGAGCAGCAAGTCCAAACTGTCATCGGTTCCTTACCCAAGAGTTAGGAGCATATAAAAATGCAACTGACTCATATGGACAGTGTAAAGACATTTGAGCATGTCGCTCGTCACTTGGAGCTTAAAAAGGACAGATTGGCATCGATTAAGGTCAATGCCGAAGTGCATGTGGCACGGTCCCATTCTGGTGGAATGAGTTCAAACCAGAACAAAAGAAAAACCTTCAAAGGTTGGGATAAGGAACCTGCCAAGAAGAATAAAAGGCAGAAGAAGGAATAGAATTCTAAAAGGTCCAAAGGCAAGAGAAATATAAACATCTCAAAAGTGAAATGTTTTAACTGCCAAAAGAAAGGATACTATGCAAGAGACTGCACTGTACCCAATCAGGTACACTATTCTAACTCAAGAGTGAGTGAAATTTGTGTATCTAGTTCTGTATTATTAACTGAATTTCATCCTTTGTGGGTGGTTGATTCAGGAGCAATGGACCATGTAGCAAAGGATCAAGATGCCTTTATAGAATTTCGGCGAATACTATATGGAGCAAAATATATATATGTAGGAAATGACGCTAAAGTGCCGGTTCGAGGGATTGGCGCGTGTAGATTAGTCTTACGCCAAGGCCGAACCCTGCTCCTCATGATGTGCTTTATGTTTCAGATATTCGTAGCAATTTAGTTTCTGTTATTGTGTTATTAAAACTTGGTTTTGATTTACACATTAAAGATGACAATATGCGCTTATGTTTGGATGATGTTTATTATGGTTCTGGTTTTATTTCGAACAATTTTATTATTTTGGATATTGATCATAACTTTATGAATAAAAATAGTTTTTCTTTAATTTCTTCCACTTCACATAATAATGAGAATCACGTGAAATTATGGCATGCTAGATTAAACCATATTGGACAAAATCGAATGAGTCGATTAGCCAAATCTTGTTTACTAGGTGATTTGAATGAGGTTGAATTACCTACCTGTGAGCATTGCCTAAAAGGAAAACTAGTGAAAAAATAATTCGAAAAAGGAACTAGATCTGAATTTCCATTGCAATTAATTCATTATGACGTTTGTGGTCTAATGAATGTGAGGGCAAGACATAGGGCCTACTACTTTATCACATTTATAGATGACTATACAAGGTATGGTTATGTCTACTTGATTTCTCACAAGTCAGAAGCATTGAGTTGCTTCAAAATTTTTATGAACTTAGTTGAGAATCAATTAGAAAAAAAGATCAAAGCTTTAAGAACTGACCGAGGTCGGGAATAACTTTCAGATGAATTTAAGGCTTTATGTGATGAAAAAGGGATTGAACATCAGTTGTCCATTCCCAGTACTCCACAACAAAATGGTGTTACGAAAAGGAGAAATAAGACTCTCCTTGATATGGTTAGATCTATGATAGCAGAGGCAAATTTGCCTATCTCCTATTGTGGAGATGTCTTATTGACTGCCACATATGTTCTAAACCGTGTCCCCTCTAAATCTATCACATCCACACCTTATGAGTTGTGGACTGGTCGACAGCCTGACCTAAACCATTTATGACCTTAGAGTTGTGCTGCTTACGTCCATGATACCTCAAGCAAGTTTGGTAAATTGGGACCAAGAGGTAAAAAGAGTATCTTTATGAGATATTCTGAAGTATCAAAAGGATACGTATTTATGGGTGAGCAAGAGAATGGTTCAGTAACTGAATTTGAATCACGAAATGTCATATTCTTGGAAAATGAGTTTTCAAAGTTGGACAAAGTGAATCAAGATTTCACTTTCTATTAAACTCAGGAAAATAAAACATCAGGATCACTCTATCCGAGTGGGAGGGAGATAGAGGAAGAAGGTCAAGACTTTCCTCCTACATATGATCCGGATGTTCGAGATCCTAATTTGAGTGGGAGTATTCCAGACTCCAGTGGGAGTATGGAATATGGTCCCAGTGGGAGCATTCCGAATTACGATGAATATATGAGACATGTTTATCAAAATTCAAAATTGCATAAGTCTAAAAGGATAAGTGTTCCTCACCGATGATTTGAGATCGAAGGCTTGAACGAAGCCCTTTTGGTTACCCCACAAGACGAGGAAGAGCCTAAAAACATTAAAGAGGCCTTCTCATGCCCAGCTAAAGAAAAATGGATTAACGCAATGGAAAAAGAAATGGCATCCATGAGATTAAATCATGTTTGGAAACTAGTTGATCTACAGGAAGGACGCAAACCGATTGGGAATAAATGGATTCTCAAGGGGAAGCGAAAAGATGATGGGAGTATTGAAAGATATAAAGCTCGACTAGTCGCTAAGGGGTTTACACAACAGGAAGAGATTGACTATAAGGAGACTTTCTCCCTTGTTGTGAGATTTACATCTATAAGGTTAATTCTTGCCTTAGTGGCGAGTTTAGACCTAGAGCTACATCAAATGGATGTGAAGACTGCTTTTCTCAATGGATAACTGAATGAAAAAATCTACATGGATCAACCTATAGGTTTCATCGAAAAAGGCAGCGAACGTAAGGTTTGCCGATTGAAAAGATCAATTTATGGCCTTAAACAATCTTCAAGACAATAGTATTTGAGATTTCATGATACAATCATGTCGAATGGGTTCAACATGATTGATGAAGACCATTGTGTGTATAACAAAAGTTCTGAAAATAATTTTGTCATTTTAACATTGTATGTAGATGACATACTAATAGCTGGAAATGACAAAGACTACGTAAATCAAATCAAAGATTGGTTATCGTCCAACTTTGAAATGAAAGATATGGGTAATGCAGACTACATTCTTGGAGTTAAGATTTCAAGAGATCATTCGAGAAGGTTGTTATCTCTTTCTCAGGAGACATATATCAACAAAGTCCTTGAACGATTTAATATGCAGAACTGCAAACCCATAGACTGCCCCATTGCCAAGAATCAGTTTCTTAGTAAAGAAATGTGTCCAAAGAAGCCAGAAGAAGTGGAACGTATGAGAAATGTTCCTTATGCCAGTGCCGTGGGTAGTCTTATATATGCTATGATGTGTACAAGACCTGATATTTGCTATGCAATGGGCATGGCAAGTACATATCAATCTAACTCAGGCGAAGTACATTGAAAAGCAGTTAAGAGGATACTTAGATACCTCAAAGGTACAACAGATTATTCTCTCTATTATCAAGGCAAAGATCTGCAATTGAGAGGATACACTAATGCTGATTGGGCTGGAGATGTGGATGAGAGGAAATCCACTTCAGGTTTCATATTCTTGCTTAGCAAGGGTGCCATCTCATGGAGTAGCAAGAAACAAACCTGTGTAGCCTTATCGATAATGGAAGCTGAATTTGTAGCTTCTGCAGCTGCAGTACAAGATGCAGTTTGGCTAAAATGGTTAATGGACCATTTAAGAGTAACTACCTCAGAGGAATAAGTGATGGTCTATAGTGACAGTCAGTCGTCGATAACTTACACGAAAGATCCAAAATTTCATAGTAGGACTAAGCATATCGACATTAAGTATCATTATATAAGAGATGTTATTGCACGGGGAGATGTGAACTTACAGTACATATCTATGCATGAGATGATTACAGATCCGTTGACTAAACCTGTAATGAAAGATGCATTTGAGAGACATATTAGATTTCAAGGTTTGTGTAGAATTTGAGGTGTACTAACTTTATTTTTTTGTAATCCCTTAACGTTATTATTTATGAATAATAATAAAGTTCATTATTGGCAATATATGAGTGTAAATGTTTAATGCGTGAACACTTACTATTATTTATTTGAGTTTGAGCATATTAGACAGAGAAGTAGCCCACTCACAAGGGTGTTTACCTTAGTTTTGTCAATAAGTTGGCAAAAACTAAAATGCGGCGATTTTTGAACAAATGAGTATGCTCGAGAGCCTGTTCAAAATAAAAGTGTTGTCTTGCAGAAATTACAAAATTAGTCTTGTTAAGGCGTGAGATAAAGTCATATATGAAGTTGTATGCTTTGGATTGAGATCTAAATAAGGATCGTGTGGAATCCGATGGTCAATTATATGTAACTACCATATTCTGTCTTAAAAGTCAGAAGTAGTCTTTAAGTAAGCGGACTAAAGTTGAGTGTTTCGGCGCATTGCAACCTATATAATTTGAGATGAAACCGATATCAAATAGGCTCTTAAAAGTCAAAAATAAAAATAAGTCACTATTGGGTTCGTATAGTGAACCAGTTTAACTTAACTTTGACCAGGCATAAAAATGATGCTAGAGACCTCCAAAAAATTATTTAAACATATGGATTCGTTCTAAATAATATGAAGGATTATTGGTAATGAAACATAATTTTACGGTGACACAGGAAAAAGAGTTATCGGATAGGTGAGAAATTATCGGACCGAAAAATGGTGTTAGATTGATCCAAAAATATTCGTGTAGCTTAATAAATATTTTTTGATAATTATATATACATTTTTATGAGAAATTGATCAAGGAAAGTGGTTAGAAAAAAATTGGGCTAAAATAACCATTTATAACCTAAATGGGCCTAATGGGTTGGACCTAATTGTTTGGATTGTGGTTTGGCCCAATAAGAGAGGCTATAAAAGGCTGAAAAATCAAAAATTTGGAGAAGCTTCACCCACTGTCTTCTCCTCTCTAGACCGTCCCACATTGCTCTCCCATTTTCTTCCTTCTCTCTCACCAAATTCTACCTAAATTTGATGTCCTAAATAATTCTAAGCCCCTAAATCCATCTCTAGCAACCTCAAGAGCATGATTTAAGTGGAAGAAGTAAAGGAAAGTGTGAAGAAAAAGGTGTAGAGCAAAATTCAAGTAAGTAAGTTTAGTTAAATTTTATTGAATTTAATTGATTTCTATGTTGATTTTAAGGTATAAATTGATGTTTAATGTATACTTTGAATTATGGAAGAAGGAAATTGAGGAGAAGAATTCATGGATGGTTCGGCCAATGAAGGAGAAAAAATAGAGGGGAGGCTAAATCCATAGGAAAAAGCAAGGAGGAAGGGGATTAAGCTTGAAAAAGGAGGAAATTGAGGTTTGTGGATACAAACTATCATGCTTTCCATTTATTTAGAATATGTATATATGTATGTTTGCGTGTTTGATTGTGAAACGTACATGTATAATATGATATAAGCATAGAAATAAGTTAATTAGGCTAGGAAATGATGGATTGCATGAAAAATATGGAAAGAATAAGTTTTTGAATGAAAATCTTAGGTTGGGCCGAATGGATTAATAAGGTAGAACATGAGTATTTTTTATGATTTAATGGATTTTAAGCATAGAAATGAAAATAGGATTAAAGATAAGCTTATAGTAATTTAATGAGAATTTAAAAAATTAATTAAATATATTTTAGGTTATCGAGACATTATAGACTAATTGTTAAAAATAGAATATGAAAATTTAAAATGAAATAGTAGTGTACTTTGGTGTAAAATAAATAATTAATAACATGGAAGCATAATTTGTGGAAGAAAAAATGAAATGTAAGGTAAAAGCATATCGTGGCCAAATAGAGTGTGTTGTGCAAAGTGATGAAGTGAGATGTTTATGGTTATGTAAATATGGATATGGATATGGAATGGAATGTAATATATGCAAGTATATGATGTCATATGCATGAATAAAGAATAAGAATATAATAAAATGTATCATGGAATTATGCAAATAATGTAAGTATGGAAAAAATAAAGGATAAATAAGAAAATAATCTTACAATAAGAAAATAAGATTAAACAAGAGAATATAAAATAAATGTATAGAAAATGAGATAAAAAGGATAAATATGAAAAGAAGTAAAAGTTAGAGAGGCAAAATGGTAATTATATAAGAGTTGGGGTCAAAAGAGTAAGTATAAAGAAATAACAAAATTAAATAGTAAAATAAGTTAAAAGTGGTAAAAATAAGGGCTAAAAATGTAGTAATTATGAAAATAGTGTTTAAGGACTAAAAAGGGTATTTTACATGTAAAATAATAGACTAAGAATGAAAAAATTAAAAAGTTGTGGCAAAATAGTAATTAAAAGATATGAAAGGACAAATTCGAAGATTGAAGAAATATTAGGAACTAAATATCAATTTTGACAGTATTAGCCTAAATAAAGGGCTAAAAGGTAAATTGGCCAAGTTTATAACCAACAATGAAATTAAAAGAATTTAAGTTGGCATAACAAGAAAATGTGAATAATAAGATTAATAAGAATAAAAATGATAATAATATGAATAAGAATAATGCAAATAATCATAAAAATAATAGTAATAATAATAATAATGATAATAACAATAGAAAAATGAGAATAGTGGACACGTGAATAGTTATAATGTTATACACAAGACATTTATGGATTATAAATGTATGTGAAATTATAATAAATGAATAATATAGAGGTTATAGAATAAAATGCACATTAATTAAGTGACTTATAGAGTTGTTAATATGTGATATGTAATGTTTATGAATATATATATACATGGGAAAGGAATGAAATATAACGTATGAGAGTTTATTTAGTGATATGCATGTTGTAACACCCTAATCTCGATATACTGTACGTACGGTTAAGCTGGTTGGGCGACTACCATGATTGTTTGAAATGTTTCTTAGTTCGATTTTTATTAAGGTTAGGTAAAATTTTTTCTTTAATTTGTTGCTTTCCTATTTTGATTTCTTATTCATTATCATTTACTTCATTAGTTCCTTAAGTGTAATTCTTGCCGATAACCTATAACTATCTAAAATTATTGTTCATTTGATAAAAAGTTCTGCAGTATAACGGCTATATAATTAGCCTACCTTCCTGCAAAGCAAATAGTTCCACAACCCATCACCTATCACGAGCACAACAATCCAGTAATATACAAATATAATCAAAGTCTTAGCCTAGCACACCATTATAGCATTCATTCCATCCACATCATATAGATCTAATTTAAGTTTATGCATTCATACATATATTCTTATATTATACTAGTATATAATCCAAACATATACTTCAGAGTACATACACCTCAGATGCATATACATGCCATAGTTAGACTCATACAAAATGCCCTTTAACCATCCTTTAACCGGTCTGCTTCCGACTCCGAGTATGTTCGCTCTAACGGTTCTAATCTCCTATATGTACACACAGTCAAATAAAATTATGTGCTGAGCATTATTTATACTCAGTAGTGGATATATATCCTAAGTTTTTCACTAATAAATCATGCATGCATACATATGCAAATAAAATATATACACTAATTCAATATTAATCCAATAGTTTATAATTATTTATACTAACATTATTCTCACTATTATCATTAACATAAATATTATTTACCTTATTATCGCTAACATTTTAAATATACATATTATTATTATTATTATTAGTATATTACATTTCCTTTAACAAATTACACTTATTAACCATAATTCTTATTAATTTACAATTTAATCCTTTTTATTAGGCAATTTAAAAGTAATTTACACTTTAGTCCTTTGATTTTTTCTTAAATTATGATTTTACTCTTCATTTTTACTTTAATTATAATTGTGCCATTTTATACATATTTTTCACATTAAATTCATATTTATCATGTATAATTACCATTTAGTCTCTGATTATCATTTTTATACCAAATTACCTCTTTAGTCCTTATATTATTACTATTTTGCCTACTTTACCCTTTAATCACTTATTTGTTCACTTTTACCCTTTATTCTCTATTTTTACACAATTACCATTTTACCCTTATTTCTTTTACATTTTTGCAATTTAGTCCTTTTTCACCTTATTTTCTCTTATTAGTGTTTATTTACTCATTTTAATTCATTTTCATTATTTTGCCCCTAGTATCAATCCAGTATAAATTTTCGAACCGGATACATGGGATGTGAACTCCGCGAGCCCACTACAGTAGCAGTATATAGTATTTTTTAATGACAGTGACAATGATAGTATCAGTACGGTAGACCATTATTAGCCTACTTAAACGAGTCGTCATGACCCGCACCGCAGTATAATATCCCTATAGGTAGCCAACTGTATTCTAAGCTAGATTTCAATACCAAACTACCAAGGGCAAGTACATCTTTCATTATTTCTCAACATTTCATTATAAATTTACATGTAACCATTCATCCATAAGTACATTCACCACTCTTTCACTTTCTTTTTAACAAATTTCAACACCAATTCACTGATTATTTATTTCTAATACCAATTATGCCATTTCTTCCTTTTAATATATCATATCCCAAAACATTCGCTTTAAACATAATGCATAATCAACATATAATATATTCAATTATGCATCAAAAATTCCATATACCATGAAGGAGGAGTATAACTAACAGCACAGTCATACTTTCCTGAAGGTTGACCCAAAGTTCCAACTGTAGGGTCATCATCTTCATCAAGATGATCTTGAAATCTAGCTTCAGAAGAAGTTTTCTTTTTTCCTTTTTGTTTCTATCAACGAAGATTTTCATCATCAATACCAACACCCACTCCAGAAAAATGCAAACCAAAACCAAAACCCTTACCTAAAAACCCTTGCTTTATGTCTTTTTTGGCATGGAAACCCAAACAAACACAAACTCCACTTATCCCAGCTGTCTGTATGTACCAACCTACTGGTAATTTCACAGATGAATTTTCTACTCTCTCTGAAACTGTAAACCCAACTACAAAAGTCAGAACAACACCTTTTATCAAATCCTCTGGTGTCTCAACAGAAGGAACTCCTCGATCAGTCTCACCTGCAGAAGCTATGCTTAATTGGCAGTCTGAGAATTCTCTTGCTCAAAATAAGCTCTTACATCGTCTGAAAACCAAAGTTGATCATGTTTTTACTAGAGTAGACACACTTCATTCACATATTACAGATCAGAATGCTGCCACATACCAACTTTTGTCCAAATTACAAAATAAAGTTGCTGATCTGGATAATCAACTTATGACATCTATTACCAATCGGACTTATGATGCTCATTTCCAGCAAAAGGCTTCTGAAGTAACTCGACTGAAAGCAGAGATTGCAACCATCAAGAGAGATTTAGCAAAAAAATCATCCCAGTCATCCTATCAACCATCTCCCTACTCACCACTCCCCTTTTATGAATCTACCTTAACTCCTTACACTCATCAGCCTTCCATTCAGATTCCACCCTATGTAGAACCTTCTCTGGATAAATTAAATGCACTTGGTTATGCTCATGAACTATTCATGAGAGAACAATTTTCTACTCCATCCAAATGATCTCATAGTCCAATAACTCCCCAAGAAATACCTGCTTCAACCTCTCAAACTACCACTACTCCACCTGTTTCCCTTCCTAACTATAAATAAAAGGGTGTAGTAATTTCTGAACCACAACCACCTTCTTCCCATATGATCCAAAAGCCCTCAAATCCAAATTTGCTTGTTGTCACTCTCAAACAAAAAGCCTCACAAGTTCTTCCTACCATCACATCCATTACTGATAATGATACTAGTAGCTTTACTAGTTCTGATGATAATAATCTAGATAATACAGAAGATGAACTTGATCCCAAACATTTTCCCATTTTTATGGCAGATCCCCCTGTAGCAGAAAGTACTACTACTCAGTTTGCTGAGGAACCAGATGATGATGAAATGGCCACTGCTGAAAGTACTCCTCTTCCTGCAGATACCAGACCAACAACTGGACCATGGTTTGGTTTTGAGGATATCCCCAGACACAAATGGCGTGATAGAATCCAAGGGTTTTTTGCTTGGCTTGATTTAAAAGCAAGATCACGACCTACTGGTGTTACAACTTTCAAGAATATCTTCCATGAATTCCAATGCAGATTTGTGGGCAGACTTTGAGATTGGTTCACCAACAAAGATGAATACTCCAAACTCCAATTCATCAATTCTGAATCAATTGCTTATGTCCTTCAGATAATTCATGCTGAATTCATTGGTGATGTTCAGAAATTTGAGGATGCAAATCGTGATGATTATTTCAAGATGCGTTGTTGTTCTTTGTTAAGAAAAGATCTTGACAAACACTACAAAAAGATGTCCAAGTTGTTTTACATGCTTAATGGTGCAGATGATCCTAACATGAAACAAGGATTTTTGTCATCATTACCAAAATAACTTTCCACCAGAACAATGTTTTATCTCCGAGAATAAGTCATACAGATCGATTCCCTTTCCCTTGGTCAAATTTATCAAAGAGTTTTAATGGCACTTGACAAACTCTGTGCTTCACAGCAAATGATTAAAGATATCTTTCAAAAGGGGAAAGATCCACATCTGAAAGAAGTATGTCAACGACCAGACCTGCAAATCAAATGCTCCTCTAAAGATGATTGCTCTTGTTATCCCTACAAGAAGTATAGGAAAAAGAAGTTCAAAGAAAAATGGGGTAAGAACCGTCTTCCTTACCGTCGTAAAAAGATTCGATTTTACAGACGAAAGAGGTTTAAACCAAAAGGAGATCGATGCTTTGTGTGTGGTCAGAAAGGTCATTTTGCAAAAACATGTCCTAAGAAGAAAAGATCTCAATATCTGCTTCAACAAATCCAGCAGACTTCTCCCATAAATATCCAAATTGATGACATAGAATCACTTTTCTCAGAAGATGACGAACCAGATCCATATACTCTCTTTGCTATTGAGTATACTGATTCCGAATCTGAACAATCTGACCAGGAAGAAACTATTTCCCATATTTCAACCATTGAACCATTTACCCTTTTCCCAACACTTTCACCAAATCTTATATTATCCACCCATCCTATTCCACTTGTTCCGGCAAAAATCTTTCCAGATAAATTTGCTAATCCAATTAGCAGAATTGCCTTCATTGATACTGGAGTTCACAATACCATTCTCAACCCAAAAATACTCCCTTCATCTTATTGGAAACCATACACTCAACATTTCTAAGCTGCAAACCAAGGAGTTCTTACAATTAAGCTAAAAACCAAACAACCTATAAAGATTCAACTTTTCCCTGATTGTTTTCTTTAGACCCATGTCTTTGGTTCAGAACTACCAGGAAAAGATCTTGTATTTGGTTTTGATGCTCTCTTCCAGTTACCTCATTTTCGAATTAAACCCAATGGCCTGAAACACAAGAAATATTTTCAACCCTACACCACAACCCATTCACTGTTCTCTATTTCTAGCCCAGAACCATTCCAAAGTATTAAAGCCCAACTTAAAGCCCATTGTTGTGCAACTTCTCACACTGACTTTCTAGCCAAACATCCAAACCCTTTGTGGACTAGGTCTGAATTCTTTATCACCCTTCCATTCAAGAAGTCAGAAGACATTAACCCTACAAAAGCCACTCATCCAGGAATGTCTCCTGAAGATTTTGCTCTGGCCCAAGATGAATGCTCTCAGTTGCTAGCCCAAAAGCTCATTGAGCCTACCCAATCTGATTGGGCTTGCCAAGCCTTTTATATTAATAAACATTTTGAGCAAGTTCATGGGAAAAAGCGCCTAGTTATTGACTATACACCCCTCAACCCTTTTCTAAAAGACAATAAATACCCCTTACCAAACATCTCTTCACTTTTCCCATACCTTCACAATGCCCAAATATTTTCCAAGTTTGATCTCAAGGCAGGATTCTGGCAACTTGGTATTTTCCCTGAAGATAGACCAAAAACTGCTTTTTGTATTCCTAATTTTCACTACCAATGGACTGTAATGCCATTTGGCCTCAAAATGGCAACATCCATCTTTCAACAGTCTATGATACGGGTTTATAAATCAATCATTTCCTTTGCTTTTATCTATATAGATGATGTGCTCATCTTTTCACCGGATGTTCCTACTCACTAACAACATTTGATTCAGTTTTTTGAGCTTACAAAGGAACATGGAATAATGCTTTCCCCCTCAAAGATGATCTTAGCAAAAAAGGAGATTGATTTTCTAGGAATGCATTTTGCTAAACAAGCCTATCAACCACAGCCGCACCTTGCTAAGGAATTGCTTAACTTTCCAGACCACCACCTTTCTAAAAAGTAGGTCCAACAGTTTCTTGGCATTGCAAATTACATACGACAATTTGTCCCACATTTCAGCCACCTGTCCACACCGCTCACACAACTTTTAAGAAAGAATCCACCGCCTTGGTCAGAAATCCACTCCCAATCAATACAAAATCTCAAAGCAGTCACTCAGGTTTTGCCACCTCTCCATATCCCATCTATTGGAAAAAGATTCCTCCAGACTGATGCGAGTGATGAAAATTGGGGTGCAGTGTTCTTAGAAGAAAAGACAATGTTCGACAGATATGTGAATATGCCAGTGGTCACTTTAAAGAGTCAGAATGCCACTACCACTCCACTTTCAAGGAAATCTTATCTGTAAAGTATGGCATTAAAAGATTCGAATTTCATCTGATTGGCCACCAATTTACAGTCATAATGGATTGCTCTTCTTTTTTAAAGATTCTTTCCTTCAAAGGGAAGTCTGTGCCACATCATCAACTTCTTCGATGGGCAGAATGGTTCAGCAAATATAACTTTGAAGTTGTCCATATAAAAGGAGATAAGAACTTAGTTCCAGATTATCTCTCAAGACTTTCTAAACCAAAGCCTCCCATTTCTCAACCACCTCTTCCTCATTCCTCTCTTATTTCCCTCATGGCCTTCGAACATTTCAAACCTCATCCTTATCTCAGAAAAAGTGAACCACCATACTTAAACCTTCCTGCCACCAAAACAGATTCAATACCACCAAATTGTCCTCGCACCTCTCCCGCAGCTATCAAAACATTTGCAACCCGTTACATGTTTCATTACCTTCACCTTTTCACTCAAAAGAGAGATATTCCCTCTCATGAAAACTATTTTGTGGCTGACCAACCTTGGTCTATTCTTTTTAAATGTTTTCATGATTCTTCTTATTTTGAAAAAGAACTTTGGTTCTTATGGTGCTTATCAACCTTATACACTCATGCTATCCTGTTCCCACTCATTGGCCTCTTTGAAATACTTACCAATCATGACAAACAAGGCTCTTTCCATTGGTAATTTCTCCAGTGGTATGCTCCTCTCTCATGGTGGAGAAAACAATTGCTCAAAAAGATTCAAGATCTCAAAGTTTGGAACATGAAAGAATCATTTGCCAGAGAACATGTCATTCTCTATTTCTTTCATAGATCATATTTCTGGAACCCTACTCAGGATACCATATGGGATTAACCTCAAGCAATTTACTGGGAAACTTTTGATTCTAGCAAAGATCTAGAGATTCCTGCCATAAGTAAAGCTCTAAATGCTATGCTCTGTGAACTTAATAATATTGAGTACTCTGCATTACATCCTCCTATGCTAGACACTGCAGAATCATCTCTCCGTCCCAATTATCTTGATGAACTTTTCAAGGACTCCCAAGATCCCTACGAAGACTTGGCCATAGAAGATCAGGATAAGGACAAACAGGATAAGGACAACCAAGATGCCAGTACCAGTGCAAATCCCACTCGTGATTTCCTCTCTCATCTTGATAAAGGAAAAGATAAGCTTGAAGATATCGATTGGATAGCTGAATATGATCAAGATCCTGAAGATATGAACATGTCACCCTCTCATGAACCTATCCAACCTGGCAATAAAGATTAAAGTAGTTTTTTAAGATTACAGCTTTAATAAAATATCTTTTGTATCTTTTATTTTCTTATGCTTTTGTAAAAGTAGCTTTTATAAAGGAGATTCCCCCTTATCTGTAATTAGTGTTTGCTTATGTAAGCAGTGATGTAAGCTATGAGTCTTCTGGCTCTATAAATATGTATCCTTGATTCCTTTGAGGATCAAGTGGTTTCTGAATAATAAGAAATCTTCTCTCTTCTTCTATCATGAAGTTCTAATCTTCTCTTCTCTCTCATTCAAATATTCTTACTCTTTAGTCAGGGATCCTGCTATTAAAACATCTTGGTCCATGACGTAAATTTTTAGTGTTCTGTATTGTTCTACCTAAGAGGACAGTCCACCAGTCAGGCTAGGAGAGCCGTTTATTTGGACAGTCATACCTGGTGTTCAAAAGGATTATTTTGATTTGTAGGACCACGAAACAAATCAGAATGATCCTTTTGAACACCAAGTATGACTGTCCAAATAAACGGCTCTCCTGGCCTGACTGTCCTTTTAGGTAGAACAATACAGAACACTAAAAATTTACTTCATGGACCAAGATGTTTTAATAGCAGGATCCCTGACTAAAGAGTAAGAATATTTGAATGAGAGAGAAGAGAAGATTAGAACTTCATGATAGAAGAAGAGAGAAGATTTCTTTATTTCACTTATACATTTATTTTTAAGCATTGCCATCACCAAATTCACAAAATATACTGTAAGTAAGCCAATATACCCATTCGGCCTTACACTTAGTTTTTCGTTCATACTTATTTTTCTTTCATTAATCATTCATTTGACTAGATTACATGTTAGTTATCATAAATACATAGTTATTGTGCATTAAACATCAAATTATACCTTAGTATGCCTTAAACATCAATTCGGCTAAGGTCAGGTTTCCACATACAATTTTATTCTTTCTATTTTAAGCACACGAATCTTCATTTTTAACTTCCTTCAATATGTTTATAAGCTCACTTTCAATTTTACATGCATAACTCACATACTCACATCATGGATATAACCTAAAATCATACATTTTTAATGAAAAAAGAAGGATATTGTATCCACTAACCTCAATCTCTTGCTCTACACTTTCTAAACTTCCTTTTTTTTGCCTTTGTCTTTGAAACACCTTGCTCTTCTTTGTTTCCTATGTTGGCCGAATATACAAGGATAAGAATTCATCATTTTCTTGCTTCTTTTATTTAATATAACTACATAATCATACTCTACAACCTTCAATCTACCCAATGAACCTTTGAATCAAATTATAAAACCCAATTTCACTTACCTCAACTTTAACACCTAAACTTCTTTATCCATTTTTTCTCACTTCTTTCACCTTGAATGGACTTTGGAGGCTACTATTAATGAAAAAAGAAGCTAAAATTTGATTAAGGACCTTTTATTTAGTAGGATTAATGGAGGAAAGATGAAGAAAATCAATAGAGGGGAGGAAGAAAGGTATTCGACCAAGCTTGAAGGAGGAAGAAAATGGGAGAAATTTCTACACGAGTTTGATTTTTTCCCCTTATATATGCCTCCTAATGGGTTGGGATTGGTCAAATCAAGTTGGGCCAACCATTTCCAAGCCCATTTGTACATAAAGCCCATTTTGTAACTCTAATTTTTTCCCTCATTTTCCAAGTTCAATTCCTCCCAAAAATGATTTCATAATTCTTAAAATATATTAATTAGCTTACATAAAAATTTACAGCTCAATTGGAGTCTATTTTCAGTCCGGTTCGCTATTATTGGTTCGACTAACCAATTTTAGTGTTATCAAAAAATTACTTTTTCACTGTCAATAATTCTCCATCCTATTTAGAGTTAATCTATGCCTTAAGATAATTTTTCAGAGACCATTTAGTATTTTTAAAGTTGCAGTCAAACATAAAGTCAAACTAGTTACTATTCACACTGAAACGTAACTTTTTCTTATTTTCGATTTTTGGGAACCTATTTGACCTCATTTTCGCTTGAAAATTTACTCTCGAACTCATTGTAATTAGTATTTTTTGATAGTCAAATAAAATATTTTTCGCCCTTAGTTGTATTTTTCACTCCGAATGTACTATTCACGACTAACCAAGTTTTCAGACCATTATGCATATACACGAAACATGAACGTGATAAGATATGACATGAAAGTATGTGGAACTTAAAAGAAGAATATATATTACACTTAGTATTCTAATAGTTAAATCTAGTTCAGGATATAGGGACACCTATATCGCGGTGCGAGTCATAGCAACTCGTTTAGGTAGGCTAATGGTAGTTTACCATAAATAAAATGTCTAAATGTTCACAGTGCTTTAAATGTTAAATGTAAATGACATTGGTGGTCTTTCAGGGTCACTCCCAAATGTTTTGGACCTGTGGTGTCCACGTCCCGTGTATCCGGTTCGAAATTTTTTACTGGATATTACTAGGAGCAAGAATAGTAAAATAAAATAAATGAATAAATTAACGATCAATTTGGTAATTATTTAAGAAAATTATAAAAAATAAGATAAAATGATAAATTTAAATAATAAAGGATAAAAATATAATAAAATGTATAATTTAAGAGGTCACATGGTAATAATGTAAGAGAACAAAAGGAAAAATGGCTAAATGCTAAGTACACAAGAAAATGAATAAAGAAAGGAAAAGTTAATAATTAGTAAATCTAATACAAATGAATAATTTAAGAGATTAAATGGTAATTAGGTAAGAGAAATAAGAATTTAAGGACTAAGTAGTAATTATACAAGAAAATGCAAGAGTAAAACTAATTTGTAATTATATGGAAAAGAAAATAAATAAAGAAGGTAAATAATAATGTATAAGTGTAAAGGAAAAAAAAAGGAAGTCACAAATAAGGAACTAAAATGCAATTAAAAGTAAAATAAGAATTAAGGAAACAAATGATAATTTAGTAATAAAGAATAGTATTAAAGAATAGCATTGGATAGTAAAAGAATAAATATAAGATAAAATAAGAATTAAAAGTAAAATAAGAATTAAGAAAACAAATGATAATTTAGTAATAAAGAATAGTGTCGGATAATAAAATAATAAATGTAAGATAATCCGAAAATAAATAATAAGAGATATAAGTATAAGTAAATAAATTAATTATAGATAAATGTCAAAAGTTAACTTAAGTATGGTATATATATGTGTGTGTGTGTGTAAAATAGAAAGATTGAAATTAAAATGATGGAAGTAAGATAATTGTATAAGTTAAAACTAAATAGGTAATTATGTAAGGTAATAAGAATTAAAGAGTAAAATAGTACATGTATGAGAAGATAAAAGTAGAAAAGTAAATTAAAAGGCTTATGAATAATAAAATAGATTGATAGAGACATGTGTAAATAAAAAAGCAAAATTAAACTTAAAAGTAGTATGCGTGTGATGATTTGTAAGGGGATAAAATTGGAATAAACGGAGAAATTAAAAGATCAAATAGTGACTTTGTCTAGAGATTAAAAGAAAAAAAGTATGATGGAAAGATTTAATAATATTATTTATATTATAGAGTAAGAAGGGAAATAGAAGAAATAACACAATAAATTTATAAGAATAAATAAAACAATTAAGAATAAAATGAAGAATATAGTACACATACGTAAAGAAATTTATACTAAATAAGTATAGGAATATTCAAAGTGTATGGATTATTGATAAGTCATAATAAGAGATACAAGAATAAACATAAATTGTATATGTATAGAAATAATATAAGTAGTCATGGTAAAGGTTAAGGAATCAAATGTATGAAATTGCCTCTATGTGTATATGTGTGTGCGATTGATAGAAAGTATTAGAATTGTATCCACCACTAAGCATGTTATGCTTAGCCCGTAGTTGTTTGACTGCGCGTAAATATTGGAGAATTTCAAAAGACAGAAGCGAATGGGGTTTGATTGCAGAATGAGAAGAGGAGTTGGGACAAGTTTAGAAGCATTCATGGTCATGGCATATATATGTTCAAGTCGGTTGTAATAAGTTATAGTTATAAAAATAGTCAGATATGTATGCATAGTTGTGAATTGTGAAAGCTATGTATAAATTATTATTTATGTTATATGTAGATAGATGTTATTTGTGGATAAAAAAAAATTTACCCACTAAATTGTCAAGTACTGGTAGCTTATGAATTTAGTAGCTATGTGACATCTGATATTCATACCAAAGAGTCTAAAAAGAGCATCCACCTCGAGAAGCTTTGGCAAGAGGAAGGAATTTGAGCAGGGAAGGTCCGAATGCCATAGAAACAATCCGGCTAAAACATATACCCCGCTCAATACTAACCCAGCCAATGTTTTGATGTGGATCAAAGATAATCAAAATAAGGTTAACGGGCCCGAAAAAATGTCTTATCGAACATTATTAAGGAGAGACAAGAAAAAGTATTGCGAGTTTCACAAAGACATTGGTCAGACAACCGAAAAGTGCAAGTCGCTAAAAGAAGAAAGCGAAAGACTCATATAAAAGGGATCTTTGAAAAGATTTATGGGTCGAAGGTAAAGAAATCCCTGCAAGCCCTAATAAAAAAAAGAGACATATCAGACTTCGGGATAATAACGAACACAAGAAGCCGAGAGACCTCGAACAATAAAGACAAAGGGTGGGAGTGATAAACATGATCGCTAGAGGATCGTCACAGGGGGAGACTTCTCTAAAAGAAAAAAGGGTAAAGGTGTGTGCTTCTTAGTGAAATTTGAGAAAATGTAACTCGTGACCATATCTCTCGAATACTCAAGTGATCTGAAATTCCCCCATCAAGATGCATTCGTTGTCTCTACAGTCATCAATAATTTCGAGGTAAAATGAATTATGATCGATAATAGTAGTGCTGTTAATGTTTTGACTCTAAAAACATATAAGAAGATGAGGCTTACCATTGATGAATTGAAGCCAAACACCACCCTACCCATTTGGCAATGCCATCGTGCTAGTGGTCAGATCGGTAGAGCTCTTTGTGGAACTTAGAGATGAGGCAATAACCTACACGTGTAAAACCATGTTTGTGGTCATGGATATAGAGTTTGCATATAATGCAATCATCGGTAAACCGCTACTCTTCCAGATAGGAGCCGTGACTTGTGTCAGGTATATGGTTATAAAAGTACCCAATGAGAAGGTAGAAGCCATCCTCAGGGGAGACCAGAAAGCCTCGCGAGGGGCTTATGTTTCTATGATTAAGTAAGGAAAGCAAGCCTATCTAGTAGAACCTGGCTTGGAAAAGGAAGAAGAGGCTGATGATCAACTAGACCTCTTTTGTGTGGAAACCAGATGACATCCCTCGCATTGACCCAAATGTCACACCCCAACCTATACTATGGAGACTTCTCTTTGGATTAGAGGAAGAAGAATCCAAGATAGATATGAGTGTCACATCCCACTAGAGTAAACAAGTAAACATCACATAAATAGAATGACATATCCAAGATAATTAAAAACTTTGAGAGAAAGAAGAGTGATACTGAACATACATACATGCATACTTATAATCATACAACAGAAACCTTATAAGAAAGATACCTAAAGGTGCAAATATTTACATAGCTTAAAATATTACATCAGAATCTTTACCTATCATTACATATATATATTACATAGATATACAAAAATTCTAAATTACAAAAGCTGAACAAGATACAAAACTTCTAGCTTCTATGTGGCCGACTCTGCAGATGCGCGACTCGAACAAAAGCAAACCTGCCACCTGCACGGGAAAAAGAACCCGTACTAAGCGATAACGCTTAGTGGGGAAAACAAACATAATAATATGGACGGCCATTCACAATGGTCGTCGAGGTATAACACACACAAATCTCATACACACATAGTTCTTACCGAGAAATATATATGCTTACATATAATAACTGTGAATTTAAATGTTTCTTATCATATTCATATACTTATATGTGCGATACAAACCAAAACAACATCACCATACAAGATGTAAGTATATTCATGCATAACTACATATAACTTCACATGTGTGCACCTACCTATACATTACATGTCAGTATCAATACACTTATATGCCAATACTTGTATCGTTATACCAGTACATGTCCTCATATGCATACATTTACCGAACACGTTAGGAAATCAAGCTTTTGAAAGTACATCATACATAGATACATAATCACAATACCATCACACTTCTGTTGTACAACATTAATCTTTAACATAAGCAACCATACGATATTGCATTCCAATCACGGTGTTCCAGAGAGCCAATAAATCTGCACTTATTAGTTCACATATCTATAATCATAACTGATCAGAACCGCATACTTATAAACACGATATAACAAATCATACACCTGCTGACTCACAATAGTGGATAACGAGTACTGAATGGTACCTTACGGGTACGAATCGAACACATAATATGATGTACCATACAGGTACAAGTCGGAAGGCAACATTTCATTGAACAGGACCTTAAACAAGATCCATACACATACACATAATAGGGGTTCGCGAGGAACCATTCGGGGACCTGATCAGGGTCCAAATCGTTCAAAGGGGCGCTGCAGCTACAAATACATAGACTCTATTAGGCATGCCTAACTATCCACTAGACTGACTCTCGCAGGTCATGCATAATACAAATCATATTTCAAATCACATAATTTATATCATTGCACATAATCAGCAATAGATGAGACATATGAATAAGGTCATAAAATCAATCATGTATCATACAATTTACACTTAAGCATAACATAACAATCTTAGAGAGATATCATAAGTATAGATATGCATAATACATTTAATTATATTAACATACTTAATAAAATAGTCAAAGAATAAACCTAAAGACATCACAAGTTCGGAATTTAAACATTGGAATCACCAAAGAAAACTCATTCAACACAACACATCTGTCGCGCTCGCGATCCCTGTCGCGCTCGCGACAGAGACCATAGTCTCTTCGCTGCGCGCGCACGACGGACTTCGCGATCGCGAGAAGGAGAGAAGGGCCCGGCTCTGTCGCGCTCGCGATGTCATCGCGATCGCGACAGAGGCAAGCATTGCTATCGCGGGGTCGCGACAAGTCGCGTGCTCGTGATAGCACAGGCCAACAATATGCTCTGTCGCGATCGCGACAGTTGTCGCGCTCACGACAGAGAGCAGACAAGCTATTGCTATCGCGGGGTTGCGACAGCACAGCATCAAAATCACCGGTCTCTGTCGCGCTCGCGACAATGTCGCGATCGCGACAGAGTCATGATTCCGAAAATCTGCAGAATTTTGCACGATCTTTCCTTCCTCAAACTCACCCACAAAAACACGAAACACATCCAAGGTTCTCTTACCTCATCTCCAGCCAGTCACACATCATTGACAACATAAATCCAACATTCGTATCAAGTATTTCAATAAAACATGCCATTAACAATATCCATATACACAATCTATAATAACAACATTATTCGTCATTCATCTCAATTGCACCTATGTTAAATGCATTCAAACATATGATATATCATGCTTAAGTTACTCAAGAGATCAACACATATTAATCCTTATTCTTCACAAAGTTGTATCTATTATTATTTACTAGCTAAATCACCAATCTTAATCATACTCCTAAGTTTTTCTCAACGATAATTACTTATTTAGCCATTTAATTACCCTAAACAAGCATAATAACTGATGGGAAAGGTACGGGATTGATCCGGGTCAATCCTAGACTCAAAAATAGAGAAGAAAAGGCTCAAAACAGGTTTTTCTGTCGCGAGGTCGCGACCCTTGTCGCGCTCGCGACAGAGGCTCGCCTCAGCTACCTTAACAGACTGCTTTTTACTACAAATTATTATCGTAAAAACCGACCTCTAAACCTCATTTTTAGGCAAAGTGGTCTTCTTAACAAATGTTCCCCTACGTCTTAACTTTCAAAAGAAACAAGTTTCAGGTCAATTAGAAATCTAGAACTCCAGATATGAATTTTACAACCTATACTGGTCAAACAACCCAACACAAAAAGATACACTACGGTATTATCAAAAATTCAAAGTCTTAGAGCAAGTATTGGCCCAAGGCTATTTCTATGACTTTTAAAGAGTTGGAAGTAATGGTTCTAATGACACAAGAATCACATGATCAAGAGTTTTAAAACTCTACTTATAGCAAAAACATTGCACAAGGGTCAGATGAGAACGAAACAGGGTTTACCCAATCATACACTTCACTTTCAATTCTCACACATCTTCAACTTAAGCCACTTCATGCATTATTAATACATTTATCCATACAAATACATGCATAAAACTCATATCAAAACACTCAATTTACTAGAAATCATATACAAAGGTGTATTCATAACTCAAAAAAAATTTAGGGTAAAAACAAATTAAAACTCAATGAAAGGAATCAACTCCCAAACCTCTTGTTGCACAATTAGCTGCTCTCTTCAAGCTTTAATCTTCTCTTTTCCTTCACTTTGCTTCCTCCTATCACCAATCACTTGCACAAACAAACCCAGAATATTACTTAATCTATAACCCTAACTCATCCAATTTAAACGCAAAACAAGGGAAAAGAGAAATCAGCCACCTACAATCCTAACTTACCTCTTAGAAGCAACTCAAACTACCCAAGGGAAGAAGAAAGAGCAAAAATGAGTAAAAGAAGAAGAAGAGAAAGAAGAAGATGAATAGCGTGAGGAGGAAGAGGAGAACGGGAAAGGAAGAAGAAAACCCAAGTGATTTACAGCTGTCCTCTCTCTCTCTCAACTCATTAATTCAACTCTATCCACTTGCCAAGTGTCACTCTCTCATAGGATTTGATCCCACAAGAATACCTTACTCCCATACTCTCACCTACACATAATTCTTTTCCTTTACTCATACCCTACTTCCCTATCTCACGCACACACGCTAACATAACTCCTACATCCTTAGTTCCATACCCATAATCCACTTGATAATTATTTTTTTTATGCAAATATCTCCAAGGTACCATGCTCATAAACCACACAATAAAACTCTTAACCCACAAACATCCTACTACCATACACTACAAGCACACCATAATAATTCCTTCACTTACTTTATTTAATTAATTTTTTAGCAAATAAATCCTTATTATCCATTTTACTCATGCATAAATTACGGAAATACCCTTCACTTAACCGACTTAGCTTGCCGATTCCGATTAGGCCCGATTTGGGGTGTTACACCAAAGGTCATCATGTACAAGCTAAACACAGATTCGAACCATCCTCCTATCAAGCAAAGGCTAAGAAAAAATTCCCCTGACTAGAGGAAATTCATCTTGGAAGAAGTCAGTAGGCTCCTAAGAGTGGAAATCATCCGAGAGGTAGATTACTCCGATTGGCTGACCAATGTAGTCTTAGTGAAAAATAAAAATGGGAAGTTAAGAATGTGCGTCGATTTCATTGATCTCAACAAAGCTTGCCAAAAAGACAGTTACCCAATCCCGAGTATTAACCAACTCGTAGACGCTATAGCTTGCCATACGTGTAAGGCCCTAACTTATGCCCTAATAGTTTTATGACATGTCTAGGGCATGATAGAGGCCAAAAATGCATAATGGGGTAGTTAGTGTGAGAAAGGACATAACCGGTATTAATTTAAAAGTCAAGGGCAAATTTGTAATTTGTCAATTAGTGACTTAAATGCAAAAATTAAGAAATATTGTATGCCAATGTCAAATTAAAATATAAGTCACATGTTAATGTATAAATAAGTAAAAGTCAAAGGAGTAAAGTGTGAAAAGTAAAAAGCAACCAATACAAAAAGGGCACTTAGCAAACTTTAGAATTGTGAAGAATTTTTGCATGGCTTATTTAAGCCATAGTGGCCCGCTGAAATAGGGTTAGAAAATCCATCCAATTTATCCCAAAAATCACAGCCATCTTCTCTTTAAATTACACTAAAAATTTGCCTCACTTACATGCTAAAGGAAAGATTTCAATCCTAGTGCAACTTTAAGCTAGGAATCCTCTTCTTCCTCTTCAGTTTGGTAGAGTTGGAAATTATGACTTTGTAGAAATGTTGACATGAGTTTGTGATATTGATTTAGTAAGAGAAGCTACCGGAAGCAATGGAAAACGGATAGAAGAGAAGAAAGGGCAAATTTGAAGGAAGAATTGGCATATTTAAGGTTTGGGAACTCACCTTATTTCGCTAATGTGTGTGTAGTATGTTTCAATGATTTTGATAGTATATTAATGTAGAATGATATTTAGAGACTTGTTATGGCCTTATATTTGGCTGGAAGTGGTTAGTTTGGTTTTGTAGTTGTTTAGGCAAAAATCTACTTAAAGTTCCACTTGACTTCGTGACTTTGTGATGGCCTACAGACCTCCAATTGGAGTGATTCAAATTGGACAAGAACCATAAAACACAACTTACAAATTTTATGAGACCTTAAAGTTTTGTCACTAAATCAATCGAAAATGTGATTGAACACACAGGCCTGAGCCTGCCAGTGAATTGGGAGCAATTAGTGTTCCCAAAGGCGTATCTCCTAATTTATAAGTCCAAATTGCATGATTTTTATTTCATTAGAAACTTAAGACACAGGGAAACAAATGTTAAGAGGGGCTTTTACCAAAAAATGCCTCTAGCTAGGTGAAAACTATGTGCCAAGCAGACCTATAATCTACCCTGCTTCATAATGCAATGAAGCAAGGATACACGGTTGTCAGGTATAACTTCTCTGACTGCCATATAAACAGCTACTAGAAGTCTAAAATTGCCTAACAATTGGCCCATACTGTGGTTAGGAATTTTGACCGCTATGTAACCTCTGTTTTTAGCCTAATAAGTGAGTTTTTTTCACCGGTTTGACCCCGAACTTTACCAGAATTTCTCGAAACTTGTCCAACACGTATCTAGATTTATGTAATGAATATATGTCGGGTTTTCTCTTAAAAATATATGTAATTATAGTTATGGACATGATGATTTAGTGAAGAAATTATGTATATATTTAAGTTGAAATTTTTGAATATAACAGAACTGACATGGCATGCTATATTGGCTATATAAAAGTATTATGAAATTGTTTATGAGTAATTATTGACATGTTATCATGTGTGTGTGTATCTATATATATATATATATATATATATATATATATATATATAGATACACACTATTAATGATGATGACTCTTGTTTGATATTGTTAAATGATATGTTATGAGTGTATACTGTAACGCCCTTAAAACCAGTACTTACATGAATAGTACTTTCCGGTGGTGAATAGTATCACCCGTGACCCACCGGATCCACAAATATTTTTCATCACCATGGGAAAGTACAATTTATGGCAAGTTTGGTGGTATAATTTGAGGTGAAGTTGAGGTTTAATAAGTCTCTAAAAGTCAAAAATAAAAATAAATCACAGGACTAAAAAGGTTGACCAAAACTTTGACCGGCCCAAAAATATTTCACGGACTTCAGAAACTTATTTTGATTGCATTGAGTTGCTTGAAATAATTTATATGAATTTTTAAAAGTATAAAATTAATTTTTGGATAACTTTGAAAATTTATTTTTCGGACCGGTAAAATGCACTTTTGGGTCAAGTTTTATATTAAAACGACCTCGGATTGATCAAAAATTTTAAAAACACCCTAATTAATATTTTTTCATATTTTTGGACTAATTTTGGTGGAATTTTGACTATTAAAAAAAATAAAAAAATAGGGCCAATCATTAAGTGACAAATGTTTTAATTTGGGCCATAGGATTGCATAGTATTTGATTACATCCTAGCTCTTCATTTTGGGACATGAGATAAGATTAAAATGCATATTTTTCTTGGTAGGACTGGCCCCATCTTCTTCTTTTCTTCTTGTTCTCGTAGCCATCCCTAAGACGTCCACCATTGCCAAGTTTGTATTAAGCTCACTTCACATGGTTTCTTCTCTCTAATTCGGCCCTAAATCATCTAAATAGAATCCTCTCCATCCAATTCTAGCTATAGAAGCAAGTAAGAGCAAGGAAAATCCAATAATTTCAAGTTGGGAAAAAATTGAATTTGGCCAAGGTGGGCAAATTGAGGAAGAAAATAAATCTATGGAAGATAAAGGCAAAAATAAGCGAAATTGAGGTGTTCAAGCTTGGATTAGGTAAGTGAACACATAAACTCCTTAATTTCATACAAAAATTTGAATGTGTAACTTAGGGTTCTTGGGATAAAATTGGGGGTTTATGAAATTGATGTTATAATTATTAAATTGGGGGCTAAATAAGATGTATGGCATGTTTAAATTAATTTTGAGAGGTATAATTTGATAATTCCTACACTTACATACATTATGTTTGAATTTGAGAATTTGATATGTATATTATAATGAATAATTGAAGAGATAAAAACTGTTTTGCATGTTATAAGAACATAATTAAGATATTTAATGAAAAAAAATGGAAAATAAAGAATTATTCATAAAATGGTCGAATTATGTGTGGTAGACAATTTATGATTTAGGTGTTAATTCATGTTTATATGGGTATATTTAATGACTATGTACCATGAAAATTTAATTTTAAGTATGAAGAGTGAAATTTTATTATTTGAGCTAAAATTGGTAGAACATGAAATAATTATTATGATGCTTGAAAATGATTACAAAGGATTCTAAGTCTTGAATTGGAAAGGACTAAGAAAAATGATGTGAGTTAAATTTGATTATAAAGGAAAGAATGGAGATAATTTTTGATATGTGTACTTAAGAAATGTTGAGATAAAAGGATGGATTACTACAGTTATGGACTGATTATAGGCAGAAGTAAGTCACTACAAATATGAATACCTACAGCCGAAGCTCATCGACTTATTTGATTAAGTGATGGGTATAAATATACTTTTCGAGATAGAATTGGGATTTGGCTGTTACCATTTAGGGTAAAGAAGACTAGTATACAGAAGATAACTTCTCGTATCATATATAAATGTTATGAACTCTTAATCTTGTTGTTTGGACTTACAAGTACATCATCGGCAATTATGGATTTAACCAATCGTATGTACTATCCATATTTGGATCAGTTTACGGTGATGTATAATGAGGATATTTTGGGTTTACTTAGAACCCTTGAGAAGCATGACAAACATTTGATAATTTTGCCCAGACCTTAAGGGATGAATAGTTATATGAAAAATTTATTAATTTTGTGCTTTGTTCGATGGACACTAGTCTTTTTAGTCACGTAGTTTCAGCAGAAGGTATTACAGTTGACCCTAAGAAGATTAAAGCTATTCTTGAATAAATAAATAATTGCCAAGGATGTTTTGAGAAGCCGAAAAGTATATTGAAAGAAGTATCAAACCTTGCATACCCGACAATAGGAGAAAGATTTTATGATATATAATGACACTTTCAGGAATGATTTGGACTGTATGTGGATGCAAAGGGGTCAGGTAGCTACCTATGCTTCCATGCAGCTTAAGTCAAATTTGTTATAGCAAGTAAAAGCTACCCAATTGCCAGACAAGCGGTTGGATATTACTATGAAACAGATGAGTGAAGGGAAAGATACTGAGTACCCTCAGTAACAAGCATATGTGTAGACACCGGGTCCTGAGGCAGCCCAGATAAGAATTACCCAATGAAGAGACTAACGTCTATTTTCAGATAAATGGTTGAAAGTTGTAAGTTTTCATTCTCCGGTTTTATAAGGATTGAGGTTTTTTTCTCAGTAACGGGAGGTTTCGGATGGTCAAAACTTTGAAAATGGCAATTTTGGTCAACAGATGGGTTACTCGTCGGTGGGGGGATGCCCGTCGCTCGCACGAGAGACCCGTTTCTCGCGACGAGCGCCGGCTGTCGCTCGGAAGTGGGCCTCGTCTCTCACGATTGAGCGGCACCTGTCGCTCGTTCGAGCGACGCCCGCTCCTCGGGAGAGACAGCCGTCGCTCGCTTTCGCGTCCCGTGTATGGGCCGCTGGTCAAAAGACCCAGCATACCCCTCCGAACGATGCCCGTCGGTATCTTACCGATGCCCGTCAGTCGGCTATCTGTCAGTTATTCTCACGGGATTTTCCGAGATTTTGTTAAGATTTTCTAGATTTATCAAATATTTTATAAATCTTATCAAAATCCTCTAAATCTTTTCAAATGTTAGATTTGATTTTGCGAATATTCTGAAAATCGTTCGGTTTTGATTTATTTTCAGAAATCTTTTTCAAATTTAAATCATAAATTTAAATTTATTTGAATTATCTTCAAAAATCTAAAAATAGGGGATTAAACCTCATTATTCAAGGTTAAAAAATTTTGGGTTAGAAATTTTGGAAGAAAACTAAATCTTAACAGTTTTTCATAGAGATTTTATTTTTGCATTTTGCAAAAGAATCTCTCTCAAGATTTCTTTTCTCTCATTTTTATTTTCGAATTAAGCTAATCCGAGGTAACGAAATCCATTCGTTTCCATCGATCTAGCTATTCCCGACATTTAATTGCTGTCAAAATTTCGAGAAAGAAAAATATAATTTTCTTTTCTTAATTTATTTTCAAAACACGATTTTTGTAATAAAAAATCTCCTGAAATCACGCAATCACGGATCAGTCCTCGTAAAACTCGAGGAATCAAAATCGCTCAACGTTCACCTTTAAAGGTAAAATTCGAGGGTAAACATTCTGGATTTATTATCTGTGTAGTTTAATTATTTTACACTAATTTATAAATAAAATTTTCATTTATTAAAAGATCAAAATTGATTTTTTTTGGAATTTTTTCGTCTTTTTCAAAATCTGGGGTGACCGAGCCGTCGATGATATCTTCTTCCGCCCGCCAGTCAACCCAGGGACACCCGTCGGTCGTGAGTTTGGGGCTGTACCTGGGCCTTCTTTTCTCCTCTTTTCTTTTCTCTTTAATACTTGTTATTCCATCATTCCTTTTGGTAATTTCTCATGGATTTTATTGTTATTTAACTTCTAGCATTTTATTTTGCTCTTAATTTTGACACTAACATGGTTTCTATTTTTTGTGAGTTTTATTTGACTATTTTTGGTGGATTTGGGATTGTTAAATGGTGGCTATTACAATGATCTGAGGATTCTCACCCGGGTTCTTTCTTCAACCTTATCCCTTTTTACCCTATTTATTCATTATTGTTGTAAATATTATTTTAATCCCGCTAAAGTAAAAATGGTCAAATATTTATCGTAATTGAATTGGAAATTTTATTAATAACTGAGGACCAATGTCCTGTTTTTAGCCAAATAAAATTGACATTTTAAACCTGTTTTTTTAATAAGCTTGCATGCGAGGACCAATGTCTTCATTTTTAATGCATATCCCGATTTGTGTATGATTCGCACGTTATTTACAGTGGGGGTTGTATTCCGCCCTTAGTTTTATTGTAATTTACTTTCATGTTCTTTATTTCTACTCTCATTTACCGCTTTCCTTATGTGATCAAATTGCGCTCTAATTAATTGCATCGAATGAGAAACTGGATGAAATGATAAATTCAAAACCCAGTTATAATATTAACCAAGGTATAAATAAATGAGAAGTCCCGAACCTACTTTGGTCTTGGACTCAACGAGATTAGAGGACCATCTCAATGTTTTATTGGGATGGGGCCTCCAAAATATCTCTTGTTGCCCTCCAAAAAGACCTAGTTCGTATAATCCTAGGCTCCACGAGGTTAGAGGATCACTCCAATGTTTATTTGGGGTGAGGCCTCCAAAATATCTCTGACTTGCCCAAAATGGATGCACATGCGCTGTCTTAGGCACACTGAGGCTAGACGACATTTCCCAATGTTCTATTGGGTGGCGACTCCAAGAAACCTCCTTATTGACCAAAATAGATGCACTTTTAATTTCTTACAAGTTTTAACGAATCTCTCTCGAAAGCCCTAAAAGCGGGTCTTCGGGGCACCTCGGGGTTCGACGCGCGTCACAGTGGCAACTCCACTAGGGACAAATACCTGAGACGTCGACTCGAAAATACCCTAGGTGAAAGTTACAATTGAATTTTAATTTAAAAAATTCCATCCTCTTTCAAAACTACATTACATCTCATTAGAGCTTAGATCTATGTTAGTTTGGTCCCACTTTCAACCTCGGTGCATTCCCCAAACACGACCCTATGTTTACTCAATGTAAGGAAGTGTTAAGGATAATCACCAGTTCAAGCCTCGTACCGTTTGGTATATCAAATGGAGATCCAACCGGTCATTACACTCATGATGAGCTAGACCCGTTGGCAGGGACCATGCTTGGGTAGACCTAATGTATCATTACCTTGGCCAAAGCTCATGTAATGGAAATAGTTAGTTCCCCTAAGTGGTATGATCCTTAATACTATGCTTGCTGTATGGATCAATGTATATTAGACAAATTTAGATAATTTGATTGGTCACCTAATCAAAGGCTGTCATGCCCCGATAGGCCCATGTTGATTTATTCGGACTGCCTAAATACACAATGATCATAACCCACGTGTCTGTACATTAGTTAGGAGAGCTTATGCTGCCGATTTTTCACTGTGCACCGTACGCATCCATTGGATTCCCTGTTAGCCCATGAGCCAATCCCACCTAGGAAAGAGACTATGACCTCATGTGCGGGAGTAACAAGGTCGGAAGGACCTATGTGCTCGCATGTGATTTATGGATATTGCATAGCACGATCATGCATTTTATGGCATTCATGCATCATCCTGACCCGATATGTTCTATAGCCATCATAGATCTGCCTAGGTAGTCAAGAGGTTCTCAGGGGCGGCTAGTCAGGAATCCTTTTTTCGAGCTACCAGAAAGGGTGGAGTATCCAGACACTCCTTCAGTAACTAGCTATGCTACTTCATCTCAGTTCTCTCTGCACGAAGAAATGGCAAACTCACCAAGAGGGGCAGATGTCACCAGGGCCTTGATAGCTGAGGAAGTAGGCAGATGCCCTGGCTGTCCTTGAGTTCTGGCTGGCTTAGATGGCAGGGATTGTAGCTTTCCCTCTTTTATCAGTCTCTTCAATACCCACGATAAAGGTTAGCCCAAATTCGAAAACTGCCTTTGGTTTTCCCCCGTAGCTGACACATCGGCTATCTTCCCAGTCATGTTGCCACTGCTGGAGCCTACTAACTTATTCACCCCCAGATTGCTATAGCCCTTCTTGGCAAAGGCTTCACTATTCACTTTTCTATCCATGTACTCGTTTTCTGCTTCTATGGCTATGCCCTTCAGAGACTCCTAATCTTTCAACCCTTTCATTTTAAGTCCTTCTCTCAAGTACGAGCTTGCATTCCTAATGAATAGCCTGATCTGATTTGACGTATCAAGCTTTCTTTTCATCTCCATAACTCGATTCCTCCACCGAGTAAGGTAGTCCTTGAAGGACTCACCATACCTCTACTACAAAAGCTCAAGGTCTTCCAGTATTATTTCTATTCTAGTGTTACAGTCGTATTGCTTCATAAACTCCCCCGTCAGTAGATACCAATCTTCCCTAAACCTCCTATCTAACCCATGGTACCAATCTACTGTCGGACCCATTTGACTAAGGCAAAAGTACTCCACCTTTTATTTCTTTGTCAGCCCTGTGCCCTTCATAATTAAGGCATACTGCTTAAAGTGCGTAGAGGGGTCCGAAGTACCGTCAAATTTTGGCAAATTTAGCATCTTAAACCTCTAGGGCAATAGCTCTTCATCACCCAACTCTATATCTTCAAAGCTGATCCCTTTCCCGGCTGATAGTAGATGTGTAATCGCTTCAATCTTTTCTTCCATCTTCTTCACCACATCATCCTCTACTTTAGGAACCTTATTTCTCATAGCCTGAGGAACTACTAGTTCATCTTCCTCCTCCACTATGAAGTCATTTCTTGGATCAGGGATCCTTACCCTTCTCTGCTCCATTGGAGCCGGTGCTCTGGGCTCAACAACTGGTTATTGTACCATAGCAGTTGCTATAGGAGTCTACTCCACAATAAGAGGTTCGACTTATCCCACAACATGAGCTACAAGTGGCTGCCCGACATTTGGTGCCATTTGAGCAACAATATTTCCCATTATGGCTAACATCCTCCTCTCAAAATCCTCAAGTCTCTTGTCTACGTCCTGTACTATCAAGGCACCGGTTTCTTATGGTAAATTTGCCATTACGGACCCTAAAGATTGTTCTAAAGAGAATTATGAGCTTTCATCCCAATCTGAACCCGATGTAGGCACTAACTCTGGTGATAAACTTCTAATGAGTCATCCGTTGGATCCCCTAAACCACTCAGATGACTCAATAATGGCTGTAAAAACTCAAAGGGTTAGAATGAAGCATGAATGAAGTGCAATGCGTGGCTGTGAGTCGTGCAGCATTTACAACCGCATGCGAGCAAGTAAACCCTTCTAACCTTTTAACTCCCGCACACAAGGTCTCTCAAAATGCGCATAATGCATGGCAAAAAGCCGGCAGCATAATGTCTCTCAGAATGTACATACGTATGAGTTTTGGCCATCATGTATTTAAACACTTTAATCAAATTAAGGTGAACCCACCGGGGCATGGAAGCCTTTGATAGAAGACCACTTAATTCATTTGATTTTGTTTAATACATGATGGCTCACATCACAAGCATCGTATTACGGTTCATTTCACCTAGGAGAAGTATCTATTGCCATTACATGAGTTTTAGTCAAGGTGATGTTACTTTAGGGCTACCCAAGCATGGTCCCTGCCAATGGGTCTAACTCATTACGAGCATAACGACCGATCGGGTCTCCATTTAATATACTAAAAGGTACTAGGCTTGGACTGGTGATTATTCTTAGCATTTTCCTACAATAAGTAAAAGTGGGGTCGTGTTTTAGGAATGCATCGAGGTAGAATAAGGGTACAAACTAGCATAATTCTAAGGCTCTAAAACAATGCAATGCAATTTTTGAAAAGAGATAGAATTTTAGGCTTCAAAAACTCAATTATATATTTTAACCAAGACACTTTTAGAGCAAAGTCATAAAGTCCTCAGTGGAGTCGCCACTGTGACGCGCGCCGAACCGGGAAGGCCCTCTTAAGGCGCCCGCTTTTAGAGCTTGAGGGATTGGTTTGCGTTATTTGATCTTAGGTAACATGAAACATTTTGGAATCCTCTCTCAATAGAACATTGGGGAAGTTCATCTAGCCTTATGAAACTTTTAGGCACCTTTGAGGTAATTTGGAGTCACCGCCCAATTTACAAGAAATTGGGAAAGGTCATCTAACCTCTACGGTCTAAACCAAAAAAGGTGTTCGGAACTCCACTCTTATTTATGTCTTGGTTAATTATAAATGAGTTTTTAGATTTGAAAATTCCATCTCTCTTTTCACATGAGTTGTGCAATTTATTAAAAGCGCATTTCAAATATCAAGAAAACGATAAATGAAAGCAGTAAATAAAACAGTAAATAAAGCGGTAAATAAAGCAGTAAACACACAACATGCCATTTACAAAGGAGAAATTGGAAAAAATACAATCCTCAACTGAAAGGAAAGCTAGGCAAAATGGAAGTTGGGACAGAATACAATCCCTAATTGAAAGAAAAGGTAAATAAAATTACTCCAAAAATAATTAATTACAAGGGCCCACAAGATATATAACATAAATCTAAACAATCAAAGAAAATTAAATAAAAGAGGATACATACATAAATCGGGATATTTATTCGGTTTAAGAACATTGGTTCCTTCATGCTCATTTAAAGAGGGATCTAAAAGTCATTTCAGCGATTGACCTGAAAACCGAGATAACTGATCCCATTTTTAGAAAAGTTTAACTTTTCGTTTTAAACTCATGACATTTTTACATTTCATGACTAAAATCAAAAATATTGGTCCCAATTTATTAACAAAAATCCCAATTTAGTTATAAAAATATTTTTGTGATTTTTTATCTTATACGCGTATAAAATAAAAATACTTTACTTATAAGCAAATACAATCATGCAAATAAAGGGTTGGAAAAGTCTCACCCAAGCAGTGTAGTTTCCCACGCGTTGTGACCTTTTAACTTGGTCACGAAAACGCTCAAACAAGCAAACACGACATTTCAACCCCAAACAAGAAAAAAACAACAATAAAAATATTAGTGATAATCCTAAAATTAACCACATAAACATAAAAATAAAAAAAAATATAAGACATGGTCGACATGCACGTAGAGAATAAAATGAACTACATTGAACACATTAAGCTTAATACACAGGCAACTAATATGCAAGAGAATTAAAAACTAACCATGCGAAAATACAATAATAATAATAATAATAATAATAATAATAATAATAATAACAATGACAATGACAATGATCACAATAAAATAACAATAATAATAGAAGAAAACAATAAAATAATGACAGCAGTATAACATCATTAATAACAATAATATTAATAATGACCGCAATAAAATAGTGACAACGGTAGTGATAATAATAATAGTAATAATGATAATAATGATAATAATAATAATAATAATAATAATAATAATAATAACAACAACAACAACAACAACAACAACAACAAAATAAAAATACCATTAATAAATAATAATAATGGTGATGATAATGATAACAGTGATAATGATGATGTTAATAATGACAATAAGAATAGGAAATACTAATAGCAATAATGTTAGCAATAAACCAATGAAACTAGGTGAGGGAAAATAATGAAGATGAATAAACATATAGTAAGTAAAAAAGAAAACATTAGCATTTGAACATAGAAGAAACCTCACGAAAGCCATACAAAATAAATCTCAAACCCAACAAAAAAGAAAACATGCATTCATTAAACCATCATTCATGCATTAATCAAAACCATAACAAAAAATAAAATAAAATGTGTTGATGAAAAATGAGTTTAGGAATCTTTACCCTCAGAATTTATAGAGTGGAGAAATGATGTCTTAATCTATCTCTCTCGTCAAGTTTTGCAATGATAAACACTAAAAATATTCAAGAAAAACTCAAGTTTTCAACATAAAAAAACTCAAGAAAGCAAAACCAAAAAAAGGTTTTGATGGGATGCCCAAGCTGAGGAAATTAGTTTTCCTTACTCAAGTCAATCACAGAACAAAAAGCCTTTTTTTTTAAGAATCAAATCTCAATTTCTTTTAGAAATCCCCTTCACCTTTTTTGCTCCTTTGTCTCTCTTCTATCTCTAAAGTCTTCTCTTTTCAAATGAAGACAATTTCTTGCTCTTATTTTCCTTGCTCTCCCAGAAGGGAAAGGACAAAAGCCCCTTTCCTAAACCTATTTTTCCAAAAATCACCAAAACATGAAAAAATTAGATTTTACAGTCCCAAAAAATAGTTTTTTCGCAAGCGGGAAAGGGACAGGGAAAGGCTGCCCGTACACTGGTGGCCGCACCTCACACTTGCGAGGTACGGCCTCGCAGAAGGCCATGAGGTAACTCTTGAATCATCATATCCCCCACTCATTTGCCGAAACTTGACTGATCAGTGGATGGAAAAACAAAGGATAACTGAAAGGGAAAGTTTTTCTTTCCAAATTACGTGGAACCAATCGAGCATTGACTCCACACAGGAGAAAGCCGTAAAGGTCACCTCTCCTCTAGACACCAAGAGGAATGGAATAGACATTGCGGGACATGCTTTACTTGAAGAAGTCGATAAGATATCATTCCAAGCTAATACAAAAGTAATCACGCTCGTTCCAAGCTAAAATGGAACGAGTTGGCTACATGCTGGAGGAAAGCTTCTCGAATAAAGATCTAGGAGTGAAAGGAATATCCGTCTCGCTCACAGTGAAAGCAATTCTCTAGAAGAATTAAAGCAGAGCAACCCATATGGGAAAGGAAAACTCCTAAAGGGAAGGGAAATCTTCGATTAGGGCTCACCTATTCCAAAAGCTTCCAAGAAAACAAGGGTAAAAGAAGAGAGAGATCTTTAACCTTAACATAAACCAAAAAATGACACACAATTGGGATCGAGGGCACACTGACAAGGGAAAAAAAAAGGTACTCATTAATTATAGTACATTCTAATTGTAATATCACATTTTAATTAACTTTAAAATGTCAAATTATTGGCATATCTTAATAATACTCCCAAATTGAATGGAAAATTGCGTTGTTTTGTGGAATGAGTGATGAATGCTTCCTCAAAATCCACTTTAGATAAGTCATTGACTCCTGAAATATGGAAACACAAAATATTGTGCCAAGTTCCCAAGGTTACATGCCAAGGCAAAGAGGCTTTGTATTCCAATCGAAATGATCATGTACATACAAGTTACAAGCCACATTTAAACAAGAAACTATTCATTTTAGATAAGTCAAATAGGCTCCTGAAAGATAGAAGCATTACAAAAGGCATAAAACTTCCTTTTATCATTTCAGAGAAGACTCTTGAAAATCGAAATTAACAATCATATCTGATCGGATAAATCAAGATGCACGGTCATTTGATAGAACTCCTGAGTCAATAATATCGTAGAAACTTGCAACCTCGAAATTCTCGAAGATGTCAATAGTTTTTAATGTGGTATTCCGATCGAAATGACCATGAACATACCAAGTGTGAATAGATCACAATTACCCAATCGGATCCCCCTTTAGAGATTATTAAATGACTATCTGAGTTAACCAAGGTTTAAGGCCTTAAGTGTTCCTGAGGTACCACGTGTAAGCATTTAATGCAATATTCCGAACGAAATGATCACAAACATACAAGTTGCAAACTTCTCAAGCATTTGCAAAATGAGTTCAAACTAACCAATTGCATTACTTGACGATCCCAATTGGAAAAAATTTTGACTCTGAAGGATGAAATTATCTAAAAAATCGAACTAACCATTCGAAATACTCGAATGAAAAGAAGGGAAAATTCCAAGTTCCCAAAACCACTCTATAGTATTCCAGCTAGAAACAATCATAAAACATATGATTATGATTATCCGATCGAATTGATTGCCTACTTAAGCAATTTAATCATTTCTAATTCAATTTCAGAAATCACTTGATGATTATCTATTTTAATTATATCGATCAAGTCTATCCAATCGGACTCATTAAATTTTAGAAGTTGTATAAACATAAAAAGCAAAAAGAAAAACTTCTAATTTATTGCAATGCAATAAACAAAAAAGAACAAGAAGATGGATTAGAAGTAGGGAACTTTATTAAAACCTTCAAATACATAAATTACATTGGTTAAAAAAATTCCCATATAGTCTTCTTTAAAGCAGGATGGAACACTGAGAAGCATTTCTCGCTGGACTCATGCAGTGCTGCAACCCTCTTCCCCTTCAGTTCTAAACCACCATCTTCTCCAAAGTTCGATGTAAAAAAATAGAAAATGGAGAAGAAAATACAAACTCCTAGCCATTCACCACTCACTACCATAGCTCCAAGTTGCAACCTCCCAAGACTTTAGAGTGAGTGCAAAATAAAAAGCTGAAAGGGAAATTGAGAAAATGAAGGAAAGAATCATCTGTTCGTTTTCTTAAATAGTGAAAGTCCGATGTGCAAAGAGGTCAAAAAATCTTGAGATGTTTAAACAATTCTATCTTAAGGAATTACAGAAAAAGGAAAGAAACATAGGCTCAAAAAAAATGAGGAGAATTCACCTATTTATAGCGAACTCCAGGAATCTTATCCCATAAGCCAAGCCTTTAATGCATACGATGACATGGTGTAGACACCGGGTCCCGATAAGGTCCAAGATTAGGATTATCCAATAATGAAAATAAATACTAATTTATAAGCAAGAAAATAGGAATTGATCATCTTTTTATCAAATTCTTTTATTTGTTTCAAAATGTTTTTAAAATTTTTATCTTTATTTTTATTTTTCTTTTTATTTTTTATTTTTATTTGTATCTTTACTTTTATCTTTATTGGTATTTTTTAATTTTATCTTCTGAAAAAAAAATTAAAAAAAAAAAAATCGACAGCCGCAGGAGCTGCCTGCGCGCACGGGCACACCGCGTGCACTAGGCACACACCTCCCCTCACCCGATCCTCGCCTGTCTCGCCCAGTTCCACCCGATTTCGCCGAAAATTGATTTTTTGACATTTTTTGGGTAAAAAATAATTTTTTTTATGGGGTTTTTCGGGATTTTGTTGAATTTTGACAAATGTTAGTCAAATTTTGTGGGTGTTAAAAGCCAAAAAATAAAAAAAAATAAAAAAAATATTAATTGTAAAAATTTGACTTTTAGGATTTATTTTTGAATTTTTTTTGAAATTGGGGAATGTTTACCTTTGAAAAAATCTAGAGGAGGACTTGATTGGTGGAGGGATGAAGTTTTAACGGGAGAATTCTTCATTTTTGAGAGAGGAAGAAAGGATGGATTTTTTTTTGCTAAAAAAATTTTTCTTAGAGAATTGATTTTTTTCTAAGGGATTTTTGAGAGAGAAAGAAAGAAAAAAAGGTGTTCTTGAGAAAGAAATAATACAACTTATTTTCTTTAGAGATTAAAAAAATTCTTCTTGAAATTTCTTTCTTGTTGTTCTTAAGATCAAAAATTCTCTTCTTTGATTTCTTCATTTCTTTACTTAGATCTAAATATTTTCTTCTTTGATTTTATTTTAAGTTTTCATAAATCTAAAAATATTTGTTAAAATTGGATTAACTTGAAAAAGGAAAATTAATTTTCTTAACTTGGGTTTTCTCATCAAATTAAAATAACAAATACAAAAAATATCACTTTTAATTTTTTGTGTTCTTGAGTTTTTTTGAGATAAAAATTTAAGATTTTTTTTGAATATTTTCGAGTTTATTCTTGAATTTTGATAAGGAGAATAGATCGAGACATATTCCTTACACATTATATATTCTGTGGGTAAAAATTTTTGGATCCATTTTTTCTATCTCATTTCATTTTATGTATGTTAGTTTATTTATTTTTTCTTGCATTGATGAATATGTGTTTTTAAGTTGAGATTTATTTTTTTAACATAAGTTTTCAATCTTTATTTTGTTTTTGGTATGATAATGGATAAATATATATTATTTTAGGTTTGAAAAATTGGATTTATTTATTTCCTCTTTGTTGGGTATGATTTTTGTGGTAATCATTTTTAAGTTTGAATATTATTTTCTATTACATTTTTATTTACTTTCCTCTTATTTATTTTTTTAATTTCATTGTATTATTATTATATTATTTTTGTTGTTGTTGTTATTAGTATTATTATTACTATTATTATTTTCATTATTGTCATTATATTTCGCATGGTGTTATTTTATGATTTAGTTATTATTATTATTATTACCATACTTTGCATGATTTTTTAATTATTATTTTTTATGTGTGATGTTTGTATATTAAATTAAGGTGTTTAATTTAACTTATTTTATATTCTATTGGTGTATTAATTTTATATTAGATTTCCTTTACTTTTATTTTTAATTGATTTTGAAATTCTTGCTAATATTTTTTTATTGTTGTTCTTTTTATTGGGGCTAAAAATATCGTGCTTATTTTTTGAGTATCGCCGTGACCAAACGAAGGGTCACGATGCGTAGGAATTTACATCACTTGGGTGAGACTTTCCCTATCTCTATTTATATAATTGTATTTGTTTGTAAATAAAATAGTTTATTTTATACGCGTGTCAAATAAAAAATTACAAAAATATTTTGTACGAAAAAATTGGGATTTTTATTAATAAATTGGGACCAATGTCCTATATTTTAGCCACGAAATGCAAAAATATCGCGGACTAAAACGAATGGTTGATTTTATTAAAAATGGAATCACTCATTCCGATTTTCACGACAAATAATAAAAATAACTCTTCGATCCATTTTTAAGTGAGCATGAAGGAATCAATGATTTTATACCGAATAAATATCCCGATTTATGTATGTTACCCTTTTGATTGATTTTGTGTGATTGTTTAATTTTATATCTTATGGGCCATTGTAATTAATTATTTTTGGGGTAATTTTATTTTCTTTCACTTGGGGATTGTATTCTGTCTCGATTTTCATTTTTAATCTTATTCAGCTTTTCTTTCATTTGGGGGATTATATTTGTCCCAATTTCTTTTTTGTAAATGGCGTGGCTTTATGTGTTTACCGTTTTATTTACCGTTTTATTTATCGCTTTATTTATAACTTTCTTTTACCGTTTTCTCAATGCTTGAAGTGCACCTTAAATAAAATGCATCGAATCGCATGAGGAGAGAGATGAAATTTCATAATATAAAAACTCCCTTATATTTAATCAAGGCATAAATAAGAGTGAAGTTCCGAACACCTTTTCTGGTTTAGACCGTAGAGGTTAGATGACCTTTTCCAATTTCTTGTAAATTGGGTGGCGACTCCAAAATACCTCAAAGGTACCTAAAGGTTTCATGGGACTAGATGAACTTTCCAATATTCTATTGGGTAAGGAATTCCAAAATGTCTCATGTTGCCCAAGATCAAAAGACGCGAACCAATCCCTCGAGCCCTAAAAGCGGGTCTCGCATACGAGGGCTTTTGCTAGATTCGGCGCGCGTCACAGTGGCGACTCCACTGGAGACTTTGTGACTTTGCTCCGAAAGTACCTTGGTTAAAATATAATTGAGTTTTTAAAACCTAAAATTTCATCTTTTTTCAAAATTGCATTGCATTTCATTAGAGCCTTAGAACTATGCTAGTTTGGTCCCTTATCTTACCCCGGTTAATTCCTGAAACACGACCCTATGTTCACTCAATGTAGGAAAGTGTTAAAGATAATCACCAGCATAAGTCTCGTACCATCATGGTATATTAAATGGAGACCCGATAGGTCATTATGCTCATGATGAACTAGACCCATTGGCAGGTACCATGCTTGGGTAGCCCTAAAGTATCGTCACCCTTGACCAAAGTTCATGTAATGGCAATAGATACTTCCCGTAGGTGAAATGTACCTTAATACGATACTTGCTATGTGAGCCATTATACATTGAACAAAATCAACCAAATTAAATGGTCTTATATTAAAAGCTTCCATGCCCCGTGGGCCCATCTTAATATGGTTGAAATGTTTAAATACATAAAGGTCAAAATTCATACGTATGCGCATTAATTAAGAGATGTTATGTTGTCGATTTTTCGCTGAGTACTATACGCATCCATTGGGTTCCATGTTAACCCATAGATCAAGCCCACCTAGAAAAGAGACCGCATTACCTCGTGTGTGGGAGTAATAAGGTTGGAAGGATCTACGTACTGCATAACACACGATCATGCATTGTACATGTCATTCATGTATCATTCTAATAATGTAAATCTTTTAGCCATTATAGATTCATCTAAGTGGACTAGAGGTTCCACCGGTCGGCTAGTAAGGATAAATCTACTCTTTAAGTTACCAGAATTAGTGTCTGACTGGGATTTTGAGTCACTCTCATCGATCAATGAATCATCTCTAGAATCATCGATAGCAGAAGAGATCGGAGCTTTGACCACTCAAGACCTTGCTAGGAGACTAGAGAACTTTGAACAGAGGATGTTAGATATGATGGGCGCCATGGCTGACAGGATTGCTCATCCCCCTACTCCACAAGCACCTATTGCTCCACAACTACCTGTCGCTCCACAACCACCAGCAGTCCCTCCTCGGGAGCAAGTTGAACCACCTGCTGGCGAGGAGGCTCCCCTCATTAGTAATACTGCCCGTCAACCTATCAATGAGTGCAGAGCTGCTGAGCCTATTGAGCCAAGAAGGGAAAGGATCCCCAATCCCAATGAGGATTTCGTGATGAACGAGGAAGATGAAGAGGTAATAGCATCTCAAGTTGTGAGGGCCAAAGCACCCAGAGTAGAAGATGAGGCAATAAGAGGGATGAGACAGCAAATTGAGACGATCACCCGCATGTTATCAGCTGGAAAGGTGGTCAACCCTGAAGATAGAGATTTGGGGGATGAAGAGCTGCTACCCCAAAGGTTTAAGATGCCTGAGCTGTCGAAGTTCGATGGTACTTCGGACCCATCTGCACACATCAAGCAGTATACCCTAGTGATGAAAGGCACAGGGTTGAGCAAGAAGCAGAAGGTAGAATATTTATGCCTCAATCCGGTGGGTCCGGCAGTAAACTGGCATCACAGGTTGGACAGGAGGTCCAAGGAGGATTAAGACTTTTAACTGAAGAATTTATGAGGCAATACGACTGCAGCACCAGAATGGAGGTCACCTTAAAAGACCTCGAGCTCTTACAACAAAGGAGTGATGAGTCATTCCATGAATACCTTACTAGATAGAGGAATAGGGTTATGGAGATGAAATGAAAGCCTGACACTGCTGACCAGATCAGGTTATTTATCAGGAACTCCTGCCCTTACTTGAGGGACTTGGTTAGCTTTAAGGGGCCCAGAGATTGGGAGTCACTTAAAGACATTGCTGTAGAGACTGAAGTGGCTTACCGAGCAAAGAAAGTAACCCAAAATAACTTTGCTGGGAAAGGTTATGGGAACCAGTCAGGGTATAAATCAGGTGGTGCCGGAAGCAGTAATAACAGAAATGGTAAGACGGCCGAGGTTTTAGCTACCGAGGTTAAATAGGGTCAGAGGTACTACTCTAACTTAGGCCGCTCTCTTTCCTGTGTACTGGAGAGACTGATGAAGGAGGGCAAGCTACAACTTTTGACGCTTAGGCTAGCCATGAATCAGGGACAGTCAGGGCACAAAGGTGATTAGTACTGCGCCTACCATCAGTACACTAGGTACCTGACAGATTATTGCCGGAATTTAAGGAACAAGATCCAAGATCTTATCGACTCCAAACAAATCACGGATCCTGAAAAGAGAGAGAAAAAAAGGCAAGTTATAGTGCAGTTCCCCCACCATTTACATGATCAGGTCTGGTCTACCCGAGTGGCATATTTTCCAAGAGCTGTAAGAAGATAAACACGTCACTGTCACCCCTCAGGAGATGATTGAAGAAGGGATCCCCGTGGCGATGGTAGATTGTTAATCCACTAGTGAGAGTGGAGAAGAACATTATTTTTTTTTTAGATTCTTTGTGCCTTTTTATTCCAAGAACTTCTTATAACAATGTTGGTGTAGACACCGGGTCCCTAGTAGCCTTGATCAGGATTACCCAATGATGAAATTAAGTGTGCCGATTTATAGGCAAAAATAATGAAAGTTGGAAGTGATAATTTCATTGTCGTTTTGATTTGTTAGGAATAAATAAAAATGTATTTTAAAAATATTTTAAAAAATTATTTTGGGGTAGAAAAAGTGAGTTTTTAATTTTTTGTGTTTTACAGAAAATTTGAAAAAAAAAATCGCGCGAATGTCGAGCTGCAGCAGCAATGGGCGCGCGCCGCAGCGCCCCGGCATACAGGCGGAACGCGCCCGGGGCCCGTTCGCCTGCTCGTTGGGCGACGCGCAGCACCTAGCGAGCGCGGACTATGCGCGAGCGACGGCCTGCCCGTCGCGCGCGCAGCTGGTCGTGCCGACGAGTATCGCTCACCCCTGTGCGCCCGATTTCGTCCCCGACAGCCTTTTTGGCCATTTTGGCCCTTTTCTTCTTCATTTTTTTCATAGAATTCATGCTAAACCCTTTAAAATTCCAAACCGTTCAAATTCAACATTTTTTGTGTTTATTGGAATTAAATCAATTTAATTTCTTAATTAAAAAATTCTGAATTTTGAGGGAGGAATAAAAGGAATTTTAGAGAGAGAATTAAGGGGGATTTTCTTTAGAAAATTATTTTCTTCTTCTTTCTTCTCTCAAAAAACAAATTCTCTCAAGTTTCTAAAGGATTTTTCCAAAATAATTCTTAAGGCAAAAGAATAAAATTTGTTCTTGGAAATTTTCTTCTTTTCATTGAACAATTTTTTACTTTGAAACAAATAAATCAATTATTTGTTTTTGAGTAAAAATTCATTTATTCTTACAATCAAGACAAGGAATTGGATCTCACTTTCATTTCATCAAACTAAATTTTGAGGGTAAGTATTTTTTGCTCAATTTTTTATTTAATTTTAAATTTAATTTTTGTTTACAATTAATTAGCTAACATGTAAATTCTCTTAGATTTTTTTTTTCTATGTAAATTCTTTTAGATCTACTATTTTTTTTACTTCTCATTTCTTGTGTTCTTATTTAATTGTTCATATTATTATTATTATTATTATTATTATTATTATTATTATTATTATTATTATTATACTTTTCCTCTTTATTTGATTATTCATCTTTTGTTTCTATTTTTATGATTATCATTATCCTCATTGTTGTTCATATATTATTATTGTTTTTTTTATTTATCATATTTTAACATGTTATATTTATTTTATTTCTTATTATTCTTATATGTTGATTTGATTGTTCATATTACTTTGCTGTTATTGTGCTTTATTATTATTATTATTGTAATTACTACCATCATTAGTATTAGTATTATTTTTATTACTCTTGTTTATTATTTTTATTCATTATTATTCATATCTTCACACATGTTGAATTTTATTATTATGATTTTTGTTTTATGCATGCTGAATTTTATATTTATTTATATTTATATTCTTATGTATGTTAAGTTCTATTGTTATTATTTTATGTTTTTTATGCATGTTAAATTGTTAATTGGTTAATTTGCGCATTTTTATTATATCATTTAATTAATTTGTCACACATGATGCATCCTTATTGGCTTCATTTTGTTTTTTTTTTTTGTGTTGTATGATTAAATTCATTTTTTATTACTAACATCACTTTTATTTGTTTTTCTTTTATTTTCAATACTTATTTTTATGTGCGAGTATTTTCCATACCAAGTGGAAGCCCATGGAGATTCAGAGATACCCTTTGGGATTTAATTTGTTATTTGTATTTTTTTATTATGTTGGGTTTATTTTATTTCTAATATGTAATTTGTAATAAATTATTTTTTTATGCACGTTGATTAAAAAATTACAAAAATATTTATATTAATTAATTTGATTTTTTTCTAATAAAAATGGGACCAATGTCCTAGTTTTTTCATCCAAAATGAATTGTCACTTTTAAAATTATTTTCTTTAATTATGCATGAGAGGACCAATGTCCTCATCTTTAATAAATAGCCCGATTTATGTATGAATTGTATTTTATTTACCAATGGGAGTTGTATTCCTCCCCTAGTTTTATTGTAATTTATTTTCATGCGCTTTTATTTACTTTATCTACCGCTTTCTTTATGTGATTGACATGTGTTTTAATTAAATTGCATTAAAATTGAATGAGAATTGAGATGAAACGCTAAATTCAAAACTCAATTATAAACTTAATCAAGGTATAAATAAATGGAAAGTCCCGAACCATCTCTGGTCTTTGGGCTCAAAGAGGCGAGAGGACCATTTCAATGTTTCATTGAAATGGGACTTTCAAGACACCTCTTGTGTCCCGTAAAAAGGCTTTAACTTGTATAGTCCTAGGCTCCACGAGGCAAAAGGGCCATCCTAATGTTCTATTAGGATGGAACCTCCAAGACCCCTCTGACTTGCCCAAAATGGACAAAGCAGCGCTATCTTAGGCTCACTGAGGCTAGACGACCTTTTTCAATGTTCTATTGGGTGGCGACTCCAAGAAACCTCCTTGTTGCCCAAAATGGACGCACTTATAATTTCTTACAAGTTTTATGAACCTCATCCCGATCGCTCTAAAGGCGGGCGTTCGGGGCTACCCGGGGTTCGGCGCGCGTCACAGTGGCGACTCCACTGGGGACAATAAGAGAATTCCCTTCGAAAATACCTTAGTTAAAATATACTATTGAGTTTTAATTTAAAAAATTCATCTCTTTTCGAAATTGCATAGCATATCATTAGAGCTTTAGATTATGCTAGTTTGGTCCCTCTTTTAACCCCGGTGCGTTTCCAAAATATGACCCTACGTTCACTCAATGTGGAAAAGTGTTAAGGATAATCACCAGCCCAAGCCTCGTACCTTATGGTATATCAAATGGAGACCCAATCGATCGTGATACTCGTGATGAGATAGACCCATTGGCAGGGACCATGCTTGGGTAGCCCTAAAGTATCACTACCTTTGACCAAAACTCATGTAATAGCTATAGATACTTTCACTAGGTGAAATATACTATAATACCGTGCTTGCTATGTGGGCTGTCATATATTAAATAAAATCAGTTAAATTAAATGGTCTTTCATCAAAGGCTTTCATGCCCCGGTGGACCCATCTTAATTTAGTTGAATTGTTCAAATACATAATGGCCAAATACTCATACGTGTGTACATTAGATAAGAGATGTTATACTGCCGGTTTTCCACCGTGCACCATACTCGTCCAATGGGTTCCCTAGTAACCCTTGGATAAAGCCCACCTAGAAAATAGACTACCTTACTTCATATGTGGGAGAGATAAGGTTGGAAGGATCTACCTGCTTGCATGTATTTGTCTATGCTGCATCAGCACGACCATGCATCGCACTTCAATCATGCATTATCCTTACAAAGGGATATTTTGCAGCCATCATAGATTCGTCCAAGTGGATGTGTTTGTCTATGCTGCATCAGCACGACCATGCATCGCACTTCAATCATGCATCATCCTTACAAAGGGATATTTTGCAGCCATCATAGATTTGTCCAAGTGGTCAAGGGGTCCCGACGATCGGCTGAGAAGGATTCCACTCTTGGGATTACCAGAGCTAGTGTCATATCAGAGCTCGGATTCTCTTTCAGAGGGTAGTGAGACTTTCTCTTCAGAATCATCACTAGAGACAAGTATGAATAACCAATCAAGTGGGTCTGATGCAACCCGGGCAATGATAGCTGAAGAAGTGAGAAAAAGAATGGAGGAGTTTGAGGCCAGAATGATGGCAATGATGGGCAATCTTGCCACTACCCTAGCCCCACTTGCTGGGTCATAAGTTGTTGCTCCGATTAGGGGGCAAGATGAACAAGGGGCTGTAACAGAGGATCCCCCAGTGGTAGTTGACCCACCTGCTATTGAGCCAAGAGTGCTATTGCCTGTAGAGCGCAGAGAAGGCCTTAAATCTGAGGTTGACTTGTGGGAAGATGAGCAAGAGGAACAGATGGTAGCAAAGGAAAGTCGCCCAAGCTGGAGGAAGCAATGTGGAGGAAGATGGAGGAGAAATTTGAAGCTATGATAAGGATGATGACGATAGGAAGGGGAATGAGGTTCTAGGATCGAGAGCTGGATGGGGATGATCCGATCCCCCAAAACTTGAAAATGCCTGATATTCCCAAGTTTGACGGCACTTCTGACCCTGCTGCACACATCAAGCAGTATTCATTGGTCATGAAGGGAATGGCTCTGACTAGGAAGTAAAAAATAGAGTACTTCTGCTTGAGTCTCATAGGAGCTGCTATTGACTGGTATCATGGCTTGGACAGGAGGTCCAAAGAAGATTGGGACTTATTAACTGAAGAGTTCCTAAAGCAATATGATTGCAGTACCTAGATGGAAGTCACATTGAAAGATCTAGAGTTGGTACATCAGAAGGCTGGGGAGTCCTTCCATGAGTACCTCACTCGGTGGAGGAACCGAGTTATGGAGATAAAGCGTAAGATTGACACTTCTGATCAGATCCGATTATTCATTCGGAATGCCAGCCCATACTTGATAGATGGATTGAAAATGAAAGGGATGAAGGATTGGGAGTCCTTGAAGGACATTGCTATAGAGGCAGAGGGAGAATATATGGCCAGGAGGGCAAGCAGTGAGGATAATGCCAAGAAATACTAATCAAGGGGCAACCAAGTCGGCTAGTTCCAGCAGTGGCAATAGAAGTGGGAAGACAGTTGAGGTGTCGGCGATAGGCATGAATCAGAGGTATTTCTCAAATTTAGGTAGGCCTTTGTTATAGGTATTGAAGAGGTTGATAAAGGAGGGGAAGCTACAACCCCTACCACCTAGGCCAGCTAGGACCCAAGGGCAGCCGGGGCATAAAGAGAATGAATATTGTGCCTTTCACCAACATACTGGGCATTTAACAGACAATTGCTTCAGACTGAGGCACCAGATTCAGGATCTAATCGATAGTAAGCAGATCACAGATCCTGAAAAGAGGGAGAGCAAGAAGAAGTCTAATTTCAGTGTTGTGCCACCACCTGTCTTTATGATTGGGTCAAGCCTACCCAAATGGTATGTATTACAGGATTTGTGTGGCAATGAATACATCGCTATCACTCGCCCTGAGGCAAGTGAAGAAGGGATTCCAATGGCGACGATAGACTGTTGGTCCACTAGTGAGAGTGGAGAGGAAGATGAAGAGGAGAAAGATGGACAGTTCACAGATCCGTGGGATTTAGATAAGGAGGAGAGAGTTAGGGCTGTAACAAAAAGTGGGAGAGTGGTCCCCGAAGTTGAGAAGCCGCAGGACTCAGTACAAGCACCTACAGAAAAGGAGCCGGAAGAAAATACCATACTAAAGCAGCTGAAAAAGACCACGGCTCGGATATCAATTTGGGATCTCTTAAGACAGTCTCCCTCCCACAGGCAGAAGTTGGTTGAGGTTTTAAGTGAGTCTACCGTGGCCACCACGATATCTCCATTCGAGCTGCTAGATCTTGTTAAAGGGGGATCGGGAGAAAGATTGGTGTTTACTGATGCTGACCTACCAGTTGAGGGACGCAATCACAATAGACCACTTTACATCAAGGCTCAAATTAATGACAAGCACACCGCTTGTGTTATGGTTAATGATGGTTCATCCATAAATGTCTGCCCTTTAGTGGCACTTCAGGCTTTTGGGCTAAATGAAAACATGCTGAGCAAGTCTGATTTAACTATCACAGCCTACGATAATTCTTGGAGATAAGCGTCGGGAACATTTAAAGCTCTGGTTAGGACTGAGCCTATTGAGACGTAGACAGAATTTATGGTCTTGCCTATCCCAGCGAATTTCTCAGCTCTACTTGGAAGGCCATGGTTCCATAAATTGGGAGGAGTGCCGTCTACTTTATGCCAGATGATCAAGATACCACATGAAGGAGAGGTGGTAACCATTAAAGCAGCGAGAGAAAACCAAGTGTCTGCCTTGGGGATTTCTAACCAGCCATTTAGTGGCTTTCATATATCGGTGATAGGAGAAGAGCAGGGTTTAACAGATAGCCCTCAAGTGGTGAATATGATGAAGAAAATGCACTTCCTCCCAAGAGCTGGCTTGGGTAGAAACTCACAAGGGCAACAGTCTGCTATCACAATATAAGGCCAGAAAGATCGAAATGGTCTGGGCTACAAAGGAGAGCATGGCAAGAAGAAAGTGCCAAAGAAGATCCCCCATTTTTCAGAGAGTTTTGTTCCCGCATCCTCGGTCTGTGCTTATACTAGAGAAGAAGAGCATCAGTGGGTGGATGGAAAGATTATTCCGGGGTTTGAAATATTCAAGGATGTCTTCGACTGGGATATTGGAGTTATCAAGTCCGCAGAGAACTTCTGGGATGAGGAGATCATGACTCATTGCAATGTCTGGGACAGGGATGGGCCCGAGGAGATTGTCACTGATAAGCTGTTACCTACTAGGTTGAAGGAAAAGGAGAAGATGGTAGAGCCAGAGCTAAAGATTGAAGATTTGAAGATTTCACCGGAGGTAGTTGAAAAACCTCCACCAAGCCAAGAAGTCAAAGCCCATTCGGCTACAACATCGGCCTCGACAGGAGATGAAGACAATAGTTATTTAGATGCTATTTTTATGCCAGAACTTTTTAATGACAATGTTAATGTTTCTGATTATATTAATATGATGAATAACTTTGCTTACTTGTGTGATATTTCTGATGATTTTATTTCTCATGATCATAAACATGATGCATTCATTTTTAACATTAACTCAACTAGCACAACGGCATTTAATTTCGGAACTTTGGAAAATCCAAAAGAAATTTTGATAGCATCAGACATAACTCCTGATGAGAGATTAAAATTTGAGAGAATTTTAAAAAAATATCAAAAAGTTTTTGCCTGGACCTACGAGGACATGCCGGAAATTGATTGGGATGCCGCTGAACATACCATCCCAACCTACCCAGGGTCTAAACCAGTCAAGCAAAAGCTCAGAAGACTTAGACCAGAATGGGCGCAAAAGGTAAAAGAAGAGATCCATAAGCAGATTGAGGCTAAGTTCCTAATAGAGGTTCAATACCCGACATAGTTGACTAATATAGTTCCTGTGGCTAAAAAGGATGGAAAGGTTCGAGTATGTGTGGACTATCGGGACCTGAACAAAGCCTGTCCAAAGGACGATTTCCCTCTGCCTCATATTGATGTGCTGGTAGATAGTGCCGCTGCTTGTATGATGTACAGCTTTGTAGATGGGTACGCAGGGTACAATCAAATCCTCAACAGGATCATGGATCGAATCAAGACAGCTTTCATCACTGAATGGGGTACATTTGCTTATCGGGTTATGCCTTTCGGATTAAAGAATGCAGGAGCAACCTATCAGAGAATAGCCACTAGAGTTCTCAATAACTTGATCCATAAAGAAGTGCAGGTGTATGTTGATGACATGATGATCAAGTCAGCTACCAGAGAAGGTCACTTTGAGGCTTTGGAAAAGTTCTTTCAAAGGATCAATAAGTACAATCTGCGCCTTAATCCCAAGAAGCATCTTTGGAGTTACCTCGGGTAAACTATTGGGCCATGTGGTAAGCCAGAGAGGAATTTAAGTGGATCCTAATAAGGTCAGAGACATTAGGGAGATGCCAGTACCCCAGAAAGAGAAGGAAGTTAGAAGTTTCCTAGGAAAACTTCAGTACATTAGCCGGTTTATTGCCAAGCCAGCTTCAGTATGTGAGCCCATCTTTAAGCTTCTCAGGAAGAATCAACCGATGGTATGGAATAATGATTGTCAATTGTCTTTTGATACTATTAAGAATTATCTCCTAAACCCGCTAGTTTTAAGACCACCACGACGTGCCAAGCCGCTAATCCTGTATTTAGCGATAGAAGACAGTTCAGTGGGTGCCATGATGGTTCAGGAGGATGAATTTGGAGTGGAGTTTGTTGTTTACTACCTTAGCAAGAAATTCCTGACATATGAAGCTAAATATGTTGAAGTAGAAAAGATTTTCTTGGCAGTGATTTGAGCCTCCAAAAAGTTGCGACACTACTTTCACTCCTTCAGTACACAAGCGGTTACCAAGCATAACCCGCTCAGGTACCTTCAAAAAGCACCCTCTCTACTAGGAAAAATGGGAAGATGGTTATTACTATTGCAGGAGTTTAATATCGAATACATCACCAGGAAAACCGTTAAGGGAAGAGCTGTAGCTGAGTTCTTGGCTGAACACCCTATTGAAGGAGACCAGTTCGAGTACAATTTCCCAGATGAAAATGTCATGGCCATAGCAGTACAAGGGTGGCAGTTGTTCTTCGATGGGGCAGTTAACAGTAAAGGCGCAAGAGCAGGGATTATTCTCACAACCCCGGATGGTGAGAAGCTGCCATTAGCCAAAAAGTTGAGGTACAAGGCAACCAATAATGAAGCGGAATTGAAGCTTGCATCTTTGGGTTAGAAGCATTGCTTTCTCTGGGGACAAAGACCGCAGAAGTCTTTGGAGATTCGTCCTTAGTAATCCATCAAATCAAAGGGGAATGGTCAGTTAAGGAAGAGCGACTATTGCCTTACATGAAGTACTTCAAAATGTTGAGTAGCCAGTTTGAGACTTGCACTTTTCATTTCGTCCCCAGGGATGAAAATCAATTGGATGATGCTCTCGGGACTTTAGTGTCCATGTGGGATAATCCAACGGGGGTTGCTATGAGACCCGTGCTGATCTTTAGTGCGAAAAAGTCTTGTTTTGAAACTGAGCAGGTGGTGGATGTTGAGGTCGCTGATGGAAACCCTTGGTACTACGACATTCAAAATTATTTGGAACAGTTAGTTTTTCCAGAAGAAGCCACTGAGAAAGACCAAAGAATGATTAGAAAGTTATCTACTCAATTCATCAGTGTAAATGGCACTTTGTATAAGAGACAAGTTGATGGTATTCAATTGAGATGTTTGGCGGAGAAAAAAGCAGAAAGAGTTATGGAAGAGGTTCATGCCGGAGTCTATGGAGCTCACATGAATGGCTTAGCCTTAGCAAAAAAGATCATGCGCCAGGGATTCTATTGGCTCACAATGGATACGGATTGTTCAAAATATGTGAAGCAATGCCAGTTATGCTAGCAATACGCGAATTTGAGCATGTGCCAGTTTCAGAACTACATAGTTTGACATCTCCATGGCCATTTGCAGCTTGGGGAATAGATATCATAGGCGAGATACGTCCTACAGCTTCTAATGGGCACAGGTTCATCATAGTTGCCATTTATTACTTCACTAAGCGGGTCAAAGCTGAATCTTTCAAGAAGGTTAATGCTAGAGACATGGCTAAGTTCATCGAGCGGAATTTGATATGCAGATATAGCCTCCCGCACCACATTGTGTCTGATAATGGGGTACAATTCTTAGCAGAAACTAAACAGATGCTTCAAAAATATGGAATCCAGCATCATAAGTACCGACCTCAGGCTAATGGCGTGGTTGAAGCAGTGAACAAGAATGTTAAAAGAATATTGGCCAAGATGGTTCAGAGCTATAAAGACTGGGCAGAAAAGCTACCTTTTGCAGTATGGGGTTATAGAACCACGGTCAGAATTTCCACGGGAGCGACGCCATTCTCTCTGGTATATGGAACCGAAGCAGTTCTGCCAGTTGAAATTGAGTTAAAATCCTTAAGGGCAGTTATGGAAGCTGAGATTCCAGAAGCAAAATAGGCACAACAGGGATTGTTGCAATTGAATCTATCACAATCAGGTTTATCAGAAGAGACTAGCTCGGTCCTTTGGCAAGAAGGTACGAAAGCACCCATTGAAAGAAGGGGATTTGGTCTTTAAGATGATGAGGCCGGGAGTGCCAGACATACGAGAAAAATTCAGGCCAACCTGGGAAGGTTAGTTCGTCTTGAAAAAGTTACTAACGAAAGGGGCAGCAATCTTAGCGGACAGCAATGGGAATGAGTTTAAAGACCCGATCAATGTCGACATACTAAAAAGGTTCCTGGCTAAAGACCAAAAAAAAATCAAAAGAAAAGAATGAATGCTCCGCGGGTCGAAAATCGAAAAAAGACTGCCTTACTAAAATTAGGCGCCCTATCAGGGTGAAAACCGAAAAAAGGCATCCTGGGCAAAAATTAAGGGCCCAGAGAAAATGTTCAATCCAGAAAATCTGAGAGGGCCGATTGATAACAGGAGTTTGATGTTTACAAGATTTATTCCGAGATTAGGTGTAGTCTTGTGTTTTTTATTCTTGTCAAATGAAGATCATGTATGATGAAATCATATAGAAATGTACATAATTTTGCAATGAATAAAAGAATGCAGTTTACATTTTCATTGTTCTTTTAGTTCTATCTTAAAAAGAAATTTATCACTTATTTATCTAATGACTATTGTCTAATCATTTTGTCAGAAGTTGTCTAAGCAGATGTGTGCTGATCACCCTTTAGGGAGGATTTGATAATAGCCTTCTCTTGTAGTTCCTTCAAAAAAAAAAAAAAAGAAAAGGCCGTTAGAGATGAAAACCGTAACTGGCTCTCTAAGCAAAAGTTAGGCCAAAAGGCAGGGTGAAAACCTAAAAACAGGCAGTCTGCCCTATAAAAAATAAAATAAATAAAATCCGCTGGATTGAGTTGGGTCCATTTCAGGCAAAAATTAGGCAAAGAGTTATGTGAAAATCCCCAAAGGGATGCATTTTCCACGAAAAAAAGCTGGTGTGAAAATCCACAAGGGACGTATTACCTTTAAAGCAATGGCGTTCGATGCCTGGAGCGATAAGGCGGCCTTACTTCAGATGATCATCCTTCAGTCAGATAATGCATGAGTCAGAATCCTGGGCATATGATCATTTGCCGGGGGGCAAAGATGCACACTTGATATCTCTCTCAGAAACATTTTGGGGTTAGAGTCCCTAAAGCCAAGATGTCACTCTTTCAGATCCTTGGAGGCATGGTGCAGCAGCCAAACTATATCCTCAATAGACCCTTGACCATCTAGGACATGGTCTATTCATTTTTGTAAACATCTACATCTCATATCATACACACAATTTCTTGTATATACTTTTGTGCACATAGTTCTATAGGAAACATCTAAGTGAAAACCGTCGCCATTAGAAGATGGCAACCCCTGCACTTTTTGTAGTCTGTAGCAGACTCAGTGCGGTCCTCTGAGGAGGATATCGTTTGCACTTTTAGTAGTCTGTAGCAGACTCAGTGCAGCTCAAGAGACCAACCTCTGCACTTTTAGTAGTTTGTAGCAGACTCGGTGAGTCCTCTGAGGAGGACATTTCCTACGTTTTGTAGTCTTGCCAGCGACTCGGCACATCGCTATCTGCGGATGGCACCTGCACTTTTAGTAGTCTGGAGCAAACTCGGTGCAGTCCTCTGAGGAGGATATTTTCCTGCGTTTTGTAGTCTTGTCAGCGACTCGGCACATGGCTATCTGCGGATGGCACCTGCACTTTTAGTAGTTTGGAGCAGACTCTGTGCAGTCTTCTAAGGAGGACATTTCCTGCGTTTTGTAGTCTTGTCAGCGACTCGACGCATCGCCATCTGTGGATGGCACCTGCACTTTTAGTAGTCTGTAGCAGACTCGGTGCAGTCCTCTAAAGAGGACATTTCTCGCGTTTTATAAGTCTGTAGCAGACCCGGCGCATCACTGTCTTAGGATGGTTCCCGGCACTTTATAGTTTTGTCAGCGACTCAGTGCAACTTAAGAGGATGAATCACAACATTGTTCCCGATGGAGCAGCTGGAAGGAGGCAGCCTCAGGTACGCGTTTCTTTCCCTTTCCTGAATTTTGGCTCACCAAGGAACCCACGCACTAGCCTCCCCAAAATTGGGGGCAACTGTAGACATCGGGTCCCGAGTAGCCTTGATTAAGATTACCCAATGATGAAATTAAGTATGCCGATTTATATGCAAAAAAAATGAAAGTTAGAAGTGATAATTTTCTTATCGTTTTGATTTGTTAGGAATAAATAAAAATGTATTTTAAAATATTTTAAAAATATTTTAAAAAAATTATTTTGGGGTAGAAAAATTGAGATTTTAATTTTTTGTGTTTTATAGAAAATTTAAAAAAAATAGCGCGAATGTCGGGCTGCGGCAGCGCTGGGCGCGCGTCGCCAACCCCGGCGTGCAGGCGGAATGCGCCTGCGCTCTGTGCGCGAGCGATGCCCTGCGCGCGCAGCTGGGCACGCGCGCGGTGAAGCCCGACGGGCGTCGCTCGCCCCTGTGCACCCGATTTTGCCCCCCGACAGCCTTTTTGGCCATTTTGGCCCTTTTTTCTTCATTTTTAATGCTTTTTCTACATTTTTTTTCATAAAATTCAATGCTAAACCCTTTAAAATTCCAAACCCTTCAAATTCAGCTGTTTTTTGTGTTTATTGGAATTAAATCAATTTAATTTTTTAATTAAAAAATTATAAATTTTGAGGGAGGAATAAAAGGAATTTTGGAGAGAGAATTAAGGGGGATTTTCTTTAGAAAATTATTTTCTTCTTCTTCTCTCAAAAAATAAATTCTCTCAAGTTTTTAAAAGATTTTTCCAAAATAATTCTTAAGGCAAAAGAATAATTTTTGTTCTTGGGAATTTTTTTCTTTTCATTTAACAATTTTTTACTTTGAGACAAATAAATCAATTATTTGTTCTTGAGTAAAAATTCATTTTCAATATTTTATTTTTCCAATATATTCTTACAATCAAGACAAGAAATTGGATCTCACCTTCATTTTATCAAGCTAAATTTTGAGGGTAAGAATTCTTGGCTCAATTCTTAATTTAATTTTTGTTTACAATTAATTAGCTAACATATAAATTCTCTTAGATCTATTTTTTCATGTAAATTCTTTTAGATCTATTATTTTTTTTACTTCTCATTTCTTGTGTTCTTATTATTATTATTATTATTATTATTATTATTATTATTATTATTATTATTATTATTATTATTATTATTATTATTATTATTATTATTATTATTATTATTATTATTATTATTATTATTATTATTATTATTATACTTTTCCTCTTTATTTGATTATTCATATTTTGTTTCTATTTTTATGATTATCATTATTGATAGCATCGCTTTCAGTCATCCCTGGCTCAAATGCGTAACGGAGGAAGATGGAGACTACATTCTGAGGGAGGTTCATGAAGGCATCTGCGGGGCACAAGAGGCTAGCAGAGCCATGGCAAGGAAGGTACTCCAAACAGGATACTTTTGGCCAAGCATTTTCAAAGTTGCTCAAGAGAAAGTAAAGAGATGCCCGCAGTACCAATTTCATGGAAGGGTCATAAGACAGCACGGAGCAGACCAGCAGCCGATCGGGGTCGCATGGCCATTTAATCAGTGGGGATTGGATATCCTGGAACCTTTCCCCCAACCAAAAAGGCGGATGAAGTTCCTCATCGTGGCAGTTGACCACTTTTCCAAGTGGATCGAAGTAGAACCCCTAGCGACGATCACAGCAGAGAGGGTTAAAAACTTCGCTTGGAGGAATATCATCTATAGGTATGGCTTATCTAACGTATTTATTATAGATAATGGCAAGCAGTTCGACAGATCCATCTTCAGAGATTTTTGCCAAGGCCTAAACATCAATCTGAGATTTACCTCAGTCACCCACCCTCAAAGCAACGAAATGATGGAGGTCTCCAATTGGACCATCCTCGAAGGTTTGAAAAAGCGGCTGGGTGAGGCGAAAGGCAATTGGACTGAAGAGCTGCAGAGTGTCCTGTGGTCATATAGAACTTTACCAAGAACAGGCACTCACCAAACACCATTCTCTCTTGTTTACGGCTCTAAAGTGATGATACTCGTAGAGGTCGGCCTCCCATTCTATCGATCGGTATTTTATTCTAAACGGACGAACATCCAAGAAAGATGCCAGGATCTGGATCTCACAGAAGAAAGAAGGGATGACGCCTATGTCAAGATCGCCACCAACAAACAAAGGATCGCCAGATATCACAACTCCAAAGTAAAGTCTAGAGCTTTCAACATCGGCGACTTGGTGCTAAGAAAGGTGGACATAGGTACGGGAAACGCAGGAGTAGGCAAGTTAATGCCGAATTGGGAAGGGCCTTATGAGGTCTCCAAAGTCTTAAGCCCAAGCACGTACAGGCTCAAAACAATAGAAGGGCAAGACATCCCCAGAAGCTGGAACGTCTAAGTGCTCAAGAAATACCACTTGTAATGATGTATCCAGATTCAACAATTATTCAATCAATAAAGAGGTTCCTTTTCATCTCTATGAATAAAGAGTTCTTTCCTTATTATTTGCAAACCATGCATATCACAACTTATATGCTAGGCTCGACATTCGTCCCGAGCCAAAAATGCGAAAGTTGGAACCCACTTCTTCACAGGTACAAAACAACCTTTAGGATCGATGTTATTCCCGATCCAAAAATACGGAACAACCTAAAAACAACTGTTAGGGTCGATGCAATTCCCGATCCCAACATACGAAAAGTAGCAAACAGTCGACAGTTCGACCGTTAGGATCGACGATCATCCCGATCCGAAGATACGAAAATCACGAACTTTATGTCGATCTCGTCCGTTAAGATCTGCTATACTCCGATTCAAAGATACGGAACGTGCTCCCCTTGCACTGACTCGTTCGCTAGATTCGACACTTATCCCGAATCCAAGATGCGAGTAGTATAGTTAGACTAAGGCAAACGTTTCTCCCAAGACAAGTGTTGTGCAATGGTCACGAACCAGAATGCACATCAAACACTAACTTGACGAACGAAACTATTCGCCTGATTCTAAGTCTAACTTAAGAGTTGTTCCATATGGCTGACTGATCATGTACTCTAAACCAAATTGGGCAAATGAGTCACTGGACTCAACAAAATATTCCAATTCAGGAAGCATATGAGATTCATTAATATGTTTCAATTTAGCAATTCATATATGTCTTAGCAAGCTATATTTGAACTTAGCAAATTTTATACAATTTTACAAGTTATTTGAAGATCTGCGAATAGATAACTATGGAAGTTTGCAAATTATGCAAAATTTATCATTTATTCAAATGAATTGTATATAGTACAAATCTATAGAAATCAGTACAACGAACGAAGTATACAAGAGCAAAACTAATCTAAGTTTCTATGCTAAGTATCTACATTTACAACTTCTACGTTGCCAGAAGGATCGGTAGGTGGTTCCACATTTGGCTCGGTTAAAACCTGAGAAGGGTTGGAGGCAGGCTGGGAAGGTTTGACTACCCCTTCGGAGACAGGCACAGCCAATGGAGGCGCTCCAGTTTTGGCTCCAAGTGATGTGTCTTCACGAACCTCGAGCAAAGTAACCTGCTCTGTAGCTCCCCCTCTAGGAGCATCTCCTTCATCGTCACTTGATAGTGGATAGGGCAAAGCCGTTGGGTCCTCCATCCAGTTGAGGTCAGCGTCAGGAAAGCACCTCCTAGTCTCATAGATCAGCCGAGATAACAGCTTCACCTGAGCCTCGCCCAGTTGATCGAGCAGTTGTTCCTCTCGAGAGGTGAGCTCCTCTTCAAGCCTCTTCTCCCAGGCTATCTCTTTACTCGCCAACATGGTGCGCAGCTGGTCGCACTCCGCAATAGCCTGGTCTCTCTCCTCCAACGCCTTGGCCTTCTCAGCGCCTAGAAGCTTGCACTCGCCGCCCAGTAGGGTCGCCTCTTCCTCGAATTTTTGGCACTGAGCACTGTCAGCTATCAGGCGTGCCACTTCACCCTTTAGCCGATCGACCTCGATGAGCTGCAACTCAAGCTCTTGGGCATGCCGAGTGGCCTCCTTCCTTGTATCCACCACCTCTCCACTGAGAGCAGAGGCGTCTTTTTGGAGGTCTGATACCTTAAGGCGAAGGGCAAAGTTCTCTTTCTGAATAGCTTCACACTGGGCAATCGCCTTCCCCCTCGCCTTGGCGGCCTCTTTTGCTCTCGCTTCCAAAAGGCTACCCACACCGTGCAAATGCTGACCCCTCTTGATCAACTACAAGAACAGGAAAATAGTAACATCAGCAAAGGCAACTTTTGCTAATTTTCAGGCAAAATGAATTGAAGTGGCCTAATCTCACCTCCAGGGCTTGCTGGTTAAATAAATTGAGCTCCCGGACGAGCAAGCTAGGATCCCCCATGACCTTGAAGTCATCCTCTTGCAGGATCCCCCGACAGAGAAAACTGGCAACTGCATTATCACTCGTTGACCAGTCACCGCCGAAGTTCTCCTTCAAGAGCACCAGTCGCCCGTTTGATCGTCGAGTCGGCTCGCTCGGAACAACAGCCTTACCTTTGGCCGCCACTTCAGCAGCCCTCTTCTTGGCGGCCTCCTCAGCCTACTTTCGTGCGGCCTCGTTCAGCCGTGCCGGTCTTCCCTGGGCCATCTCCCTCAAATTTTGAATATCGGGAAGACGGACAGCCCCAGGCACCTCTTCCTCATCCGATTCATCCTGGAGAACCATCTTTCGGCGGGGAAGGGCTTGGTCCCCTACTTTCGGAGGAGGAACCGATCGGATCTTCCATTTAATTAATTTCGGATCTTTCTTTTGCAGGATCTACTCATCCGATCGGATCTTCCGCTACAGACAAGCTAACTCTCCTTCTACTCGATAAAGACATTCTGCGCTTTATCAATTATCCTCATTGTTGTTCATATATTATTATTGTTTTTTTATTTATCATGTTTTAACATGTTATATTTATTTTATTTCTTATTATTCTTACATGTTTATTTGATTGTTCATATTTCTTGGTTGTTATTGTGCTTTATTATTATTATTATTGTAATTACTACCATCATTAGTATTAGTATTATTTTTATTACTCTTATTTATTATTTTTATTCATTATTATTCATATCTTCACACATATTGAATTTATTATTATGATTTTTATTTTATGCATGCTGAATTTTATATTTATTTATATTTATATTCTTATGTATGTTAAGTTCTATTGTTATTATTTTATGTTTTTTATGCATGTTAAATTGTTAATTGATTAATTTGCACATTTTTATTATGTCATTTAATTAATTTGTCACACATGATGCACCCTTATTGGCTTCATTTTGTTTTTTTTGTGTTGTATGATTAAATTCATTTTTTATTACTAACATTACTTTTATTTGTTTTTCTTTTATTTTCAATACTTATTTTTATGTGCGAGTATTGCTTTTGAATACTTGCAATGCGCTTTTAATTAAATGCATCAATCGCATGAGATAAGAGATGGGATTTTAGGAAGTTAAGCATAAATAAGAGTGAAGTTCCAAACACCAATCTCTGGTCTACACCAATAAGAGGTTAGAGACCTTTTTCAATTTCTTGTAAATTGGGTAGCGACTCTAAAATACCTCAAACGTGCCTAAAGGCGTCGTGATGCTAGATGATCCTTCCCAATATTCTATTGGGAAAGAGGCATCCAAGATGTCTCATGTCACCCAAGATCAAAACACGCGAACCAATCTCTCGAATCCTAAAAGCGGGTTCAAAAAGGGCCTTTCCCAAGTTCAGCGCGCGTCACAGGGGGCAACTGTAAACACCAGGTCCCGAGACGGTCCAAGATCAAGATTACCCAATGATAAAAATAAATACTAATTTATAAGAAAGAAAGTAGGAATTGATCATTTTTTGTCAAATTCTTTTATTTATTTCAAAATATTTTTAAATTTTTTATCTTTATCTTTATTTTTATTTTTATTTTTTATTTTTATTTGTATCTTTATTTTTATATTTATTGGCATTTTTAATTTTTATTTTCTGAAAAAAAAAAGAAATTTAAAAAAAAAATTCGGCAGTCACGGGAGCTGCCTGGACGCAGCACGCGCGTTGCCCCGCGTACGGGCACGTCTCCCCTCGCCCTTCTCTCCCAGTTCTGCCCGATTCCCCCGATTTTCGCCGAAAATCGATTTTTTGACATTTTTTGGGTAAAAATGTTTTTTTATGGGATTTTTCAGGATTTTATTGAATTTTGACAAATATTAGTCGAATTTTGTGGGTGTTAAAAGTCAAAAAATAATAATAAAAATATTAATTGTAAAAATTTGACTTTTAGGATTTATTTTTGAATTTTTGGTATTTTTTGTTGAAATTGGGGAATGTTTACCTTTGAAAAAAATCTGGAGGACTTGATTGGTGGAGGGATGAAGTTTTAAAAGGATAATTCTTCATTTTTGAGAGAGGAAGAAAGGATGGATTTTTTTTGCTAAAAAAATTTTTCTTAGGGAATTGATATTTTTCTAAGGGATTTTTGAGAGATTGAGAAAGAAATAATACAACTTATTTTCTTTAGAGATTAAAAAAATTCTTCTTGAAATTTCTTTCTTGTTGTTCTTAAGATCAAAAATTCTCTTCTTTGATTTCTCTTAAGATCAAAAATTCTCTTCTTTGATTTATTCATTTCTTTTTTTAGATCTAAATATTTTCTTCTTTGATTTTATTTTAAGTTTTCATAAATCTAAAAATATTTGTTAAGATTGGATTAACTTGAGAAAGGAAAATTCATTTCCTTAACTTGGGTTTTCTCATCAAATTAAAATAACAAATACAAAAAATATCAGTTTTAATTTTTGGTGTTCTTGAGTTTTTTTGAGATAAAAATTTAAGATTTTCTTGAATATTTTCGAGTTTATTCTTGAATCTTGACAAAGAGAATAGATCGAGACATCTTTCTTACATATTATACATTCTGAGGGTAAAGATTTTTGGATCCATTTTTTCTATCTCATTTCATTTTATGTATGTTAGTTTATTTATTTTTTTCTTGCATTGATAAATATGTGTTTTTAAGTTGAGATTTATTTTTTTAGCATGAGTTTTCAATCTTTATTTTGTTTTTGGTATGAAAATGGATAAATATATATTATTTTAGGTTTTAAAAATTAGATTTATTGATTTCCTCTTTGTTGGGTATGATTTTTGTGGTAATCATTTTTAAGTTTGAATATTATTTTCTATTACATTTTTATTTACTTTCCTCTTGTTTATTTATTTAATTTCATTGTATTATTATTATTATTATTATTATTATTATTATTGTTGTTGTTGTTGTTGTTGTTGTTATTATTATTATTTTTGTTGTTGTTGTTATTAGTATTATTATTTTCATTATTGTCATTATATTTCGCACGGTGTTATTTCATGATTTAGTTATTATTATTATTATTATTATTATTATTATTACCATACTTTGCATGATTTTTTAATTATTGTTTTTTTATGTGTGATGTTCGTATATTAAATTAATGTATTTAATTTGACTTATTTTATATTCTATTGGTGTATTAATTTTATACTAGATTTCCTTTAATTTTATTTTTAATTGTTTTGGAATTATTGGTAATATTTTTTTATTGTTGTTTTTTTTATTGGGGCTAAAAATGTCGTGCTTTTTTTTAGCATCGCCATGACCAAACGAAGGGGTCGTGATGCGTAGGAATTTACATCACTTGGGTGAGACCTTTCCTATCTCTATTTATATGATTGTATTTGTTTGTAAATAAAATAGTTTATTTTATACGCGTGTCAAATAAAAAATCACAAAAATATTTTGTACGACAAAATTGGGATTTTTATAATAAATTGGGACCAATGTCCTACATTTTAGCTAAGAAATGCAAAAATATCGCGGACTAAAACGAAGAGTTGATTTTATTAAAAATGGGATCACTCATCCCGATTTTCACGACAAATAACAAAAATAACTCTTCGATTCATTTTTAAGTGAGTATGAAAAAACCAATGATCCTAAACCGAATAAATATTCCGATTTATGTATGTTACCATTTTGATTGATTTTGTGTGATTGTTTAATTTTATATCTTGTGGGCCATTGTAATTAATTATTTTTTGGAAAATTTTATTTTCTTTCACTTGGGGATTGTATTCTGTCCCGATTTTCATTTTTAATCTTATTCAGCTTTTCTTTCATTTGGGGGATTGTATTTGTCCCAATTTCTCTTTTGTAAATGGAGTGGCTTTGTGTGTTTACCGCTTTATTTACCGTTTTATTTATCGTTTTATTTACAACTTTCTTTTACCATTTTCTCAATGCTTGAAATGCGCCTTAAATACAATGCATCAAATCACGTGAGGAGAGAGATGAAATTTCATAATCTAAAAACTCCCTTATATTTAACCAAAGCATAAATAAGAGTGAAGTTCCGAACACCTTCTCTAGTTTAGACCATAGAGGTTAGATGGCCTTTCCTAATTTCTTGTAAATTGGGTGGCGACTCCAAAATACCTTAAAGGTGCCTAAATACTTTATGGGACTAGATGAACTTTCCAATGTTTTATTGGGTAAGAAATTCCAAAATGTCTCATGTTGTCCAAGATCAAAGGACGCGAACCAATCCCTCGAGCCCTAAAAATGGGTCTCGACTATAAGGGCCAGGTTCGGCGCGCGTCACACATGGCAACCTGCAACTGGTGTAGAACCAAAAATCGAAGCATCAAAATTTCAAAAAGCAAAGTGTCTCGATAATAAAGGACGAGGAACGAAACGAAGACCATTAAATGCATCAGTTATCTAGGAAACGAAATGACGTCGTAACGGACGAACGTTCGGGTCAAATGGATCGGCTGAAAGAAACCTTTTGACAAGACCGATCTGACATATTATTCATTTCATTCGATCGGACCCCTTCTTCAAGGGGTACAATTGACTAAACAAAATGTTATCTTCTATTGGGTTAAGATAAAGCCCGAACTAAGGCTTATCGACGCCTAAGACTAATGCCTAAGCTTGGCAAATGCACACAGAGACCAAAATCTACTTGTGGATCCAATCGAACTGACCAGAAAGGGGCAAACGCCATCATCATGCATTAAAACTGAGAAGAGGTTTCATCCTCTAAAATAAAAAGCCCAGCAATACCAAGCCTTTGCACAATGTACGGTTGGATGACTGATTCTATGTAAGAATAAGGTCTTTGGTACTAAAGGAAAAAAGCATCGTCAGTTTGATCAGAACTAACCTAATTGCAACTCCTGAGAAGTCCAAAGGACCTTCGAAGGACGAGATGGCCAAAACACTTCGATTGGATAACATAAACAAGAAAGTAGTAATCACCTGCAGAAAAATAAAGAAATTCGCTCTTGAGAAACGGGATTCCAACCCAAAGATGGATAAAGAAAGCGATCTGATTTTGAATAAATGATCAAAGAAACCAAAATGGATAATTATCTTCGAATTTTAAAAATCCACGGGATTTTATTAATACTTGCTGGTGATGATTTTCGAATCGATATAAAGGATAATTCGTTAATACCGATCGAGGTCATCCGATCGGATTTGATTTCAAAGGATTAATATGCTTTGGTACCAGAATTGATTATGCTCCCCGATAGGGTTATTAACTTAGTTTGATTCAAAAGAAAGGAAAATAAGAGCAAATGAGCATATAGTATTCACGTGCAAAAATAAAAAGAAATCAATAGTGAATTAGAAGTTGAGAATTTTATTAACATCTTCAAAACACATGAAGAAATATAAATTTTTATTACTATCTAAACACCATGGCACAGATCGGGCACGACATTTTTGAAATAAGGCACCACGCCTACCAGGATGGTTCAGAAATATCTAGTTTGCTAGCTTTTGCATCTTCCTACAAATGCCTGGAATCTGCTATCCTGCCCCTGTTCAGCTCTAATTTCACCTAGCGGTGAAAAATGAAAAGTAAGGAGGAAAAGATGGAAAATGGAGAAGGAAATCGAAAAACTGACTCTGATTTGAGGGCATAGAGCACCCTGCCTCAGATTTTATTTCATCGGACATAAAGAAGCTCAGTGGTCTAAAGCCCACACTTCCCTCTGTCAAAAAGACGGAAAAAACATAAACAAGAAAAGTTTCAAATGTTTAAAAAACTCCATGAGAAAAATAGATACATAAGGAAAAGAAATTTGAAAAATGCTTGAAAAAACAAGCAGTAGAAAAAATCACCTATTTATACGGTGAAAACTTCCTCTATGAAAAGGGAAGCTGAAAAGGCTTAGGCCACATAGCGGTCAGGAGAAGCTGAAAAGACGTAACGATTTTAACAAATAGTCACCATAATAAACGTGTCAGACGAAATGTCTATCAATTAATACACCAAAAAAAAAGGGCATCACCATCGATAAACATGCAACTGGAGGTCCCCGATCGACTTTCGATCGAGACCGTTTGAAGGGGGACAAAAGATAATACTCAAATTATCATTTTTCTTTGAACCCAATTTAATCTTAGTTCAAGGCCCAAGTTAGGCCCAAAATCAGAAGGCCCAAAGTATGACACAAGAGAAAGTCAGCAAATCCTCACACGGCACGTTCGATCGGATTTACCGGACAAGACCCCTGCTTATCTACTGACACGCTCCAACACCATGCCCTCTTATCTACCATCTGTAAAATTACTGCCTATAAATACGTTGAAGGTAAAGGCTCAGGTAACACACATGAGACATTCTCTCTATATTTTCTTTTTCTAAGTCACATACTGATTTAAGTTTCTGAGTGTTAACGTTCGGTCCGATCGGGCTAGCCTTTTTACAGATTTGATGCCACTGCCAGCCCGATCGGTTCAGTCTTTACTTCTCATTCTGATATCCCAAGGATTATCAATTATTTTTAAGGCTTGTTTAAAAGTAAATGGGTCTTAATTTTTAAATTTTTGTTTAGTTTAAAATATTTGAAAACTGTATTTTATTGGTTGAATCTTAATTTTTAAAACTGGATCAAGTTATTGTATGTTTATGGATTTATAGTTAAATAAAATTAGAGTAGCTATCTATTATCAATTTTTTTCAATTAGATCGGCCAGCTTGATTTTCAAAACATTGTTTGTAATTAAAAGTTAGCATGGACTGATTAATAAGTGCATAATTTATTTTAAATTCAGTCCATTAATGTCAATTTTTCTAAATTAAAGTCTAAATACAGTTCATTAACAATTATCAGTTAACCATAAAAAAAATTAAACATATTCTATTCTAATTATTCTAAACTTCATAAATATTAATTTATCAGTTATCTACTTTTTAAGGTTATGTAAGAATATAAATACATGTGAAAATTACCCTTATACCTATATATGTGTGTGTGTAAAACTACATATAAAGTCGGTTAATCATTAACAACCAGTTAACTGGATATTTAAGACCAAATCTAAATTCATTAACCATAATTTTAAAAATTAAAATTCATGTTCACGTCTAATCGAACTGATTAACCTTTAAAATCGATCTTAATTCTATTTTTTTAATTCGATGTAATGATTTCTTAGTTTTTTTTCACACTACTTATAGTAAGTTGGAGTGTGCATAACCGAATCAAAATCGAAAAACGAACAAAACAGACTTTGGTATGTTTGGTTTGGTTTGGTTTTTCGGTTCGTTCATTTTTTAATCGAAATTAAAATTCCGATAGTTCGGTTTTTAAAATTTTAAAACTAAAGAAACCGAAATGACCGAACTATATAAACCTCACTGTTATATATATATATATATATATATATATATATATATATATATATATATATATATATATATATATATATATATATATATATATATATATATATAACCGACACGGTAAACAAATCCTGATTTCCGGTGACCCAGGAGCAACGGAGACTGCGTGAGGAAGGGAGGGAGTGTGGGGGCGAGCATCGGCAGCTCGGGGGAGGGGGGTGACCGGCGAGAACCAGATCTGCCGAGAGAGAGGGAGGGAGGGAGAGAGAGAAGGGGAGAGAAAGAGAGAGGGAGAGAAAGGGAGGGCGAGAGAGAAGGGGACGGCGGCGAGCTCCAATCGGCGATACAAGAAGTAAAGGAGATGAAGAAGCAGAGGAGAGGAGGAAGTAGAGGAGAGAGAGAGAGAGAGAATGAGAGAGACTGAAAGTGATAGAATGAGAGTTTTATATTATTATTTTCATTTGGTACAAGAAATCATTTGGATCGAATCTAACCGATCGAAATTATTTCGATTTATTTGGTTTCGTTCCTAATAATTTTGATATACGATTCTGTTCTAAAAATTATTAAAATTCAATTTTCGGTCTGTTCAGTTCGGTTCAAAACTGAACCGATCATTTGCACACCCCCTAATAGTAATAATATACTTTTTGGTTTTTTAGTATGGGAGTTCGATTTGGATTTAATCTCATTTTTAACAATAAATATGCCTCCATTTTTTTAACTAACCGTTTGTCATATAAAAAAAATAAAAATAATTTAAAGGTGTTAAAAACGATATGTTAGCTTTATTTTTATTATTGTTATTACTATTTTGACAATTATATTGTTAAAATGGAAATAATTAAATTAAATTTTAATCAATTAAAAAAATAATTAGTTTATCATCTATTTCAACTAGTTTAATCCGTTTTTATCTCTTTATTATGACAGTAATTGAGAATGATGATGGTGACGATGGAACATCACATCTCCGCCGTCAAAATGTCTGCGTCATTCCCGATTTCTACAGAAATCACACGGCTGAGGATCATTTCTAAACGGATAGAATTGGAGTGTGGATAAGCAAGCAGCAAATATCCTCTCCGTAACTTAATTTCTTCTTCTTCTTCTTCTCCTCCTTCCGATGAGCCACTCTTTGTTTTGTTTTTGAGCCACTTGGTGTCTTGAATATTGAATATACATGCGCAGTAGCTATCACATAAATTCAAACAATACATCCAAATCTATATTTTTATTTTCCTTTACATTCTGCAATATTAAATATTCTAAATTGTTAATGACTATTATTTTAATTTATCAGAATTCGAATTCTACTATTTTCACCGTAAAAAAAAATAAAACTTTTCAAAACACATTAACGTAATGGTAATTATCTTTATAAATGAAGAAATTACTGAAAATTTTCAAATACATAGTTCATAATTCAATTTTTTTTATATCGGTAATGCACGGAAATTATTCTTTTTCAAATATATAATTGATAATTTATTTTTTATAATTAAATAAAAATTAATTTATAAATTTTTTTAGGATTAAATTGTAGTCCTGACTCCTGAACAATTACACACAATCTGACCACTGTATGGGTTTATTAATACGAGGATATGGGAATCTTTTTTGTCAATAATACGAGAATATGAGATTATTCATAATTAATATGATGATATGGGATTTTTTTTTTTATTATTAATACGGGGATATGATTATTAATATTAAGTTACTTGGATTTCAAGTTGAGTATCCATTGTGTTGAGGATGAAAATTTGTTTTGATTTAAAACAATTTCAAAAACTCAAATTACCAAAGATTAATACAAATTTTCATAATACCCAAATAATTGCTAAAATATAATTTTCCCAAATATTTAACCAAGTGGCCAAAGACATGCTACCTGTTATCATGTGCAAAATATCACATTAAACACTGATTTAGCAACCGATTTATGCTATTCTTTGACTAATTAGTAGTAAAAGTAAAGTTTATAATTGAGCGGGTCACCTTTAAATTTCAACAATTGAAAATACTAGGGATGAGTAAAAAAATCAGTACATTAATTATTAATTTTAAAAAAATCACTAATTATTAACTAATTCATTACTATCAGTAAATCAATCTATCGGTTTCGAATTTTCAAAACGGTTAATTAATATTATTTTGGTTAGCCACTATAATTATAAAATAAATTCATAAAAAAAAATATTCATATTACTTAAAAATAAAAATTAGAAACCAAATATAATTCAATATAATATTCAAATTATAAATATAAACTAAAAATGTTGTGCCAATATGCATGCATGTGATAGAAAAATATAATAAATGGAAAAATTGTAATTTACTAATTTTATTAAATATCAATTATTACTTATAACGAAATTTTTTATTTTTAAAGCAAAATATATTTAATTAGAATTACAAGTGTTAAATGCTACTTATAAGAATATTAAAACTAACATTTTATATTTTAATTGAATATTATTTATCATATTAAATTTTAATAATTTAAATATAAAATATTTTAATTAAAGAGTTAAAATGATTAAATTAATTACAATTACAAATTAATTATACATATTAAAAAGTTTGAAAAGTAAAAAAATTTGTGTACGTGCAAATAAAAATCCATTACAAATGTAATTTTTCTTTAATACGTTAATATTATATAACTTTTCGAATATATTATGATTTTGACTATTGAAAAATTGATAAATAAAAAAATAATAATAAATAATAAATATTGACATATTGAATAATTAATAAATTAACTAAAAATTCGGTTATTGATTCGGTTAACCGGTTACATGAGCTACAATTATTAACCAATCAATTAATATCGATTTTTTCAAAATAATAATCATTAATCAATTTATTACAATTGGTTAACCAGTTCATCGGTTCGGTTTCGAATCGGTTTACTGATTAACCGTATCAATCGATTTTTTTACTCACCCCTATAAAATATTCTTTTAAGTGTCATACATCATTGATTATAAAAATATTATTTTATTCGTTTCACTGAGTATTGATTATATAAAAATATTATAAAATTTCAATGAGTATTGATTATATATTTTCATATTTTACCCATTATATGGGTACTAAAAAAGAGATAATTAATAAAATGAGAATAAGTAACATAGATAATTGATAAAATAATATTTTAGTAAATTCTAATAAAAATTTTATAAAATTAATATTAATTAATAATTTTTTTGATATGCGTGAGAAGTTAAAAATTGTCAAAGGCAAATGGGTGAGTTGGGCGTGTTTGGGTTGGGTCATAAATGGGTGGGTCATAAATGGGTCCATACCCAAATAGGTTGGGTGGGTTTGGGTCGACCCATTTGATATTTTTTTAATGAAAAATAATTATCGATATAATAACGGGATACTAAAAAAATTATTATAAAAATGTTGGTTCAAATGGGTCGGTAAAAATCCAAACGGATCGGGATATCGGTTGAATTATACCTGTCCAATTTACTATTCATTTGGTAAAAATTTTGGCAATATAATGGCTATATATATAACATACGGTTCCTACAATTCAAACAATCTACAGTCACACACAAGGGCACAACAACACAATAATTCATAAATCAAGTGACTCTTTTTTTATTTTTAAGTCAATTATTTAATCCTAAATTATTTCACTTACTTTCTAAGCTCAATTTCTCCCAAAATTAATTTTATAATTCTTAAAATATATAAATTAGTCTCCATGCAAAATTTCAGCTTAAACAGATTCCGTTTCTCGATCCGATATATTTAAATCAGTCCGTTTCGATAATTTTCAGTGTTACCAAAAAATTAATTTTTTGCTGTCAAAAATTTCTAAATATTCATCTAAGTCTATATATAACATTAAAATAATTTTTAGAGGTCATTTGCTATTTTTAGAGGTTTAGTCAAACTTTAGTTAAACCGGCTACCCTTTAAAACGAGCCGGATTTTTTTTTTTTTTGACTTTTGGAGATCTATTTGACCTCATTTTTTCTCCAAATTTTACCGTTGGGCTCCTTATGACTAGTATTTTTCGATGGTCAAATAAAATATCTTTTATCTCCGAGTGTAATTTTTGTTCCCAGTGCACTATTTACCATAAAAAAATACTATTCACGACTAACCCGATAACTCGGCCATTACAAATCTAACCCACAAAATATGCATACACATTACACAATAATAATACAGCGGGACAGTATAATCAAAAAATATTGTTCATTAAGACAAAAATTTTTAATATTTAAGAAATAATAAAAAAAAAACACCAATTGGGTCAAGGAATAATATTTTATGTGAGTAGATTTTGGGTGGGTTTAAATGGGTCAATTTTTTAAGAAATAATATTTTATGTGAGTAGATTTTGGGTGGGTTTAAATGTGTCAATTTTTTAGTTGGATTGGTTTTGGGTCAATATTTCTTGGATGGGTTTGGATTAATTATTGGGTTTGAGTTAATTTTGACATATATAGTCAAATTGAATAAAATGAAAAAAGTATTATTTATAATGATTTGAATAATTCTCGTCTAATAAACCAACTTTTATAATTGAATTAGACATGAATTTATCTCTTTTTTATTTTTTAACATGATATTCAGAACTATCAATTTTACGATGTAGAGCTACTCATATTATCCATACTTGGAAGACTTTGGCTCTTTTAGTATATTGGGATATAAAATTGACATTGAGGGGTATGAATACTTTATTTAAGGAATTAATTACCCCCACATTATGAAAGTTTATTGCTGCATGCATACAAATATATATTATTTTTCCTTTTCAATTTTACACGAAAAAGAAAATATTGGCAATTATTATATTTAAATGAATGGCACATGAGATGAATTAACATATAATTATGTTGAGTACATTAATTAAGTAGCATGTTATGATAGCATGTGCCAGCTGATGATGAAGCAACAAGAAAATGCATATGATTATTATTTTTACTCCATGATATTATTTTCATTGACTTCTAAAATAATAATAATATAACTGACGTTGATTAAAAAACTAATCGGTTTGACGAAGCAAATAGTGAAAATTCTTTTACAATTTTCAGCTGCATTAAAAATTAAAAGGCTAATGATATGGTCGCATGTGAGTTATAATAGCCAATCAGCAGACTGTGCAGTTGATTGAGGGCGTAATGGGCGAATGACTGCCCATTAATTGGCATTTCCATTTTAAAAGCATTTTGTTTTTGGATAACAACAACGGAAGCCACTTAAACAAGAAAATTTTATTTATTAATTCGATGTTTACCACCGATTTGTCCTTAATTAATTATACTTTAATATTATTAATTCTCACTTTGTTAATAGGAGTGTGTATATATATATATATATAACATATTAATTAATTATATTTCAAAAGCATTTTGTTTTTGCCATTCCCCTTGATTTTTCTTTTTACCGTATAATTTATATATATTTTTATTTTTTATTTTTTTTAATAAATTTTTAATGATCCAGGACCCGCTGATCCTGGGTTCTGGCTCCGCTTATATATATATATATATAACATATGGACTCGCACTGTTGCCGCCAAGGTGGCTTTATTTTGCTAGCCTACCTAATGCTTCTTTCATAAATCAATAGGAGTATGTATGTGATTGGGATGCAAGAAAAATATTAAATGTGGGACTTATCCATATATAAATAATAAAAAAAAACTATTAATTTTTTAATAATTATATATTTAAGAGTAAAAATGGAAATCGAATTTCGGTTAATTAAAAAAAATATTAAACTGTGGGTAGTATGAATTATAAGTGATTAAAAATATTTAAAATCATAAATAAGCAAAAAACGTTTGTGGAAGATAGGGTCTAAACATTAAATCTAAAAATTTGATTAATTAAGCAACGTTGTTAACACGGAATAACAAAGTCTTGGATTCCCCAAACAGACCCTGTTAACTAGGTAACTTGGACACCAAAATATACCCATTTTTCTCAATGCATTTTGTGCATAATTCAAGTCGTACCATCACAAGTTATTGAAGATCAACCCATATATATAAGTTAAAGTTCAAGAATGGTTAAATAATTAATTAGCTAAATTGTCGTAACCATTACATGATTAATGCATAGTTGCTACTACCACCGTTATCGAATATTAACTATGCTTAATCATTAATACTAGTTATTGAGCCATCTTATAAAAATATGATATTTTTTTCTATAAATTTTGATTTGATTATAGAAGTGTCTTTTATAATGAAATGAATTGCATACAAGGAAGTAAAAAAGGGGGTGCCAACTTCCACAATGATACTTACTATGTCTTTGGCTCCCTTCACCTTTTTAAATTAGAATAGTCAAAAGTAAAAAATGTGCTTTTTTCAAGCGAAAAAAGAGATCAGATCAAGGGTTTTCTAAAAAATATATTACCAATTGCCATAGTTAACATCTGTAATAGGCAATTGTATCAAAGATTATGGAGTCTATGCTGCCATTCGCCGGGTAGATCATTTTCGATACGAGACCCAAGTAATCCAATATTTCTTTAAATAAAGTCAAGGGTGGAGCCCCTTACTTTGCCGATTTAATCTTTGATCCCACTTTGTTCTAGTTTCATTCTGCTCTCATGACTGGGAAAAATCCCTAATGCTGTCGATTCAGGAGCTTCTTCTTTAGTTTAGGGTTTCGCCGAATTTCTCTAATTTCACATGGCCAAAAAGTTGAAAGGACCTGAGCTAATACGGTAAACTACAAGAGTGATTGGTTTAGTTGTTTGAAGCGAGCTGTTAGTTTTTTCAACAATTCCTTTAACGTATTTGGTAACTATTTAATATCAAAAGAGCTGTCTTTTAAAAATAGAATTTTTTGAAACTTTTTGAAGAGATTGTTACTGATTTATTAATATAAACATAAAATTACCCATTACTTTTTTTATTATTTTTTAATTCATACATATTTTTAGGTGAAACATTAATACATATTTTATTTTAATAGTTTGCAAAATTGAAACAAATTGCATTTATGAAAATTTATATTTTATAGATTAACATATTTTTCAGCACTAATTGTTTGAGCAATTTATAATTTTTTGTGTTATACTATTATTTATTTTATTTATTAATAGGGTAAAAATATACTCATACTCATTTTAATAATTATATAATCAAGCTCAATATAATTTTATCAAAAGTTAAACATTAATCCTCAATTGGCTACCAAAATAAGTGTCAATTACAGTCAACTGGCATCAACTAGCAAGTTAAATCAAATGGGGTCTACATATAAAAAAATCATCGGCGGAAAAATATTTGTTCTCAACTAAATTATACTTATTCAATTTTAAATATATCCCTTTTTGGTAAGAATTTAATTTGGCATTTGTATTTGTCATGAGATGAAAAACAAATATAGAAATAAATCAAACATTCTCGAGAATATTATCAGATTATGATTTAAGGAAAGTAAATTCTTTTTTTTTTTCTATTTTTTATCACTAAACCATTTTTTTCTGGAAAGGAAAAAAGTAAAAATATAAAATATTGTATTTTTCTTAAATTTCATTCATGATAACACAGCAAATATCATTTGACTTAAGGCCCATTCAGCCGGCCCATTTAACTGGCAGGGCCCAAAGCCCATCAGCTAAAGGTATCAGACACGAGCTCCTAGGCAGCGATCATGACCGATCGGCTGATGTGACCGCCAGTCCCATCAGCCGCCTGACACAAGGTAGCACTCATGCCTATCACCTGCTCATTGTCATGTCGCCGAATACCTACTCTGACAGCCAGTAATCACTCCCCAGACACTCAAATGCCCCTCAACCATCTCATATAAGTAGTCCAACCAACGATGGCACCAGGTATTGAATTCACGACATTATCTCTCTAAAGCACATTCTTTCTCTAAGCTACTAACTTAAGCTTCGGAGTGCTCACGCCTGGTCCGACCGGGCTCTTCTTATTGCAGGGTTATCTCATCCGATCGGATCGACCTCTCTCCTATAGATAAAGACATTTTTGGATTTATCATTTGGTGCTTTCGTTGAGAGATGGCAAACTCAAGATCCAATGAGAATACGACCCCCATGGACCTCGACCATGACGACAACACCCGTGCCATTTCAGGCACCTCGAGAAGGAGGGAGGCGCCCACTAGACCCCCCATGAGGACAAACCTCCTTCCCGAATTCGACAATGCCACTACAAGGCAACCAGAGGACACCCCTATCACAGTGAGGGACATGCGCGCCATCCTCAGTGATTTCACTAAAAGCATAGTCCAGACTCTGAAAAAGGGTAAGATGCCCGATGTTTCTGAAAGAGCCCAAGAGGATTTCCTCGCCGGCGAAGACTTCAGGAGAAATAGGAACAAGGGAGTCATTATCAATGAATCCCGAGTTCAGGGAGCCAGGAAAAATGCAACCAGAACTCCAGGCAAGAGCGACAAGGGTAAGCAGATAGTGTCTGCAAGTAGGGCCTCTCCCTACAGCAATAGGTCTGCTACTTTGTCTACCAGGGATGATGTGTCCTACATGTGCACCCCAAGTCGCGGCCAAACGAGAAAGCACAAGGGCGGCGAATCTACCGCCACGACCCTGAGCAAACAGAATCCGTCGAACAAGCAGGACCAGTGGTTCATGCAGAAGCTCAAGCAGTTTGGTGTCCTCGCGCCCAAAAGAGGCACCTTCGAAGGAAATACTTGTGGGAACACTGCCTCTCCCTTCTGCAGAGAGATCACCGATGCTGAGCTCCCCCCCAGGTGGCGAGATGTGGTCATGGAAAGGTATACAGGCAGAACAGATCCTGCCACGCACTTGGCGGAGTACTTGACCAAGGTACAGGTCTATACTTATGACGAAAGAATAGCCTGTAGGGTTTTTCCGACCACTTTGGGCGGGGATGCATTGACATGGTTCCATGAGCTGCCCATGGGATCCGTTACGTCGTTCAGACAGTTAAAGGAGCTGTTCACTATGAGGTTCATTGTGCAAACACGCGCGCCCAAAACGGTGAACGACCTGTGTAATCTTTACCAAAGAACCGATGAAAGTCTTCGAGACTACATCGACAGGTTTCAGGCTACCATGTCTGAAGTAAGAAACGTCAGTGTGGAGATGGCGACTACCGCCTTACAAGGGGGCACCACTGACCGACCACTTTTCGAGTCGCTTACAACAAGACCCCCATCCAGCTTCGCTGAGCTAATGGAGAGGGCTAGACAACACATCCAGTTGGATGATGCTCTCAGGTCCAAAAGCAGAGGAAGAACCAGCGTCCTGGACCGCTTACAATATCCGGACAATCGCTCTACTCAAAGAGCCTCCGCTTCCGATCGGACAGCCAAAGGCCAAGATGGAGCTCAAAGTTCCAGAAATTCAGGCCAAGCCAAAGGATCAGGAAGAGACCGGAATCCGCGTCCAGACGACCAGGCAGAGAGGACGTACACTCCTCTCAATGCTACCCCGACTGCGGTGCTAATGTGGATCAAGGAGAAGCACCGCAGAGTCAACTGGCCCAGAGACCTCTCCGGAAGAAGTCGGGATGCGAGGGACCCGAGCAAATATTGCGAATTCCACAGAGACGTCGGTCATTTAACCGACGAGTGCACTTCGCTGAAAAAAGAAATTGAAAGGCTGATACGCCGTGGGGCCCTCAGGAGATTCATAGGCCCGGCCAGAGGGGATGAACCCTGCAGACAGCCGAAGCCTAGAAGGGACGATCCCGACTCAGATGACGATGAGCGCAGGAACCCCAGAAATGCTGATCCGAGTAGGCCTTATGCGGGGGTAATAAATGTGATCACCGGAGGGTCATCATACGGAGAGAATCTCCCCAAGAAAGGAAGAGGAAAAGGCGTTTACCTCTCCCGACTGGCTGAGCAGCCTGCCTCAGTCACCATTTCCAGCGAAGACGCACGAGACGTCCTGTTTCCACATGAGGACGCTCTCGTTGTAAGAGCTCGAATAAACAATTTCAATGTAAAAAGAATCTTGGTGGACAATGGCAGTGCTGTCAACGTCCTAACTCTCCAGGCCTACCGAGCCATGGGACTTCCGATCGGAGAGCTGAAGCCGAACGCTACTCCTCTGATCGGCCTGGGCAACGCTACTATCCCCGTGGCGGGCTCCGTAGAGCTTTTTGTCGAGCTAGGCCAAGAAGCAATAGCTCATGCTTGTAAGGTAATTTTCATGGTTGTTGACATGACATTTGCCTACAATGCCATTTTTGGCAGACCACTGCTTTTCCAGACCGGAGCTGTGACCTCCATCCGATACATGGTGATGAAGATTCCGACCTTAGGAGGCGTCGCCATCTTGAGAGGTGACCAGAAAGCATCCAGGGAGGCTTATATCACCATGATAAAACAGCAGCGAGAAGCGATGGTCGTAGAGCCGGGCCTCGAACAGCAAGAGCAAGCGGAAAGGCCCAGGATGGACCCAGCAGAGGCCACAAAGGCCAGGTCGCTAGATAAAGGTAAAAATGTTCAGGTGGGGACAAGCATGGATAAGGAAACCGAAGAGGCCATTATGCATGTCTTGACCATCAATCAAGCGACCTTTGCCTGGAGGCCAGAAGATATCTCTGGGGTAGACCCCAAAATAATCACCCACAAGTTGAATGTGGACCCGAGCTTCCCTCCGATCCGCCAAAGGCTACGAAGGCACGCACCCGATCGGAGGAAGTTCATTTCTGAAGAGGTGGATAAGCTACTCAAGACCGGAACCATCCGAGAGGTAGAATATCCGGAGTGGCTGGCTAACGTGGTGTTAGTCAAAAAGAAGTCTGGCAAGCTGAGGATGTGTGTGGACTTCACCGATCTCAACAAGGCATGTCCCAAAGACAGCTACCCCTTGCCCAGCATAGACCAGTTGGTAGACGCCACGGCATGCCATGCCATTTATTCTCTGCTAGACGCATATGCTGGCTACCACCAAATCCTGATGTGGCTCTTGGATCAGGAAAAAACCAGCTTTATCACAGACGACGGGACGTTCTGCTACAGGATGATGCCGTTCGGACTGAAAAATGCTGGAGCCACATATCAGCGCCTGATGAACAAGATTTTTAAAGACCAGATCGGGCAGAATGTCGAAGTATATGTTGACGACATGATCGTCAAGAGCCGAAGCGCCGAGGAACATCCAGCCGATCTGGCAAAAGTTTTTGACACCCTAAATAAGTTCCAGATGAAGCTCAACCCCGAGAAGTGCGTCTTCGGGGTGCCATCAGGAAAATTCTTAGGATTCCTAGTCTCTCAACGAGGGATTGAGGCAAATCCAGAAAAAATAAAGGCCATCCTCGAGATGCAACCCCCCAGGAGCATAAAAGACGTCCAGAAGCTGAATGGAAGAATAACAGCCTTGGGACGATTCATTTCCTCTTCAGCCAAGCGCTGCACGCCTTTTTTCAAGAAGTTAAGGAAGAGCGAAACTTTTGTCTGGGGGGAAGACTGCCAGCAGGCCTTCGAAGAGCTGAAGGCATTCCTCACCAACCCGCCGCTGCTCAGCCGACCGGTACCAGGTGAAAATTTATACCTGTATTTAGCCACCTCTAAGGAAGCTGTTGCAGGTGCTTTGGTCCGAGAAGAAGATACCCAACAGCTACCCGTGTACTACGTAAGTGAAGTACTCAGAGGTGCCGATCTGAGAAAGGGACCGGTTGAGCAGCTCATTATTGCCCTCATGATGTGTGCAAGGAAGTTGAGACCTTACTTCGAGGCGCACACAATCGTCGTCCGATCGGGTCATCCTCTAAGAAAGATACTCCAGACGCCCGATCTGGAAGGCAAAATGGTGGGATGGGCGATTAAGCTACAGTCCTGGGATGTCAGATACGAGCCCAGAAAGGCTATAAAAGCCCAAGCCTTGGCAGATTTCATTGCCGAATTTGCGGGTGAGGAACCACCAAGTCAGCCCAAGCCACAAAACTGGGAAATGACAGTGGACGGCGCAGCAAACGACACTCGAGGAGGCGTCGGCATAGTAATAAAAGGCCCTTTGGGCATCACAATAAGGTACGCCATAAAGCTTAATTTTAAAGCTTCTAATAATGTGGCAGAGTACGAGGCGCTCCTTCAAGGGCTGAGACTGCTCCATGCAATCCGACCGGAGTCAATAGCCATCAGGAGCGACTCCCAGCTGGTCACCAGTCAAGTTCTGGGGACTTTCGAAGCGCGTGAGGCCACGATGATCCAGTACCTGGCCAAAGTCAAGACTGCTTTCGCAAAACTGGAAGAGGCTGGATCGGAATGGGTGCTACAGAAAGTCCCGAGAGACCAAACTGCAGAGGCCGATCGGCTAGCTAAGATGTCTGCTTCCGCACAAAGTGTCATAGAAGAAAACATTGCCGTTGTAGACCAGACTTCCTCCTCCCTAGACGAACCAGAGATGATGGAAATTGACCAAGAGAATGAAACCTGGATGAGCCCAATTATGCAGTTCCTCCAGACAGGACGACTGCCCGAGGACAAGGACGAAGCTCGAAAGGTATCTCGAAAATCTCTCAATTACTCCATCATTAATGGTGAATTGTACAAAAAAGCTTTCAGTCACCCTTGGCTAAAGTGCGTGTCGGAGGAAGAGGGGGACTACATCCTCAGAGAGCTCCACGAGGGCATATGCGGTGCGCATGAGGCAAGCAGAGCCATGGCAAGAAAAGCCCTTCAGACGGGATATTACTGGCCTAGCATGCTCAAGGATGCCCAGGAGAAAGTAAGGATATGCCCGCAATGCCAAATTCATGGCAGGATCATAAGGCAGCATGGAGCAGACCAGCAGCCGATCGGAATTGCATGTCCATTCGACCAATGGGGGATGGACATCTTGGGACCTTTTCCCCAAGGCAAAAAGCAGATGAAGTTCCTCATAGTGGCAGTAGACCACTTCTCCAAGTGGATTGAGGCTGAGCCGGTAGCCACCATCACAGCCGAGAGGGTCAAGAGCTTTACATGGAAGAACATCGTCTGCAGGTATGGCTTACCCAATATATTTATTGCAGATAATGGCAAGCAGTTCGACAGCTCCATTTTCAGGAACTTTTGCCAAGGCTTGAACATCAAACTAAAGTTCACATCTGTCGCTCATCCCCAAAGCAACGGAATGACTGAGGTCTCCAATCGGACCATCTTGGAGGGATTGAAGAAGCGACTGGGTCAAGCCAAAGGCAACTGGACTGAAGAACTGCAGAGTGTCCTGTGGACATATAGAACGTCCCCCAGGACAGGCACTCATCAGACGCCATTTTCTCTTGTTTACGGCTCCGAAGCAATGATTCCTGTGGAGGTCGGCCTCCCTTCTTACCGATCGGCTCTCTACTCCGAGCGGATGAACACTCAAGAGAGATGCCAAGACTTGGATCTCATCGAAGAAAAGAGGGAGGACGCCTACGCCAGGATCGCTGCCTATAAACAAAGAGTGGCCAGATACCACAATGCTAAAGTAAGGTCTAGAACCTTCAATGTAGGCGATCTGGTACTCAGAAAGGCAGAGCTAGGCTTGGGAAACGCCGGAGTGGGAAAGCTAATGCCAAATTGGGAAGGGCCCTATGAGGTATCTAAAGTCCTAAGCCCGAGCACTTATAGGCTCCGAACTGTTGAAGGGCGAGAGGTCCCCAGAAGCTGGAATGTTGAAGTACTCAAGAAATATCATGTCTTATAATGTATCAGAGCCTGGCAATTGCCTGATTAATAAAAAGGTTCCTTCTTTCATGATTCGTTCAATTAATGCATAGTTTAGCGTTCTACGATTAGGCTTGATGCCCGTCTCAAGCTACAAAAGCGAATCTGACGTAATGGAGGATCTTACCTCCCCGAGTATTATCCCTATTATAGAGGATCTAACCTCTCTCGCTCGGTTATGCAATTGTTATGCAATGTTACGAGTATTCTCGGCTATGCAATTCTCATGCAGCTCGACGAGTATCGCTCAACTCGATTTCGCAATAACTATGCGATTCTACGAGTATCATATAACTCAGCTATGCAACCCTTATGCAACTCTATGAGTATCACCTAGCTCAGTTGTGCAATTATTATGCATTTTTATGAGCATTGCTCGGCCTAATTGCGCAAGCTTTATGCGATGGGAAAGGCCAGATTGACCCGACCGGTCACTAGGCTTTGACAATATTCGAATTCAGGAAGTACTTGTGAAATTTAATGCAAATTTTAGTTACGAGTTTTAATTAGCTCGATCATATTGCAAATTTTAGTACAAACTTATGTATACATTGATTTGAAGAAAAATGCAATTTCATTAATAAAAAATGTCTACACTTTACAGTTTATAAGAGAAAACAGGAGAAAAAGCAAAGCTAATCTAAGCTCCTATGCTAACTATCTATATTTACAATTTCCACCCCGCCAGGTGGATCAGCGGCTTGCTCGGCGTCCGGATCAGCAGCGGCTTGGGAAGGGTCGGCAGTAGGCGGTACAGATCCTGCCTCCACTTCAGAAACAGGTCCCGTGGAAGAAGGCGCCCTTTGTTCTGCTTCAGGTGCAGAAGAGGCCTCCATTTCGGTCCCAGGGGCTAAGGGCGTCGCAGGCTCCAATTCGAAGGGAACCTCTTGAATAGTCTCCAAAAGAGAAGGGCCTTCGCCAGAAGTTCTCTCGGTCGCTTCGCCCTCAGGAGCACCGTCTTCGTCATCATCGTTCGGAGGAGCTGGCAGCGATGCTGGGTCATCCATCCAAGTCAGATCTACCCCAGGGAAGCGTCGCCCAGCTTCATGAACTAGCCGAGACAACAGCTCCACCTGAGCGTCTGCTAACTCGTCGATCAGGCGCTCCTTTTGAGTGGCAAGCTCCACTTCGAGAATCTTCGTGTAGGAAGCCTCCCTCTCCCCTTCCGCCGCCTTCAAAGACTCCACTTCTTGGCGAAGCTGCTCGCCCTCTGTCTTCAACTTGGCGTTCTCAGCAGCCAACTCTCTGCACTCGACGTCCAGTCGGGTTGCATCTGCCTCGAACCGCCTCAGCTGTGCACCCTCTGCAGATAGGCGGGCCACTTCGCCCTTCAGCCTGTCGGCCTCGCCCTGCCGAGCTCTAAGCTCCTGAGCACTCTGGTGGGCCTCCTTCCTCAGGGCCACCGTCTCTGATTGAGAGGCAGCATACCGCTCCTCTAGTTTGTTAACCTCGGCTCGAAGGTCGGAAGCTTCCTTCTTAGCAGCCTCGCAGCGCGTGTTTGCCTCCGCCTTGGCCACGGCGCCTGACTCGGCCCTCCCTCTCCACAGATGGGCCATCATATGCAGCCGCTGTGTCCTCCTGGCAGCCTACACCGAATAAAGACTAAAAGGCTTAGACGCAAAGGTGTAAACAAGCACCAAAAACAGGCAGTAAAACACTTACATCTATCAGCTGCTGGCCGATGGCTTGGGTTTCCCTGCTGAGCTGACTAGCGTCGCCAGCATCCCGATGATCGTCCTCCCGGAGAAGACCCCGGCAAATGTAATTGGCCACATGGCCAACCGACCAGTCCTCACCAAAGTTCTCTCTCAGGACTTCCTTCATCGGGACGACGCGCCGATCGGATGAACGCCTTGGAGACTCGCCAAGCTGCGCAGCTTTGCCTCTTGCCGCCAGCCGAGCATCCGACTCGGCGATCAGCTCAGTAGCCCTCTTCTTGGCCGCCTCCTCGGCCCTCTTCTTGGCAGCCTCCTCTGCCCTCCTCTTAGCAGCCTCTTCCACCTCTCGGATAGTAGCACCGATCGGCTGATCATCTTCGTCTGATTCATCCCGAAGAGTGTGGCGCCGGCGGCGTAAAGGCCGAAGAGAGGCCTCAGTTTGAGGCACATTCACCGATGCAGCAGCTGCGGATGTCGGCGCGGCGGTGGCAGCAGGAGGCGCTGACGAAATTGGAACAGCCATGATTGCCGGAGTCGTTGTCGAGGTACCGGTCGCCCCCTTTGAAGCTCGAAGATCGAAACTGAGGACCAATTTCCTCCTTTTCCTCTGCTCCTGAGCTTTCTTCTCTGCCTCACGTTTCTGACGGATCCGATCGCCAAGTTGTTGGGCGGCTCCGTTCTTACCAGCCATCTCAGCTGCACGACAGAAAATGAAATAGATAAGTTTTTGACACAAATTCTCTTCATGAAACATTAATAAAGTGCAATGAATGTTATGATGCATGAGTTTGGGTCTTTTCTGATCCTAACGCTCACGTTCTACGTCCTCAGCGTCCTGAAAGCCGGGAGAACCAAACAGCGAGCGCAAGAGAAATTTGGACTCGTAAGGTCCTTCATTCCTGCTGACGGCGGCCATTAACTTTTGAATGTCGTTCTCGTAGAATTCCTGACCGGCGGCTAGGTCCTTCAAGATCTCGACCCTGGCCGATCGGGTAAGGCGTACTCCAAACCCGCCTTTCCTGCCCACCAAGAAATATCGTTCCCGGTACCCTTTCATGGAGGTGGGGACGAACATCAATTTCCTCTTCGGGCGGCTTGTAAAGAAGTACTCCGTTCCGTCGCTCCGGCCCGAGATGTAGAAGAAATGGGTGAAAAGCTCCAGGGTCGGTGCCACCACTTCTATTTGGCAAAGGATTTTGAAGCACGCCACCGATCTCCAGCCGTTCAGATGTAGTTGGTTATGGGCGAGACCGTACCCCCTCAGTATCGCCGTCTCGAAGGCGCCCAACGGGAACCTCAGGCCCGCGTCCAAGCTCCAGAGATGGCACACGAACCATTCACCGCCGTCTTGGCCGAAAGGCCCCTCAGTCACCGCCATCGATTCAGGGCAAGGTAGCACCGATATCTCATCAGGAAAACCGTATTTGGCTGGGATTTCGGCCACTTCCGCAGCGGTTAGGCGAGAATGCGGCTCAGCGGCTGGTTTATTCTCATACCACTCCAAAAAACTTATGTCTAATGCTTCCGCACTACTGGAGGCCATCTTCAACAAAAAAGAATGAAGGAAAAGCACAACTCTCTTTTCTAGATGAGATGGGTGTGAGAAGAAAGACGAAAGATGAAGTTACAGAAAAAGCAAAAAGGAGCAGGAAAAATTACTTACTTGACAGAAAGAACTCAAGGAATTCGAAGAAACAAGAAGATGTTTGCAGAAATCTGAGATTCAAGAAGGAATTTCGACAGAGCTTCGCTAGGGATTTCGAAAATAAGGAGGAAATGCTCTGCAAAGTTCCCTATTTATAGACTGAAGCTCCTCAAAAACGCCAAACAACGCGCCATTCAGCAAGCGCTACGTGTCAAAGGACATTATGTCTCTGCGTAGAGCGAAGCGTCGCCCTCGGTACGCTCACTGCATTAAAGGAGAACAGCTGTCTCAGCAGGCGCGTCGCCTCAGAAAAAGCGCCCTTCAAATTCAAAAAGCGCGCCAGTACGCGTCTTCGGATCGGGAATCTCCATAACTGATTCCATCCGAACGGATCAACAAAGGCAATTTTGTGCCCGATCGGACCTGTTGAGGGGGGACAAGTGATAACACAACAAATATCATTTGCCTTAAGGCCCATTCAGCCGGCACATTTAACTGGCAGGGCCCAAAGCCCATCAGCTAAAGGTATCAGACACGAGCTCCTAGGCAGCGATCATGACCGATCGGCTGATGTGACCGCCAGTCCCATCAGCCGCCTGACACAAGGTAGCACTCATGCCTATCACCTGCTCCTTGTCATGTCGCCGAATACCTACTCTGACAGCCAGTAATCACTCCCCAGACACTCAAGTGCCCCTCAACCATCTCATATAAGTAGTCCAACCAACGATGGCACCAGGTATTGAATTCACGACATTATCTCTCTAAAGCACATTCTTTCTCTAAGCTACTAACTTAAGTTTCGGAGTGCTCACGCCTGGTCCGACCGGGCTCTTCTTATTGCAGGGTTATCTCATCCGATCGGATCGACCTCTCTCCTATAGATAAAGACATTTTTGGATTTATCAATTCATTTGTATAATTCCGTTGATTTTTACTCAATTAAAAGAGTAGTCAGACTATCCGTCGTCGGAGCTAATTGGCATGTTGACTAATTTATAACTAATAATTTTATAAACTAATTATTTCATAAAACAATAAATCATGGGCAATATTAATATATGTTGATTGTAATAAGCTAGTGCAGTAAGAGAATGATGAAGCAAACAATATATTTATATAATATGATGTTTCTGGATGGATATTATTATGTTTTGAATATTTAAAGCCAATTTCTACTGAGATTTGAGAGTATAGAATTCACTTTCACATATTTTCTTCAATCCAATTCAAAAAGATTTGTGCATATAACTATGAATTTTAATCTTTATAAGTTATAACGCGTAAACGTCTACAAATTATTATTTTTAATTTTTCCTTTTTTGGTTCTTTTTAAAACATTGATGGACAAAAAAATTATAAATCATTCATCATCAACATAACATGGCATTGCATAAACTCTGCAGGCTTTAGAAAAGTAAATATTATGCATTTTTTTTATATAATTATATATTCCCACTCTTTTAATTGTTTTTTTTATGTATATATAAAAATAAATTTTAAAAAATATAATCAATATTTTTTAAAATTTAAAAACCCTTATTTTATGCAAGGGACTGAATAATAAACAATCTAATAAGATTCTCTAATCTTCTTTTAAGCTATAAATCACTTCATCAAATTTATCTTTATTAGCCACTTAATCCACAAAGCCAACTAAGAATAGTTAAAAATAATAATAATAATGAAAAATCACCGGTAAACTTCACGGAAAAGCCCGGTTCCAACGGAGAAACCTCATTCCTCTCTTCAAATCTACACTGGATTCTGAAATCAAATTCATCACCGTCAGCCTTTGACAGCAACGGTAATCCCTCTTATCTAGCCGGTTGAACCGGTCACTTTCGTTTTACCATAACTACCCCTATATAATTTTTTTTTTTTTTAAATGGCTAAAAAAAGCAGCACCAATCACGGACAAACTGAACTGGAACTAACAGTAATATGCCAGGTGGGACATGGCCACGGATGGCGTGGACCCCACTTCCTTGCAGTAAAAAAAGTAAAAAAATTTACTTTTTATTGCTTCTATTTTATTTTTATTTCTAGCTACGGTTTTATTATACACTTGGTATCCGTATATAGCAACCGCCTGACTGTAAATTGCTGCACGAGTATCCACGTGGCGAACATGCAATTTATTATTACGTGAAAATTTAAATATTTTTTGTTATACACGTGGATGTGGGACCATGGTTATTGCATGATTGGCATTTTTAGTTTCCAAATTAAGAGCGTTAAAAGGAATTATTAATCTAATCTAACGGTGGAGGTTGGAGCCGAGTTTCTTAATCTCAAAAAGCTAACAAACCAAACCACCAAGATATTTCCAATAATAATTTAAAATTATAAATTAAAGAAGGGTAATAGTGTCATTAAAAGTGTGATTACAGTTTGGGAAACCTAAACAAGTTGGCGCAATTTTCTCCAAATGTAGTACAACCTGTAAAAAAATTCAAATTTCATTATTATTATTATTATTTTTATTATTATAAAAAAACAGTGCAAAAATAAAATACATGGATTTAAATTTTTAATGAAATTTATTTATTTTTCAATAGATATTGATTTGTTTAAAATCAATTAAATTTAAATTTTTATATTAAATCACTCAATTTTATTTTAAATATAAATTAATTAATAATTTTTTAATTTTAGTAAAAATAATAAAAATGTCACGCACAGCAGTGGCGGAGTTAGGACCCAGGGTCAGCGGGATCCCAAAGCATTAAAAATTTATTATAAAAAATTAAAAATTAAAAATCCATATAAAAAGACGGGATAGAAAAAAAAAGAAGTGAAATTACCAAAATAATGTTATTTTGGCCATTATATTATAATTTTTTTGTTATTTACTCTTAATTTTAATATTTTTATATCATATTTTTATTTTATGATAAAAATTTTAAAGATAATTTATATATTTCAAAATATTGGGACACTCAAAATTTAAAAAAGAGCACTTAAAATAAATTAGAAAATTTTTTATTATAATTTATATATATAAAAATTTAAAAAAAAAATTAAAATTGAGGTACACCTTCATCAAAGCGTGGCTCCGCCACTGACGCACAGTAAAATCCAGGAAGAGTAATATAGAAAGAGAAAGTGTGTGCGTGTTGAGGTTAATTAATTAAATGAAAATTTAAACTTTCTATCAAAAACTATGTATTATATAAAAAAATTGAAATAATTCTTGTGCTTTTTTATGCATATATGTTAGAGATTTGTATATTTGAGAGAGAGAGAGAGTTTGTGTTATGTATTTGTTTGTAGATTTAAGAGAGAGAGAGAGTTGATTTGAACTAAAGACAAGGCGCCCTTTAAAGCAATCCTTTCTGTCATTTTTGCTTTTATTTATTTATTTTTAAATTTTTTAAAGAGAGTTTTTATTTAAGTTTTATTAGTAATCTATAATCATGTCGTTTCTGCGGGGAATGAAGAACAGAAGAAGATAAAAATAGGAAAATAAAAAAACAGAAACAGAGTAAAGAGACAGAGAAACCGAAACAGAGAGACAGACAGACACAGAAAGATAGAATAGAATTGCATAGAGAGACAGAGAGAGAAAGACTAAGCAACCAACCAACCATGGCTATTGAAGACAAGTTTTTTCAGGATTTGGGTTCCTTTGTCTGACTTTGTTTCTTCATCTTTCACAGTCATATGTATTAGATTTCTCTTTTTCTTGGGTACGTTTCACAAATGGTTTCAACGTTTTTTTTTTTTTTTTTCTGGTTTATTGTTGTTCAAGTTTGATTTTTTCTTTCTGGGTTTTCTCCAAATGTTTTAAAACTGTGAGTTTTAATGACTTCAAGTTTGTTCTGCTTCAGTTTCTTGAATATGGCGAATTATTTCAGTGTGAGTTCTGCGTTTCAATGAGGTTTCTTTTGTTATGGTCAATTTTCCTGAAATTGGATGTGGGTTTGTGGAAAAATGTTGCAAAACAACGATTGGAGATTGTATGAGGTTGGGTTTTACTGAAATGTCGAAGTTTTGACTTTTCTGATTTCTTGAAACAAATTTCTTTCTTTGTTTAATTTTTAAATAATAATTACGAAGTTTCTTTTCTTTTCTCTTACGAGAAAGGAAAAGAAGAAGAAAGAGGGCGTTATATTTTGTATTTTTTTTTAAAAAAAAAAAATTATATTTTTAAATTCAAGAACATAAATTTTTAGTAGGATTATGTATTTTGAACTTCACCATTTCTTTAACTCTTCTGTTATCAAGTATAGTTTCTTGTTTATTTTTCAGATTCTGTTGGATAAACATAAAGAATTCATTTTTTTTTTTGAAATGGTTTTAAACTGCTAAATTTTATCTGCTATGCTAAATAAAGATATAGATTTAAGAAAATCTGTTTTTGAATGCTTCTATTTTTTGAAGCAATAATTTTCCAGCTTTATTCTAGCTTTAATGTTGCTGTCAAGTCTTTCTATTTTTCTTGTATGGCTATACTGCTTTTTGAGTGGCATAATTAGCAGTCTCTTTATATGTTTGAAAGAAATGGAAAGTGGTTTCTCCATTATTCCTTTACATTTCAATAAATTTACATGATTTTTTCCATACTCATATGTTGATTAATATTGTGTTAGATCTGATTTAATTCTGTTAAGTTTGTATGGGAATTGTATATGTCATTATCCAACTAAGTCTCCATCTGTCAAACTGCATATTTAGAATGTTAACAAAATTTCCATATATGGCCAAATTCTCTATATTAATGGCATTGAATTTGCAGGATTGAGAATTTGAGATGGATTTTTCGGAGTCCACAAAGGTTGTCTACAACAGAATTCAAAAGCTAGAGCCTGAAAATGTTTCTAAGATCATTGGATATCTTCTGTTACAAGATCATGGCGAAAGAGAAATGATCCGGTTGGCTTTTAGCCCGGATAACTTGATTTATTCTTTGATTACCAAAGCCAAATCACACCTTGGCTTAAACAAGCCAACTGTTTCTGCTCCACTCTCACCAACTCAGGTGAATTCATCACCTGTTCCGGACATTCCTCTTCAATTTACTCCGTATTCACCAACATCATCGCACCCAGTTTCGTCTCCAGCAGCTTCAAATATGGCTGCAACTTCTTACTGGGATGCTCAGGTTACCAATGATCAGCAGTTGCATAACTGGGATTCGGTCGCTGAAGATTATCGTCTTCAAAACAGAATCCAGTTCTTGAGTTTGGACGATCAGTTAGAGTTTGGTAATTCTATGATTTCTGATTTTTCTAGCAATTACTTTTACCCTGAACCTGCATTAGGTCCTAGAACTAGCAGAAGGTCTCCGAGCTTACCTGAGTTTCCTGTTAAGGTGTGTCATTATTTCAACAAGGGATTTTGTAAGCATGGAAATAACTGTAGGTATTTCCATGGCCATCAAATGCCAGATAGCTTTTCTCAGATATTGAATCTGAAACCAAATGAGATTTCGAATGATGAATATGTTGTTTCACCTGGGTCTCTAGAAAAGCTTGAAATGGAGCTCACCGAGCTTTTGAAATCACGGCGAGGGATGCCTGTTTCGATTGCCTCTTTGCCGTTAATGTACTATGAGAAATATGGGAGGACTCTTCAGGCTGAGGGGTATCTTACGGAGAGCCAGAGACATGGTAAGGCCGGTTATAGTTTGACAAAGCTTTTAGCTCGATTGAAGAATAGCATTCATGTGATTGACAGGTAAAAGATGTTAACAGTTCAACAAACTGTTTTCATCAGTTAAATCATTGGACTTTAATTATAACTTTCTATTATGTTTCGGTTGATACAGGCCTCATGGGCAGCATTCGGTGATTCTTACAGAAGATGTCCCGAAGCACTTGGAGTATGTTGGCGAGAGAAACGATCCTGGTGGTATTGTTGCTGGTTCCAGGCAGATCTATCTTACCTTTCCAGCCGAAAGTACCTTTACGGAGCAAGATGTTTCCAACTACTTCAGGTGACTATAGTCGGATTATTTTATACTATTTTACTGTGATCGTTATGTTTCCTAAAGATTTAACATTTTATTTCTACAGCAAATTCGGACCTGTTCAAGATGTCAGGATTCCATGCCAACAAAAGAGGATGTTCGGATTTGTCACTTTTGTTTTCGTGGAGACTGTTAAGCAAATATTGGCCAAGGGGAATCCGCATTTCGTATGCGGGGCTCGTGTTCTTGTGAAGCCTTATAGGGAAAAGTCGAGGCTTGTTGATAGGTAAATACTTTTATAATTTGTTTGCTTAGATTATCTGCCATTATATTTTGGTTAGAATCTAGCTTTTCTATAATTCATCTTTTGATTTTAATATCATCTTTTCCTAAAGTTTGGAGACATAGTTATTGCTTCCATAGTTTGGTGAGCAGAAATAGAAAAGGAGATTCTGAGCAAATCATTGTGGTCTATATATATATATATATAAAACCTTATCTTTTCTTATGATTATTATGTTGATGTCATTTTCAGCTATCATTTCATATTATCCACTTTAATGCGTGGGCGAATTATCTTTCAGAAATGCTTTGCTAGTGCTGCGAGTAATTTCAGTTTATTGTTTGCTGATTTAGATTTTCAGTTTTTCATTATTTTATGAAATTAATCCTTAGATAATTTTCATAGGGAGAAGCAGAATGATTCTGGTTTTATTGTGATAAATTTTGATACTCTTATTCTTTCTTGCAATTATCAACATCAAAATAATACATAAAGATTTCCAGCTGTCTTTGTGTCCCTTTATTGACAAAGCCTAGTGCTAACTTTTCTATACTTTGAAAATTAACGGTAAAGAATCTCTTGTTTTCTTCTCACTTTAATAAAACTCGAATTAAAATTCATGATTCTTGCAGGGCTTTTCTCGAATCTTATCTGTGAAGGATCTTTGATTATTTCAAATTAGAAATTTCAATTATGCAATAATCTTTTCATTTTCTCAGTTTGCTTTTGTAGTTGCACATTAATTTTCTTTTTTAAAACTTATATTAATTGCATTAAGAAATTACTGTCATGCAGAAAGTATGCTGAGAAAATACAGCATCAGATGTATTACAGCCCACACTTCATCGACGGAGATTCTGAGCTTCATAGTGAGTGACACCTTAAGATAATTTTTTTCATATATATATATATATATAAACATGATATATCTTTCATGGTATTACATAAGCTAAAATTACTATTATTATTTTTTCAGTTCCAAGGGTTAATGATAATTCAAGGTTACTGAGAAAGCAGCTGATGGAAGAGCATGAGCATGCGCTTGGACTTGACCGAAGGCGTCTCTTGGAGTTTCAATTGACACCAAAATCCCTTAATCATCACTCGTATTTCGGCTACTCAATGGATGAATTGAAGCTTTCAGAAGGTAAAACGATGTCCTTACCATCTTCACATTACTAATTTATTTAATTGTTCATATTTTTGTCGTTTTCTGGCTCTACTAGTTTCTGCAGAACAAGCAGACTTCCCGTCTGCAGAACGTTACAATCGGTTGCTGGATGTGTTCAACAATGAGGACAAACCTAGGCACATAACCACCAATTACAATGACCAAGATAGGTATGAATAATGTTATATATTCATTATAATTATAATTAATATAAGCAAAGCTGCATTGCTGATATAATTGCTTCCATGATCGGATGCATGCAGCAGTCAAGGACTCGACCTTCCCGAGAGCCCGTTTGCATCTCCGATAGGGAGCGGCATTCCAACGATTATATAGAGAGAAATATAACTCAAAGGTATTTATTAATGTAGAGGTAGAGGATCGGAGTCGAAGAATACAACAGGAATTTGTTTTTCTTTAAAATTGACCTGAAAATTTGATCTATGATCAGCTTGGTAGTGATGATACCAAAAGAAGGAAAGTGAAAATATTAGTAGATAAAGTAAAAATATCTCCATTTTATCTTCTTGGTGGAGGAGATTGCAAACAAGACAGAATACAGTAAAGGGTAATATGCTACAGGTTTTTAAAGCTTTTTTCTTTTAAATTAATATAATCACAGAAAGTAAGGCAGAGAGCTTCTTGATCTTTAGAAAGAAAATGTAATATACGTTCTGCTTTTTTTAGTTGATTTAGTAGTAAAAAGATCAATGAAAGGAAGGAAGGTGTAGAGCTCTATGCCAACAGTTAGTAACCAATAAATCTAATTTTATACGTAAGTTTAATTAGTATTTTATTTTTATAATGATTTTTTGTGATGGTGGACCAATCATGTTTCTTATCTTATTAATTTATTCTATATATATAAAGAAGTGGGGAACATTACATTGCATGAGTTAATTAAAGTCATGGGCGAAATGCAAGTTATGGTGTCCCAGTTATTTAAATTAAAAGAAAATAATATTTCTGAATCCACACTCCATATGTATTCAGGGTGTACAGTGAGTGGACTGAGATTAATAACATTAATTTTTATTATTAAAGTATTTGGTTCGATAATTATATTGCAACTTTTTATATTTATGGTGAATAACTTTGGCCAAATAGAAAGAATGATGAAGAAGATGGAGGGAGGAGATTAATTTTTGGCAAAGTCTATTATCAAATACTATACTTTATATCTCTATATTTTAATACGAGATATGCATCTTTTCTCATGATATATGCATCTTTTCTCATCGCTGTTAATCGCACGTTATGTTGATAATGTTTATTATTGATTGGCCCACTAAACATCTAAAATTTTTCATATTACATTTATTTACAAAAAAAATATTTTGCTTGTTAATGAAGTTTAAAATATATGTACATTAGTTTTGTTAATGACCAAGTGCATGTTATCCAATATAAAAATTTAATTAAAACTTTTTTTCTATAAAAAACCCAATATAAAATATTTTAAAAATTTAGAAATTAAAAAATGAATTTTATCTTAATTTTTTTTAACTCAACATGTGGGTCCATTCCTTTTGATATATATATATATATATATATATATATATATATATATATATATATATATATATATATATATTAAAGTTAAGAAAAACATGGACCCATAATTTGCTGGACCCAAATATGCATTATTATTGTTAGAGTGGATTATTGCATAATTGTGTTCATATTTTATTATTTTTCAAGGAATCATTATGCCTTCCAAAGTAATTACTAATATTATATAATAATTATTGCAGCCAATAAGATCATTGACTTTAATTGCATCTTCTTAATATTTTTCTTTCTAGAAAAAAGAAAAGAAAAGAAATTTGACATGTTCCAATTCTTGAGTGGGGCTTGATATAGATATTTATGATAAGAAAATGTGGGACCAAATTGTAATTTAATTGAAGATTTATGGACCATACTTGGCTTTCACTTCTCCATCAGTATAACAAGACTATGAGATCAGAGACTCTATGGAGCCCTTGCTTTACTAAAGCATCATCCATGCGATTTAAATATATATTCAGTACAAATTAAATTTAAATAGAGTTTTATTGAAATTAAATGACAGTTAAAGGATCAAATTGTTATGAAAAATAAGGACCGGATTATAGTAAAACCGCAGATAAAATATAGATAATAAGAAACAACAAATTTTAACGAGTTTCGGCCAATATTGCCTACGTATTCGGAAACTAAAAATATTATTTCACTAAAACTGAAAAGTGAAATAATACAAGAGAGAAAAAAATATGCTTAATTAATTGACAACTTAAACAACTAAGGGATGATTAAACCTAGGGATGATCACGGGGCGGGGACGGGGAGTGGCTCCCCACCTACTGACCCGTGCAGGGGCGGGGATTCCCCGTCCCCGTCCCCGCTGGGGATTCGGGGGGAAAATGCCCCCCGTCCCCGCCCCGCGGGGATCCCCGTCCCCCGCTAAAACTATCTATTTTTAATGAAAAATTTCGAGTTCGATAGAAATTACCGACCCGAATAAAAAATATTTTACAGTATTTATCTTACAAAATTTAATAATTGATGACTTAAAATTAAAAATATTTCATACAATTTAAATACAAATATAATACAAATATTTATAAACATTTCATACAATTAAAATACAAATATTTGTAAATATTTCATATAATTCAAATATTAATAATATCACTTGAACAATTTACACACCAACAAATATCAACTTAAAAAAATTTAATATATATATATATAATTATAAAATATTAATATTTTTTTCGAGGCGGGGACCCCTTTCCCTATCCCCGCCCCGAATTCAAGGGCGGTGATTTTTTTCTCCCCGTCCCTGCCCCCGCGGGAAAAAAATTCGGGAATTCCCCGCCCCGTTCGGGTCGGGTCCCCGCCCCATGATCATCCCTAATTAAACCTAAAACTAAGGAGCTATATTTATAGTTACAAAAATCCCTTCTCTTTTGCTAGTTTCCCGATGTGGGATTCAAATTTTTTTTTCTAGCCAACAATTGTTGACTAACAATCTAGCCAACAATTGTTGACTAACAATCTCCCGCTTGAAAATTTGATTGAGTATCAATCACATCTTCACACTATTCTTTCTTTTTTTATGTTGTTTACGTCTCCATCAGGCAGCAAGAGGATCGACACCATAAAAACTTGTCAGTATTGATTGTTTTTGTCATGAAATCTGCTAAGTTACCTTTGGTATGAATTTTCTGCATATCTACTAATTCCTTCTTCCACTTTCTCACGAACGAAGTGGTACTGCACCCTTATGTGTTTGGTTTTCGAATGAAATACTGGATTCCTTGCAAGATGCAAGGCACTCTGACTGTCACAAAACAAAGAAATTTTATCTTGTTTGTGCCCGAGTTCCTCCAATAGCATTTTCAATCATACTGTTTCTTTACTGGCTTGTGTAGCTGCCACATATTCTGCTTCTGTTGTTGATGTGGCCACAACTGATTGCAGTTTTGAAACCCAGCTTACAGTTCCACCAGCAAGTTTAAACACATAACCTGTAGTAGATTTGCTTTTATCAAGATTACCTGCATAATCTGAATCAACATATCCGCTGACAATAAAGTTTGATCCTCCATAACATAATGCAACATCTGAAGTTCCCTTAATGTATCTTAGGATCCTCTTAACATAATTCCAATGCTCTCTACCAAGATTTGCCATGTATCGACTAACCACTCCCACTGCATGTGCAATATCTGGTCTTGTACATATTATAGCGAACATTAAACTCCCCACTGCTGATGCATACGGTACTCGAGACATCTCCATCCTCTCTTCTACATTGCTAGGACTCATCTTTGAGGATAACTTGAAATTAACAGGAAGTGGGGTAGAAATTGGCTTACAATTTTACATGTTGAAACGTCGCAAGATTTTCTTCAAATAATTATTTTGAGAAAGCCAAATCTTCCTATTATTTCTGTCTCGGTAAATTTGCATCCCTAGAATCTTGTTTGCTGGTCCCAAGTCCTTCATATCAAATTCTCTAGCCAACTGAGCCTTTAACTCCTTGATACGATCTTTATTGGGGCCTGCTATCAACATGTCGTCTACGTACAACAGCAAGATAATAACATCATTTTCACCAAACCTCTTGAAATATGCACAAGAGTCTGCATTTAGCCTGCTGTATTTAAGGCTCATAATGAAAGAATCAAATCTCTTGTACCAATACCTTGGCGCCTATTTTGGACCGTACAGAGATTTGTTCAACCTGCAAACCAAGTTCTCCTTTCCTTTTTCTTTAAAACCTTCTGGTTGGAACATGTAAATTTTTTCTTCAAGATTTCCATGAAGAAATGCAGTTTTCACATCTAACTGCTCAAGATGCAAGTCAGAATTTGCACATATTGCCAGGACTATTCGGATTGTAGTGAGACGAACCACAGGTGAGAAGATTTCATTAAAGTCCACCCCTTCTTTCTAAGTATATCCTTTTACCACCAATCTAGCACGATATCTCTCAATTTGATTATCACCATTCCGCTTGATTTTGTAGACCCATTTATTGCCTATGGGTTTTCTCCCTTGCGGTAGTGACACCAGTTCTCATGTCTTATTTTTATGAAGAGCTTCAATTTCCTCTTGCATTGCTGCAATCCACTGAGATGCATCTGAACTATTCATTTCTTTTTGGAGAGTTGATGGCTCCCCATCCTCAGTTAGAAGACAATATGAAACATTACCCTCCATAATGTAATCTGAGTGCCAATTAGGCGGCCTTCTTATGCGAGTTGATTGCCTATTATTTAAAACTTCAACTTCGACTGGCTCTTGTTTCTCGTGCTCTGGTGCAGTTTTAGAAAAATTACTGGTTTCTAATTCTCTTTCTACACATACTGTTGTAGTCTTTGACTTTTCTTCACTTTCTGCTTGCTCTTGATCTTTATCTTCTGCAAAGATAACTTCCCTACTGACAACAACCTTGTGGGTTGTGGGATCCCACAGCGATACCCATTTACTCCTTCAGCATACCCCAAGAATATGCATTTTCTAGATTTTGGATCCAGTTTTGTAGTTTATTGGGCATTGTACATTACATAAGCAGGACTTTCAAATACATGGAGGTTTGAATAATCCACCGATTTTCCAGCCCACATCTCCATTAGTGTCTTACACTCAATTGCAGTTGATGGAGCTCGATTCACCACATAACAGGCAGTGTTGACTGCTTCCGCTCAGAATTTCTTATCTAAACTTGCAGTTCTCATCATTGCTCTTGTTCTTTCCAACAGAGCTCTGTTCATTCGCTCTGCCACTCCATTTTGTTGAGGAGTGTATGCCGTAGTGAATTGTCTTTTGATGCCTTCTTGTTTACAAAATTCATCAAATTCTTTACTGGTGTATTCTCCTCCATTATCTGTCCTCAAGCACTTGATCTTTTGACTAAATTCAAGTTCCACTCGCGCTTTGTAAGCTTTGAAAACTAGAAACACATATGCTTTCTTCTTGATAGGGGAACACCCAACACCTCCTGGAGTAATCATCGATAAATGACACAAAATAGTTTCTCCTCCTAGGGATGACACCGGTGCTTACCATACATCAGAATGAACTAATTCCAGAATGGCTTTGCTTCTAAAATTTGATGTGTTGGACTTCAATCGATGCTGCTTGCTTACAATATAATGCTCACAAAAGGGTAGTGAGACCTTTGTGAGACCTGGAAGTAGATTTCTTTCTGCAAGAATCTTCAATCCTTGTTCAGACATATGCCCAAGTTTCTTGTGCCAAGTCATTGCACGTTTTTCACTTGGACTGGTTGTGGCAACAAATGCCTCTCCTTCTTGTAAAGTCTCTCCCATTATCATGTATAAATTTGCAGCTATCTTTTCTCCCTTCATAAGTACAAGCGCTCCTCTTGATATCTTCAAGATCCCTTTCTCACCATTGAACTTGCACCCCAAATCATCCAATTATCCTAAAGACAATAGGTTCTTCTTTAGGCCCTCCACATGCCATACATCTTGAATAGTACATATTATACCATCATATATTTTTAGCTTAATAGTTCCAATACCAATGATCTTTAAGGCCCGATCATTGCAACTGTATATAAATCCTCCAGAGATAGGTTCATAATGATGGAACCATTCTCTTCGAGAGGTCATGTGAAATGTCGCTCCTGAATCAAGAAGCCATACTTTAGCAAATCTTTTTCTGCCTTCATTAGTCGTTGCTGCTTCACAACATAGAGCATCTCCGCTATTGGAACAGCTTGCCACATTTCCTTGAGAATCAGAGTTTTTCCTTAAACTCCAATAATCCTTCTTCCAGTGACCCTTCTTACCGCAGTCGTAGCATTTAACATTCTTCTTACTTCTTGATTTTGATCTACCATGATTGTGGCTCCCACTTGAGCCGTATTTTATTGATCTCCCTCTCATAATTGTTAGGGCTTTCACATGCTGTGAACTTGCCTGCTTATCTTCCTTATTCTTGCACCGATTTTCCTCCTCTAGAACAACAGTTGCAACATCATCGAAGACTAGAATATCCGTAAGGATATTATTTGTCAAGTTAATGATGAGTTGATCATACGAATCTGGTAAACTTTGAAGTAGAAGCTCAGCACGTTCTACTGTGTCTATTTTATAACCCAAAGAAGTGAGTTGAGAAAATAGAGTATTTAAAGTATTGATTTGCTCCATCATTGAAGTAGATTCCTCCATACGAAGAGTATAGAGTTTTCTTTTAAGAATAATTTTATTGTGGAGGGATTTGGCCTCGTACAACTTAGTGAGATGAACCCAGATCTCTTTTGCTATCTTCTTCTCTTCAGATTTGTACCGAATAACCATAAAAGGAGACAAAATGTTTTCTTTTCAATATTTTAAAATATTTTATTTTTAAAATTCAAATTCAAAATTTTTAGTTAAGAGAAAGACTATTGCTAGTAATAGATTTAATTGGATTTATCAATATTATTATTTTCAGGTAATTTTATGATTTGGTGGATTTTTTTTGTTACAGAAGAGGGCTAAAAGCCAAAAGCAACACAAAAACTAGCCAACTCTAATACGCCTAATCTTGCTCATACCCAAAAGATCTCTCTTAATAATCTCTTGGATCATCTCATTCGGGTCAATTATCTCACGCAAACCTACCTCGTGACCTAACGCACTATTGGCCAAGAAATTTGCAACCAAATTACTCTCTCTATAGATATGCACCAACTGAACTTTCCAATCTCTGTCAATGCGCTCTCGATAAGCTTGAATGAGGTTTTTATGTGTGCCATTGCACTCATGCAACTTGCTAATCTAATTGACAACCAACAACGAATCAGTCTCCACAATAATACTTCTAAAGCTTTGCTTCCAAGCTAGCTCAAGACCTTGCAATATAGCCGAAAGTTCAGCTCCCATAGCATTACAGAAGCCAACATTTATAGTGAAACCTTTAATCCAAATACCTTGACTATCTCGGATAACACCACCACTACCCGCTTTACCAGAATCCCCTTTACTACACCCATCGACGTTCACCTTCACCCACTCATCGGGTGGCTTTTCCTACTTCACACGCTTATTAGCAAAAATATTCTGTTGGAACAACGCATGCTTTTTCTTCTCAAACGCCTCCCTAACATGAGAAAAATAATTATGTAAAAAAGGAATCTTCATATCTTTAGGCATACTAGAGTTTTGAAAAACAGCATTACACCTCCACTTCTAGATCCCCCACAATATGATGGAAAACTTTTCCTTCCAACCAAATATATCACTGCAATCTCTAAACTTAATTAAGTTCAAGTGCAACCATTCCACAGAATTATTAGATCTTTGAAAACCCATATAAGAAAACGGAACAATGTTAGGCCAAATGAAACTAGATAGATGACAATCCCTAAAAATATGGATAATACTCTCTTCTCTGCCGAAACAAAATTGACAAAAAGGATTACCTGCAAATCCTTTCTTAACTCTTTCAACATTAGTCATTATTCTTCCATGTAGGAGAAGTCAAATAAAAGATTTGATGCGTTGAGGAACATTAAGTCTCCAAACCGTTCTCCAGAATTTCCTATTCGCATTACAATAGCTCTGTTGCATATCATAGGCTGATTTAATAGAAAAATCTCCACTAACAGAAGGGTACCAACACAAGCCATCTTGATTTCCCTCATCATCACGAACATACACCGCTACAAGGAATAATAAAATATTATGAGGAAGTAGTTGCTGAAGACTGGCCTAATCCCATCCAATTTCAAGTAGCCAATAGCTAGCCATAGAACGATGCTTATCCTTAACCGAAATGGGGGTCAAAATTGAAACAATTAAAGGTTCCTCATGCAGCCATTTATCCAACCAAAAACTGGTATTTTTCCCATTGCCAATCCCTCTCCAAACCGTATAAGCATTAGCTTGAGTCTTAATCCCTCTGACAGACTTATCCGCTCCCATGTATTTAGATTTTAAAATCTCAACCCACAGCTGGTTCTCTCTTATCATCATTCGCCAACCAAGCTTGGCAAGAAAAGCCAAATTATTCTTAGACAAATCTCTAATGCCCAAACCACCAAAATCTGAGGGAGTGGAAACTTTATTTCGCCAAACTAAGCTAGAAACCTTGTGGTTATCCTTCCCACCTCCCCATAAAAAATTCCTTGCTACTTTCTCAATCCCCTTACAAACTGAAATAGGAATACTCACCATTTGCATAACATAATAGGGGATAGTCATCAAAACCGATTTGACCAGAGCCACTCTCCCAGCTAGAGATAACATCTTAGATTTCCAACCAGCAAGACGATTTTACACTCTATTTAAAATATGCTGAAAAGGATCTCAAAGACAGTCGACCATGAATAGCCTAAACCCCAAGATATCGCCCCGGATCAGTCACCAGTGGGATGCCAGATAAATTAGATAAATGTTTAGCTTCAGACTTAAACACATTTCTAGAAATAAAAAGACTGGATTTAGAAAAGTTGATCCGCTGCCCAGATACAGTGCAGAAGCAATCAAGGCACTCCAGAATTATAGACATCTGCTCTGTAGTAGCCTCCCAAAAAGAACCATGTCAGCCGCAAAAAATAAATAGGAAATCACCGAAGCTATTCTAGCAAGTTTAAAGGGCCTCCACTTTCTCATATTTACATACTCATTTATGACCTGCGAAAAACGCTCAATACAAAGCACAAAGAGGTATAGAGAGATTGGATCCCCTTGACGAACCCCATATTTGGGAGAAAAATAATCTGATTTCGATCCATTCCAGAGGACCGACAAAGAAACAGACTCAACGCAGGTCATAATGTTTCGAATCCACGAACTATTAAAACCAACATCCTTCACCGTATCTCTAAGGAAATCCCATGAAATTCGATCATATGCTTTCTCAAGATCAATCTTGATAGCTATAAATCTTTTTCCCGATCTTTTCATATGCATTGTGTGAATCGCTTCTTGAAAAATCACAATATTGTCAACTATCTGGCGGCCATGAACAAAACTGCACTGCATAAGTGTGATCAGATCAGACAGAATAGGTTTTAGATGATTGGATAAAGTCTTGGTAATGGCCTTGTAAATCACATTACACAAGCTGATAGGCCTTAGTTGCTTCAAACTCTCAGGATTAGGCACTTTAGAAATTAACACCAGCAGAGTCTCATTTATAGAACTATGAAGCGACTCACCATTTAAAAAATCCAGAATCGTCTTGCTAACAGATTGCCCAACTACCTGCCACAATTTCTGATAAAAAAACCGTAATGAAACCGTCTGGACCAGGAGCCTTAAATGGAGCCATATCAAAGAAAGCACTTCTCACATCCTCCACCGAGAAGGGCATAGCCAGATGATCACTTTTCCACTCAGAAAGCTTGGGGAACAAACCTGAAGGAAAGTCAACACCTCCACTAGCTCCCTCAAAGTCACCAAATTAAAGATTTTTGTAAAAGATTGTGGCATTATTTTTCAACAAATCTTGATCCCAAACCCAATCACCTGCATTATCTTTCAGACCTTTAATGAAATTCTTCTTTCTTTTCACTAATGTGGACGTATGAAAGTCCTTAGTATTTCTATCTCCACATATGATCCAGTCCTAGTTCTTCCTACTCCAAAACAATATCAAGCTCTTTCCGAAGCTTACCCTCAAGAATAGAGATGTGATGGTTCGGATTAACTGCAAGGACTCTTTGAATGCCTGCCAATCTTGCCCATACAATCCGTTTTCTCCTAAATACATTACCGAACTCACTATCATTCCATTCTCTCAAATAGCAAGCCAAACCCTTAACATTTTCTGCTACTGACCTAGAAGACTCCCAATGATCCATAACTACATTCATGAAATCTTGATGGGTTAACCAAGCTGCTTCAAACCGGAAAGGCTTATCTCTTTTAACTAACTGTTGGTTCTGTAAAGCAATGAGAATAGGGTGATGATTAGATCTATTCCTTGCAATGTGAGTAACAGAGGCCTTCGGGAAAATATTCTGCCACTCTATGTTGCAAACTGCTCTATCCAACCTCGCAGCTTTAAACCCTTGCTCTATCCCTCTAAGCACCCAAGTGAAACTAGGACCCGAAAAATCCAAGTCAATCAACCCTTCCCTGAATATCTAATTGCGAAAGCCAGCACTCCTAACATTGGGCATTGGGCCTGCGCCCACGACTACCTCCTCGGCCTCATCTAATATTCTGCCCCCTTACCCCATTCCGAGCTAGCCCACTCAATAAGCCCATCTCATTAACCTCAATATCTCCTGACTTATTTCCTTCATAATTCTCCTCAACTTCCAGAACTGAAAACTTTGACTTGCCATACACAGTTTCCCTATCAAACAACTCACGACCTATGAAGCACTGATACGGCAGCAGAGGAGCGTATCCCGTATCGGATACCGTATCCGATACGATACACGTCGGATACGCGTACCATACGTCACTGAAAAATTGGATACGTGATTGCGATACTGGATACGCGTATTTAAGGGGTTAGATATGCGTATCGAAGAAATTAGATACGAGTAGTTGAATTGACTAAGAATTTTTAGAAATCTGAAAGAAATTAAACACTAAAATGGAAGAGTTGTATTCAAAACTCACTTGGAACAGTAAATCGGCAACCTCTTTAATTATAATTCTTAAAATTATCGGCAACCTCTTTAATTATAATTCTTAAAATTATCGGCAACCTTGTTCAACAAATCATCTCGGTGCTCCTGCTTCATCTCGATCTCGCACAGTCCATCTGCATCAGCTCATCGGGTTTTCTTTTGCACGCTCGATTTCATTCTTCATCCAAATCACTCTTTCTCTCTATTTCACAGCAGCACTACAACACCACTGGTAATTTACGAATCTGGATTCTCTTTGTTTCCACTTTTACTTACTTATTGTCTTTTTGGACTTTTTAAGCTATGTTAATCTACTTCTGTTGTTTTATATCTTGTTGCTTTTTGGACTTTTCTGGTTTTTCCTTTTGTTTTTATCTTGTTTACCTTTTTGACTTTTCAAACCAATTATTTTGCTTGAATACCAATTGTTTATCTTTTTGGACTGTGTAAATACCAATTGTTTTTATCTTGTTTATCTTTTTGGACGTTTCTATTGTTCAGATTGTTTTTTTTTTGTTGACTTTTCAAACCAATTTAATAAGTTATCTTGTATTGTTTATTTGCTCTGTTTCATACTGTCTTTGCTCTGTTTCAAACACTGTTTGCTCTTTTCTGTGTATTTATCTTTATTTTTAATTTTTAATTTCTTAACACTCACTTATACCCACAAAGAATTATAAGATAATAAGTTAAGTATGAAACTGAAGATGAATGAAATTTTCTTTTAATTATTTTTGTTGTTATTATTATTAGTTCAGAACTTTACCGATTTTACTTCAGCCACACCATCTTAAAATGGTTGCTATATCTATAGCTCATTTGTTGAAATGGGCAGTCCAAAAAATTACCAGAAATGGGTTTTATTCATTTCTTTTTCCAAAATATATCAGCAGCATGGAAAGAAATTGAAAGGAAAGGAGATTTGTTATTGTTCAAATTATTTGTTTTGCTTGAAAGGAAAGGAGATTTGTTATTATTCAAATTATTTGTTTTGCTTATTTTTCTTTTTTACTTTTCTAATCAATTTGATATTATAGACCGATAAATTCTGGATGTAGCTCTATTTTACTTTTCGAATCGAAGTTGGAATTCTTTTTTACTTTTCAAATCAAAGTTGGAATTCTAAAATCTTGAGTGTTAATTTCTCGCATAGACCATCATCATACTTTCTAAATATTTTTGTGATATATGGAAAAGAAAGGTCTGGCAGTTTGTATGTTGTCCAATTCTGTTTGCATGTATATTGTATACTTTTATGTTTTTATGTTTATGTTAATACCGCAAGAAAACGATTTAATTAATTTTATAATCCAAACCGATTTGGCAAAAATCTAAGTTCCAGTAGCAGTCCCACAGTGATTCTTGAAGACAAACATGAGGAGAATCACGAAAACGATCCTCCACTTTGGAAGTATGTCAAGATTATTCAAAAGGTAGGAAAAGGAGGAGGTAATACAGCTTTTGAATGCAATTTTTATAAGAAAAATTATAATGGATCTCATACTAGAGTCAAGTCTCACTTGTTAAAGATAGTAGGGCATAGAATTGCTCCTTGCAAAAAGATTCCTAATGATATATATGCAAAAATAAAGAGGATTATAGTTGAATACGAGCACAAGCAGAAATCAAAATCTCAAAAGCAGATTCCTGTGCCCAATGCTAGTTCTTTGCCTATGTCAATGGCTCATCATTCTCGACCTCCAATGCCTTTCGAGAATAAGAAGAGAAAGGTTTCAGCTGTTGAAAAATCTTTTAATAAGGAGGCTAGAGATCAATGTGATGCTAAAGTTGCAAGAATGTTTTGTACAGGTGGTTTGTCCTTCCATCTTGAAAGAAATCCGCATTATAAAAATTTCAATGTTCTTGCTTCTACACTTCCGGGATATGTTCCACCAAGCTATAATACATTGAGAACTACTCTTTTACAACAAGAGAAGAGCCGCATTGAGCATTCTTTGGAGCCAATCAGGAGTACATGGAAGAACAAAGACGTGAGTGTTTGTAGTGATGGGTGGACTGATACTCAAAGAAGACCATTGATCAATATTTTGGCAACCTGTGAAAGCGGCCCTATATTTTTGAAAGCAATTAATTGTGAAGGCGAGTACAAAGATAAACATTTTATTGCCAACATTCTTATGGAATCCATTAAAGAAATTGGTTATGAAAATGTGGTTCAAGTAATAACTGATAATGCACCTGTCTATAGAGCTGCTGGTTTACTTGTTGAGGCCAAATATTCCAACATCATTTGGATGCCATGTGTGGTTCACACCCTTAATCTTGCTTCAAAGAGAATTTGTTCACCAAAAACTATAGATGATTGGTATGAAGAGACTAAATGGATTCCACAAGTTGCTGAAGATGCATGGTTCATAAAAAATTTTATTATGAACCATAGTATGAGGTTGGCTATATACAATGACCACTGCAAATTGAAGCTACTATCCATTGCTGAAACAAGATTTACCTCTACACTTGTGATGCTTAAAAGATTTAAGGAAGTTAAGGAAGGTTTACAACAAATGGTGATTAGTCCAAATTGGTCTTTGTATAAGGAATATGATGCGAAAAAAGCAAGAGCAGTGAAGCAAAAGATATTGGATGAATTATTTTGGGATGAGATTGATTATGTACTTGATTTTACTAATCCTATATATGAAATGATTAGTATGGCTGACACTGATAAACCATGTCTTCACTTGGTTTATGAGTGGTAGGATACTATGATAGAGAAGGTAAAGATAGTAATCTTTCGACATGAACGTAAGGAATGCCATGAACAAAACGACTTTTTTTTATGTGGTTTACAATATTTTATTGGAGCGATGGACCAAGAGTAGCACACCACTACACTGTTTGGCACATTCCTTAAATCCGAGGTAAGTATTTATGTACCATGCTTATTAATTTAAAATTTACTTCTAGTTTTGTGATTATAAATTGTTATCTTCAATTTTTCAAAGGTATTATAGTCCAGAATGGCTTCAAGAGGATCCTACTCGTGTGGCTCCCCACCAAGATGTTGAACTTACAAGGGAGAGAAAAAAATATTTTGAGAAATACTTTTCGAGTGAGTCTCTTAGAAGAAGTATCAATGTGGAACATGCTAATTTTTCAATGTGCTTGGATGACTTTGGGGCTATTAATGCTATGAATGATAGATTTTATATGGAACCAGTGGTGTGGTGGATTGTCCATGGAGCTTGCACACCAACTCTCCAATCCATAGCTTTGAAGCTACTTGGACAACTTTGTTCATCATCTTGTTGTGAAAGAAATTAGAGCACATATAATTTTATTCACTCTCTAAGAAGGAATAAGATTACTCCACAAAGAGCTGAAGACTTGGTGTTTATTCATAATAATCTTCGTCTTTTATCAAGGAAAAGCTCAGTTTATAATGAAGGTGTTACTAAAATGTGGGATGTTGGAGGAGATGGATTTGATAACTTGGGTGAAGATGGTGTTGGGATACTTGAAATAGCAAATTTATCTCTTGATGACCCGTCATTAGAGGCTTCAATATTTACTACTGAAATGGAATAAATTATGATGTCTAATGCTTAGTGTTTGACTACTTAGATGGAATTTTATTATGTTTGAATGAAGAAAGTTATTAAAATTAGTAAAAAAAAATATATTATTATAAATTTTTAATTATCGTATCGTATCTTCATTTTTGGAATTTTGTTGTATCCCCGTACCGTACCGTATCGTATCCCCGTACCGGTATCCGTATCCATACAACATAGCTCACGACCCCCTTTTTTCACTCCTGACGTTTCTCTCTTTCTATTATCGTAATGCCTCTTACCTTCTAAAAAAGTCATTTTCCGAGATTTCTTCTGGACCGTCATCCATGCACCAAATCTATCCATGATCTCAGGCTTAATCACCTCATCTTTCCTATTTTGATCTCCTCCCAAAACCACTGCTCTCCCTTGCATCTGACCATCATTCCGATCACCCTCAGCCACCTTGTTTCCAGCCATACATTGGTCTTTCTTATGACCAAACTTCCCACATTCAGAACAGATCAGATGGACTCCTTCATATTCAATTTTTCTAATCCTTCTACAAAGCTTGAACTTTGAAATGAGAGGTTTATTCAGGTCAAGTTCAACACACATTCTCGCAAACTTGCCTCTTGACTGTTCACACGTATTGGCATCTACTTTAATAGGTTTGCCAATCTTTGATCCCACCATCAATAAAAACTGCTTATCATAGTACTCAATAGGTAGACAAGGAAATCTCACCCACACAACTATGGAGTCAATACTTGCTTCCCCCGTATCGAAATTAGGACTCCACCTACGTACATTAACATAGTGATCCAATATCATCCATGGTCCATCAAAAAGAGCAAAATTATAGTCCTTGATAGATTCGAATTTGACTAAATAAAAGTCATTCTCAATAGTAACAATCTCTATAGCAGATTTGGGTCTCCATAAAGTTCTTAGTTTTCTATCAAAAAACTTGAAACCAAAGGTACGCCCTAGTACTTTAACAATCAGAGTTAAAGCCCAAGGTCGACGTAAATGAACCTTCTCTTCCTTCGAAACTCTAATAGTAGGGTATTCCTCTTCATCCAAACCTTCCTCAAACACGTTATCTTCCTCGTCATTAGAAATATCGTCAAAGTTTATCTCTTCTCGTACAATCATCCTTTCAGTTAGAGTATCTTTAAAAGAATGAGCATGCTCTTGTGCACCAGAAAACTACTGTTCAACATCCATTAACGTCTCAGGAACTAGAGATTCCAGACAACTAACTTGATTCTCAAATTGATTCCATTTAATCTTCTTGTTAATACGTTCAAGGAGATCATTTTCCTCTAAGGACCGGCTACTAGGGTTGCCTGAGACAGAGAAAACCATAATAGATACTCTATGTGTTTAATCTTAATTATTAATAAAGCCTGAATTGTCTCTATCTGGAGAGGGAAGGAACAGCCGATCGGGTGAGAGCGACCTGAAAGGAAGAACGCCCGGTCGGACCGGGCGTAAGCACTCCGAAGCTTAAGTCAGTAATTTTAGAAAGAGAAAGCTTAGAGAGAGAGTGCTCAAGGTTCAATACCTGAGGCCATCGCTGGCTGGGCTATTTATAAGAGATGTTGAGGGGCACTTGAGTGCCTAGGAGAGTGATCTCTGGCTGTCAGAGTAGGTATCCGGCGAAGTGACAGCGAGCAGGAGGTTGAGGTGAGTACTGCCTTGTGTCAGGCGGCTGATGGGACGGGATGTCACGTCGTCCGATCGGTCCTCCTTGGGGCTCGTGCCTGTTTGCTTTGCGTTGTGGACCTTGGGCCTTGCCAATGTTTGGGCTGACTCCATGGGCCTGAAGGCAGATGATATTTGCTATGTTATCACTTGTCCCCCCCTCAACAGGTCCGATCGGGCATGAAGTTGCCTTTGCCTTCCCGTTCGGGTGAAACGCCGCTTGAGCTGTCCCGATCCGAGGACATCCGTTAGCAGGATTATGGACTCGAAAAGGTTGCCAACTGAAGGGACGCATCTGTTCATAAAGTTATTTTTCATTGATTGCTGTACGCGTATCGAGGACGACGCTTGGTTCTTCGTGTAACCGTAACGTCTCTGGACACGTGGCGGGATTTTCATGGTGGAGCCACTGGGGCTCAGGCCTATAAATAGGCATTTTTCTGAAACTTTGTCCCTTTACTTCTCGTTGCCCTTAGTGCTACTCTGTGAAAATTTCTTCTTAATTCTTCGCAACTCAGCAATCCTTTTTGCTTTTCTTCGTGATTCCCTCAGACCTTCTTGGAACAAGTAAGTATTTTCTCTTTTTGTTTTCCCCGAATTCCTTACTTCGTGCTTGCGCATCGTCCCTTGTGTATTTTTCCCTTTCCATTATTTCCAAAGAGTAGCTCCCGTTACCTGAAATGATAGATTTTTAACGTACCAACTTATGTTGTCTGGTGTTTGTACGCAGTTGAAATGGTCGGTGGAAAGGATTTGAAGCAGACGTTGGCTGAGCGGGCCGGGCTAAAACGTGAGGCCGACTTAAAGGCCAAGCAGGAGAGGAAAAGACAGAGGTTAGCGGCTATCGAAGGTGCCCCAATTCACGTTGTACCCCTGTCGGCGATGGCCCCGGGAAGCGCTTCTGCTTCAGCCCCGCCCCGATCGGATAGGGAGACACACCCTCCCAGCCCCTCTACTGCAAACCCCTCGAGGGGAAAAAGTCAAGAGGGGGGGCTCTGATTATCGCTGGTGGCACCGGCGCTCATCAAGGTGAGTCGCATCAAAGGTTCAGCAAACGCCCTTCCCATATTGGGGGGTTTCTGGAGGAACATTTTGGCAAAGACTAGTCTTCAAGCCAGGTGGCAAGCTTTATCTTCTGAGGTTTGCTTCGGGAGAGCGACCACGCAGAGATTGCGGACGATAACCAGCTGGTCCGGGAATACCATGTGCTCAGCCAGCAGCTACTAGAGGTAGGATCTCCTTTATCGTATTGTCAGTACTTGCTGGAATTGGCTCATCGGGGTCTTTTCCTTGTCTGCTTATCTTTTTCCCTTTCCTTTTGTTAGGTGTGCTGGAGGACTCAGCGACTCCACCTCATGGCAGGAGTTTGGAAGGGAAGAGCTGATGTTGTGGCGAAGAACACGACAGAGGTGAACTCTCGCTATGAGGCCGTCCGGAAGGACGCCTCGAACCTTCACATGGAAGTGGCTGAACTTCAAAGGGAGTGTGCCACCCTTCGGTCGGAAGCACAGGCTTCTGCTGAGAAGGCCGCCCAAACCGCTCAGGAGTTTGAAGGGTGTTGGGCCGAGGTGGACAGGTTGAAGGGCGACAATGCCCGTTTGGCGGCTGAAGGCGCTCAGGGTCAAAGGCTGGAGCATCGGGTGACTGCGCTGGACGTCGAGTGCCACGAGTTGAGCGGCAAGAATGCCAGCCTCAAACTGGAGCGGGCCAGGCTTCGAGGGGAGCGGGATCAAGCTCGGGCCGAGTGCATTCAATTGCGCAACGAGCGAGAGGCATTGGGAGTGTCAAGGCAGGAGAGGGAAGCCACCTGGAGGGTCGAACTGGATGCAGAGCTCACCTCTCAGAGGGATCAGCTTCTTGAGGAGTTAGCGAAGGCGCAGGCAGGGGTTCTATCACGTTTAATCTGTGAAGCCGAGAGGCATTTCCCTGATGCCGACTTCAACTGGATGGGGGATCCCGCGGCCTTGCCCGACCCTACCGCTAACGACAACGGAGCGGATCTCCGAGCGGGGCTTTTGCCTGCTGGGACTTCCCAATCCTTGCCTCCCGGCGAGGTCACCCAGACTTGTTTGCCTGTGGGACCTGTCTCTGAGGGGGAGGCTGCAACTCAGCGAGTTGCTCCCGGTTCCTCTCAGGCCACCGATGGGGCTCCACTGTCTTCAGGCATCGATCAGCCGCAGGCGTCCAGATCGCCGAGCTCGAGGGTTACCGACGGCCGTTCTGTAGCTCCTGTCAAAGAAGGCATTGTACATATAGAAGATTAGAATTTTCCATGCTTGCTGCTTTTTTTTTTTTAATTATAAGCTATACAAGTGAAATTGAACTTAATAAAACTGATTTTTCCTCCTATCTTTGTGAGGTGCTGTGCCTTGGTAATTTCTATTATTTATGTGACAAAACAACCTATGTGCTTTGCTTATAGATACTTCCTGAATTGGAAGGAGTTGGGCGATCGGTGAGCAATCGGGAATCCCGAAGTCCGACGCCATGGTCTTCATTCGCATGTTGGTCCGTGGCCGCTGCATAAAATTGCATATTGGCCTGGGACCGCTGTGTAGGTACCGCATGTTGACCCGTGGCCGTTGCATAAAATTGCATGGTGGCCTGAGGTCGCTGCGTGAATATCGCATGTTGACCCATGGCCGTTGCATAAAATTGCATGGTGGCCTGAGGTCGCTGCGTGAATATCGCATGTTGACCCATGGTCGTTGCATAAAATTGCATGGTGGCCTGAGGTCGCTGTGTGAATATCGCATGTTGACCCATGGCCGTTGCATAAAATTGCATGGTGGCCTGGGGTCGCTGCGTGAGTATCCGCCTCACGTAGTGTTGAGTGTTGCCGCACCCGTCGATAGATCCGAACGGGGAGCAAGTGGTCTGCCATTGACCAGTTTGGCGTCAGCGGGTCGGGAACCCCTTCGGTCCGGATGCCTACGATCGACTATTTCCGTAATTCAGATTGGATGGGTCGTTTGGCGCACGATGAGCTAATCATTTTTGCATATTAATGCTGCGACATTTACTAGGTCGTTTCCATATCTTTGGACCGGGAAAAGCATCGGTCCTAATGGATTAGCTTTATCCTCTGAGGGGGGGGGGGGGGGGGGGGAAGGTACCTGCCGTACTTGGCACCTGGACAAGACATCAAATCTAGTATGCAGGTCAGATTATGCATGCGATAAATAAAATAAGAGATCAATCTTTTACTAATTGGTGAATGCGGGTATGTTACTACAAACGGTACTTTTTGAGTACGTCCACATTCCAGCTCCTCGAGATATCTCGACCTTCGATGGTTCGAAGTTTGTACGTGCCCGGGCCTAGGACCTTGGAAACCTCGTAGGGTCCTTCCCAGTTTGGCATGAGCTTGCCGACCCCGGCATTTCCCGAACCCAGCTCTGCTTTTCTAAGCACGAGGTCGCCGACGTTGAAGGTTCTTGACCTTACTCTAGCATTGTGGTATCTGGCTATCCTCTGCTTGTACGCGGCTATTTCAGTGTAGGCGTTTTCCCTCCTTTGTTCCTCTAGGTCCAGGTCTTGGCATCTTTCCAGAGCATTGGCCTGCTCAGTATAAAGTGCCGATCGGTAAGATGGGAGTCCAACCTCTACCGGGATCATTGCCTCGGTGCCATAGACTAGAGAAAATGGAGTCTGATGGGTGCCTGCCCTCGGCGAAGTTCTGTACGACCAGAGAACGCTTTGCAATTCCTCGATCCAGCTCCCTTTGGCCTTGCCCAGTCGCTTTTTCAGCCCTTGGATGAGGGTTCGATTGGAGACCTCGGTCATTCCATTGCTTTGGGGATGAGCAACTGACGTAAACCTCAAATTGATTTTCAAGCCTTGGCAGAAATCTCTAAAGGTAGAGCTATCGAACTGTTTACCATTGTCTGCAATAAAAATATTGGGCAAGCCATACCTGCAGATGATATTTTTCCATGCAAAGCTCTTGACCCTCTCGGCTGTGATGGTGGCCACAGGCTCGGCTTCGATCCATTTGGAGAAATGGTCGACCGCGACTATAAGGAACTACATCTGCTTTTTTCCCAGGGGGAAAGGTCCCAGGATGTCAAGGCCCCACTGGTCAAATGGCCAGGCGACTCCGATCGGCTGCTGATCCGCTGCGCTCTGTTGAATGATTCTCCCATGCACTTGGCACTGCGGGCATCTTCGCACTTTTTCCTGGGCGTCTTTGACCAAACTGGGCCAGTAATACCCCGTCTGAAGGGCTTTCCTGGCCATAGCTCTGCTTGCCTCATGTGCGCCACAAATGCCCTCATGGATTTCCCTGAGGATGTAATCTCCCTCCTCCTCTGTCACGCACCTAAGCTAGGGATAACTGAAAGCCTTTTTGTACAGGTCGCCGTTGATGATGGAGTAGTTGAGGGATTTCCGTGATGTTTTTCGGGCTTCATCCTTGTCCTCCGGAAGCTGCCCCATTTGCAGGTATTCTTGATAGGGCTCATCCAAGTTTCATCCGTCCGGTCGATCTCCATCACCTCTGGCTCATCCAGGGAGGGAGAGGTTAAACTCAAGATGGCAACGTCTCCCTCAACCGTGATTTGCTCGGAAGCGGAGGCTTTCGCTATCCTATCGGCTTCTGATGTCTGATCTCGTGGCACCTTCTGGAGGTCCCATTCGGAGCCTGCTTCCTCAAGCGGTTTGATTGCGGTCTTGACCTTTGCTAGGTATCGGACCATTGTGGCTTCCTTGGCCCCGAAGGTGTCCAGAACTTGGCTGGTGACCAGCTGGGAATCGCTTCTGATGACCACAGATTCCGGTCGAGTAGCATGCAGCAGCCTCAAACCTTGGAGGAGCGCCTCATACTCTGCAACATTGTTAGAGGCTTTGAAATCAAGCTTTATTGCGTACCTTATGATGATGTCCAGGGGCCCCTTGATCACTATGCCTACTCCTCCTCGTGCATCATTCGCGGCTCCGTCTACCGCCATTTCCCAGAGTCACCGTCTGGGTTGACTTTGTGGTTCTTCGCCAGCGAACTCGGCAACGAAATCGGCCAAGGCTTGGGCCTTTATCGCCTTTCTGGGTTCATACCTCACGTCCCAAGATTATAGCTTAATTGCCCAGCCTACCATTTTTCCTTCCAGGTCGGGGGTTTGTAGGATTTTTTTGAGGGTTGAGCTTCATCCGAAACTTGTTCAGAGTGAGAAAGACTCTTGCTAGATCGGTGGGGTGCTCCTCGGGGCTACGGCTTTTGACAATCATGTCGTCGACGTAGACCTCCACGTTCTGTCCAATCTGATCTTTAAAGATCTTGTTCATGAGGCACTGGTACGTGGCCCCAGCATTTTTTAAGCCAAACGGCATCACCCTGTAGCAGAATGTCCCGTCATCTGTAATGAAGCTGGCCTTCTCCTGATCGGCAGCCACATCAGGATCTGATGGTAGCCGGCATAAGCATCAAGAAGGGAGTATATGGCATGACACGCGGTGGCGTCTACCAACTGGTCTATGTTCGGGAGGGGGTAACTGTCTTTGGGACATGCTTTATTGAGATCAGTAAAATCCACACACATCCGCAGCTTTCCCGACTTTTTCTTGACCAGGACTACAATAGCCAGCCATTCGGGATAGTCTACCTCTCGGATTGTTCCAATCTTCAGTAGTCTATCCACTTCCTCGGAGATAAATTTTCTTCGATCGATGGCGTTGTGACGCGCGCCGGATCCCCGCGGCCGCCCTTCCGGACCGCCCGCTCGAGGGCGATCGGGCAATTGTGGGTCCGTCAACAGCTTGCGATGAATCGCAAGTGCGTCTATGTTAAGCAACACGGAGGTTTCATGGAGTCGCCACCCAATAGAACATTGGGAAAGTTTCTCTCGCCTCGGAGAGCCTAAGACTTGCGCATTTTATCCATATTGAACCATGAGGCCTAGGATTAACGTCTAAGTCTCGTGACACAAGAGGTGTCTTAGAGGATAACCCCTAGCCTCTTGAGCCCAAAGACCAGAGCAGGGTTCGGGACTTCTCATTTATTCGTACCTTGATTAAGTTTAAAATTGAGTTTTGAATTTATTAGTTCGCTCTCTCTCCACACAATGCAAGTTTGGTTAAAGCACAATTTATTCATTTAAGAGCATAAAATAAAATAGCATTGAAGTATAAAATAAATTTACAATAAAACTAAGGGCAGAATACAACTCTCGCTTGTAAATGTGCGATATATGCATAAAACGGGTTGTTCATTAACAATAAGGACATTGGTCCTCGCACGCATTCATTATGGAAAACAATTTTTATGTGATGATTTTATTGGGTAAAAATAGGACATTGGTCCAAGTTTTATTTAGCAAACATTCTATTTAGTAGACAACATTTGTGTGGTGGTTCTTTTTTTAAGGGCGGTCGAAAATCATTTTATTATTACAGACCACAAATGCATAAAATACAATAAAATAGTAATTACATATTTCTAAATAAATAAATGAATGAATACATAAATAAATAACTAAATTCTAACAATAATCAATAATGATAATGATAATAATAATAATAATAATATTAAAACATAAAATTAAATAATCACAAATCAATCAAATAATAACATCAACATAAAATTAACACAAATTAGACGATAATAATAATAATAATATCAATAATAATAATTATAATAATAATACTAAATAAATATAAATAATGGCAATAATAAATAATAATAATAAATCAGAATAATAATAATAATAATAATAATAATAATAATAATAATAATAATAATAATAATAATAATAAAAACAGAAATTAAATAAATATAATAATAATAATAATAATAATAATAATAAAAACAGAAATTAAATAAATATTAATAATAATAATAATAAATAAATAAATTATAATATTAATTAATATTAATTAATAATATATTAAAATAAATTAATATAAAAGAGGCTTACCGGATTTCCCTCGCCGGAGATTGGCCGGAGCGGCGGTTGACGGCACCTCCCTCACCGCCTCGTAGATCGCCTCGTCTGGAGTCCAGATCCGGTGTCCACGCGCCGATCGGAGGTCCACCGTCGCCGGAAAACGCGATAAAGCGGTCCGGTTCTTCTCCCTCACGCGCCGGCTTCCGGAGTCCGATGGGGAAACGGCGGCTACGGCTGGGTGCGCCCGGATGTGGCGGTTCTTCCGGTGGGGCGCGTGCCTGAATCCGGCGTCGGAGGTGGCCGGCGGAGGCGACGCCTTCTCTCCCTTCTTTTCTTCCTTTTTCCTCTTCTCTCCGGCGCTGTGGGTTTCCGTTGGCCTGGGTCTACTCCTCTCTTCTTTCCTTTCTTTTTCTTTTCTTTTTCTTTCTTCTTCTTTCTTTCTTTTTGCTTGCTCTCTTTTCTTTTCTTTTTCTTTTGATCAGCTCCCGACCCCTTCTTCTTTTCCTTTTTTATTTCTTTGATTTTCTGGGTCTCGGTTCCCTGTTCTTGCTCTCTCTTCTCTCTTCTTTCTTCCCTCTTTCTATTTTCTATTTCTTTTCTTTCTTGTTCCAGCCGAGCCCCCTTCTAATTTCCTCTTTCTTTCTCTCTTCTCTTTTCTTTTTCTTGGTCTCTTTCTTTCTTGATCTGCCGAGCCCCCTTCTAATTTCCTCTTTCTTTTCTTTTTATACACCCTTAAATTAGGGTTAAGGGCACAAGGATAATTTCCTCCCTAATTCCCTCCCTTTCCTTTTTCATTTTATACTTTAATTAATTTAATTAAACTAACACACCTACATACATATTAATTAAACAATTATATAATATAATTAAACATTATATATTAACACATTAATATAATTAATCTACTTAATATATAATTTATCTAATTAATTAAACATTCTACATTTTAACTAATTAATTAACTAATTAATCTTTAATTTTACATGCATCTTAATTAATACAATAATATTAACTAATTAACTAACCAATTAACTAATTAATTAACAAACAACATTAACTAATTAAATTTTACACACACATATTTATATATTATCACATATATTATTTTTTCCGGAGGGAATGATCAAGGATCCAAAATTATCATTGACATTTTTATACTGAACTCGGGACCCAGTGTCTACAGGCGTGCCTTCTGAGCTTCTGTCGGATCGGCGGGTGATCCGGGTCCACATTTAGCTTGTGGTGATGACATCGGGGTCTATCCCTGGGATGTCCTCCGGCCTCCATGCGAAAATCCCTTGGTTCTTCGCTAGGACCTGTACTATGGCATCTTCTGTCTTTTCATCCATGCTGGTGCCAACTTGGATATTTTTGCCTGGGGCCAATGCCCTTGTTTTTGTTTCTTCGGTGGGGTCCATCCTCGGTCTCCCCTCCTGCTCTGGCTGTTCCAAGTCGGGTTCCACTATTGCAGCCTCTCGCTACAGCTTTATAGTGTTGACATGAGCTTCTCCCCTTTGATCGCCCCTCAATATCGCGATGCCCTCCCGGGTTGGGATCTTCATTACCAAGTAACGGATGCAGATGATAGCACCGGTTTGGGAGAGCAGGGACCTGCCAAATATTGCGTTATAAGTAAAATTTATGTCAACAACTATAAAAGTTACCTCGCATCTGTGCGCGACCGTCTCCTGGCCCTGCACTATAGGGAGCTCTACAGAACCCACCGTCGGGATTCTGCCCTTACCGATCCCGACGAGTGGCGCGGCGGTCGGCCTAAGCTTGCATACAGGCAGACCTATCGCCCGGTAAGCCTGTAAAGTGAGGACGCTGACGGCGCTACCATCATCCACCAGAACTCTTCTGACATTGAAGTCGTTGATTCTGGCCCTCACGACGAGCGCATCTTCATGAGGAAATATGACATCCCGCGCATCTGTGCTAGATATAATAACTTCTGGGAGTCGCTCGGGGCGGAGAGAACGCCTCTCTCCTCTCTTCTCCTGGCTGCCGGAGGGATCCGCTTGATAGGCTGGCTCTTGTGTGATCACATTGATGACTCCAGCATAGGGTCTACCCGGATCCGAGTCTCTCCGATCCCGCTCGCCTTCATCCGGGTCGGAATCATCCCTTCGTGGCTTTGGCCGTCTACAGGTGTCATCCCCTCTGGCCGTGCCTACGAATTTTCTGAGGGATCCTCGACGTATGAGCTTCTCGATTTCCTTTTTCAGTGTAGTGCATTCGTCGGTGAGGTGGCCAAAATCTCTGTGGAACTCACAGAATTTGCTACGGTCTCTTCTGGCCCGGCTGCTTTCAGACAGTTGCCTCGGCCAATTGATCGGTTTTTGCTTTTCTTTTATCCACATCAACACCGCGGACGGAGTGGCATTAAGGGGAATGTATGGCCTTTCGCTCCGGTCCTCCGAGCACCTGCGCCGCTCTGTCTCCGATCCCCTCCTCTTCCTCGAGCTTCGGGATCCGGATCCTTGTTTTGGACTTCTTGCGCTCCGATCGGATCTGGAGGCCCTGTTGGAGGGGAGGTCGCCTGAATGCTGTGACCTTTTCGTGCTGCGTGTCCTCCTTCCCCTATTAGACCTAATGGCGTCGTCGAGCCGAATGTACTGCCGGGCTCTCTCCATGAGGTCAGCGAAGCTAGTTGGGGGTCTCGTTGTTAAGGACTCGAAGAAAGGACGGTCAGTAATGCCCCCGGCCAAGGCAGTGGTCGCCATTTCAACGTTAATGTTCTTCACCTCCGACATGGTGGATTGGAACCTATCGACGTAGTCTCGCAGACTTTCGTCGGATCTCTGATACAGGTTGCAGAGGTCATTTACTGTCCTCGGCGTGCGCGTTTGCACGACGAACCTCGTAATGAACAGCTCCCTTAATTGTCTAAAAGAGGTGATTGACCCCTCAGGCAGGTCATGGAACCATATCAGGGCATCTCCGCCGAGGGTGGTGGGAAAAACCCTGCAAGCCAATTTCTCGTCATAGGTGTAGACTTGTACTTTGGTCAAGTATTCTGCCAGATGGGTGGCGGGATCTGTTTTTCCTGTGTACCTGTCCATGACAATGTCTCTCCACTTCGGGGGCAGTTCAGAGTCAGTAATTTCCCTGCAAAAATGGGGACATGGTGTTACCGCACGTGTTCTCCTCGAAGCTCCCTTTTTTGGGGACGAGGACGCCGAGCCGCTCGAGCCCTTGTTTGAGCAACTGATCCCCTTTGCTTGGAACCGTGGCGGAGGACTCGCTTTTGTGCTTCCTTGAGCGATTACGGCTCGGGGTGCACATGTAGGATATATCATCTGCCACAGTCTGGGTGCCTGACCTGCTGCGAAAAGGAGAGGAGCTCAAGCACGCGGGAAGCGTCTTCTTGCCCTTATCATGCTTGTCTGGGGTCCTGACAGTGCCCTTGCGATTTTCTTGGGCTCTTGACTCGCTAATGACAATCCCTTGGGCTTTCCTTCTCCTGAAGTCTTCGCCCGTAGGGCAATCCCCACGAACTCTTTCAGAAGTTTCCAGCACCTTACCTTTCTTCAACGCCTGAGCAACATTTTTGGAGAAATCAGCGAGGATGGTGCGTACATCCCGGAAGGTAACAGGGGTATTCTCAGGCTGTCCTGCCGCTGTGCCATCGAAGGCGGGGAGGAGATTGATTCCTGCAGGAGACTTGACGGGTCGTGAGGTACCTGACCTATCGCGGCTATAGTCGTTGCGGTCAGAATTCACATGGGTCGTATTCTCGTTCGATCTGGAGTTCGCCATGCCTCTCAACAAAAGCACCAAATGATAAAGCCTGAATTGTCTCTATCTGGAGAGGGAAGGAACAGTCGATCGGGTGAGAGCGACCTGAAAGGAAGAACGCCCGGTCGGACCGGGCGTAAGCACTCCGAAACTTAAGTCAGTAATTTTAGAAAGAGAAAACTTAGAGAGAGAGTGCTCAAAGTTCAATACCTGAGGCCATCGCTGGCTGAACTATTTATAAGAGATGTTGAGGGGCACTTGATTGCCTAGGGGAGTGATCTCTGGCTGTCAGAGTAGGTATCCGGCGAAATGACAGCGAGCAGGAGGTTGAGGTGAGTAATGCCTTGTGTCAGGCGGCTGATGGGACGGGATGTCACGTCGTCCGATCGGTCCTCCTTGGGGCTCGTGCCTGTTTGCTTCGCCTTATGGATCTTGGGCCTTGCCAATATTTGGGCCGACTCCATGAATCTGAAAGCAGATAATATTTGTTGTATTATCAATTATGATTTGGTGGATTTAAAACTTTATATGTTGAAGTCAAACCATAAACCATCATTATATAGTTTTTATAATTTTCTTTTGATTTGACTATATAATAAAAGTCATTAGTCATTTTATTATTATTATTATTTATTTTAGGTTGTGTTTTTTTATTTTTTAATGCAAAATAAAAATTCATTATGATTTTTTCATAAAGTACATCAGCAATATATATGTAAAATTATAAAATTTTAAAATACATCATATATTAAAAAAAATGAAATTATTAGAAATAATCTCTAAAATTTAGGTGGGATGAGATTTGAATCATAACATTTTGAATTTATTATTTAAAGTAATTTTCCTGCAAGTCAAATAATATTAATGGCATTAAAAATAGCCTATAGTACTTATTTTCCAATTTTTTTTTAATTTTTCTATTACTGTAAAAGCAACTTTTTAATCATCATTTTGCACGCCTATGAATATGATGAGAAAGGAAAATTATCAATTTGGAGTGTTGACTTCACCCACATCATAACAGAGATGGCATTTCTTTTTAATCTGTTATATTTGGACTTAATTTAACCCTAGTAAATATTTGCAAATCCACTTCAATTATGCTATTAAAATTTAATGACTCCACCATACTTAAAATTAGAAAAATTTAAGACCTCATAATCATTTTTGCCATTTTAAAATGAGAAAATTTATATAGATTGACAAAGAAATAATATTTTTTTTCAAGTGATAAGCGACATTATCTACTTGTGTTATTTTGTTGAGATTTATACTGTCCTAAATTATACGATATTTATTTTTAATTTTTTTTTTTAAATTGAACTCATCAAATTTTATGAAAAGGCATCGTTCTAGATATATATATATATGTACATATATACATACATATATATCATGTATACATACATATATATCATGTATATATATAGATGGATATGTACGTACGTACTAACATACATGCATGTAATCAAGTGCATATATATATATATATATATATATATATATATATATATAATCGATTTTTTTTATAATATATGCCCATAATATTTTTTTAGTATTTTTTTTAATTTGCAAGTATTATTATTAAGATTTAAAAGTAATTAAAATATATTGATATTTTAAAAAAAAAATGAAATTAAAAGTTGATTTGATAATTTAAAAATTCAATAATCAATCTCATGTTGAAAAAGTAAATTTAATCCGATATCCGGCCCAAATCTGACATGTTTAACAAGTCTAATTATATATAATACTAATAATTTTAGATAATATTATGTACAATTTTTATTCTACATTTACCATATAAACTTTTTTTTTTTTTTTTGAATCATACATTTACCATATAAACTTAAATTCATAAAAATTTGTATCTTAAATTTGTATGCTTGATTTATATTAATTCAAAAATTAAAATGATATTTTAATTATTAATAAAATAAACTTAATAATAATAATAATATATTAATCTAACTAAGTATTCATTAATTATGATTAAACAAAATTTTATATTTAATTATACATAAAAAAACATTATGGTAAATCGATCAATCACCTAAGCAATTTATCAATATGGAGACATTATAAAATAATGAAGTTGTCCAAATTACCCATGTCCACTCATTCCACTCATTAGGGGTGTTAAAAAACCATTGGACCTGATTAATCGAGAAATTGAACCGAAATCGATCCGAAAAGTAGGTTAACAGAATCAATTTTTATGGTTAATGGTTAGTATTTTAAAAAAAACCGATATTAATGGACTGATTTTTTTGGTTCATGAACCGGTTAATTTATTTACTTATTAAGTTTTAATTCTTAAAAATAAAGTTGCTTATGTCCACTAAAAATTTTTATTTTAACAATGATATTATATTATAGTGAAAAAGTTTTAAATTTTTAAGTATTTTGAACATTTTAATTTTATTTATGAATGCATTTTATAATTGTAGTGGTTAACCGAAAAAATATTGATTAATCGATCTAAAAAACTAAAACCAATAAATTGATTAACCTATCGTAATAAATTGGTTAATGGTTAGTATTTTAAAAAATTCGATATTAATAGAATGAGTTTTTTTTGGCTCATGACCGGCTAACCAGTCCATGAACACCCACTCATCCTCTTCTTTTTCTCCAGCCCTTAATATACAATCTCAATGTCACAAATTTAAAAGCCACTTCACAACCAGCAGCACACTCCCAACACTCCAACTCCACAACCTACCCATATCCAATTTTTTAATATTATTTATTTATAGTTTTAGACCAATTTACAATTAGAATCATATTATTTAAAATATAATAATTAAACTTATAATAATTATAAAATAAACAAAAATAAATCCAATCAATAGTTTCTCAAAAATGCAAGTGTGCTCAAATTTGGACCTAAACCATAAAAAAATTGGGTGTATTTAAGAGAAGGGAGAGTGTAGAGCCTATTGGCAAGGAAAGGGACAAATATACATGCAGCCATACATTATTGTGAAAATAATGTTGTCCTTTGTCCTAATACATAAATTTCTACTTATCCTTTTTTCACTCTAGATGTGGCTGCTGTATTTCCACACCCACTTCAGTCCTTTTCTACTTTCTAATTGGTCTATAAAATTTAATGAACATTCCTCAGTTTTGTTTCTAATGAGGCAAGTCATTGATCTATCCGCTTGGGTTGGGGCTTATGGGCATCCAAGTCCAAATTACATTACATATGCATATTTTAGTGAGTTGTATATAACTTTTCAACACTATAGAATCTGCTGCAAATGTTTAGCTAAGTAGCTATGACTAACTTGTAATCAAGCAATCAAAGCAAAGCACCATTAAGAACTTTCAGTCAATTTTCTGGCCTTTGAGATTACAAATGTTAGCTAAACTCGATACAATCATATGGAATCAAAGAATAAGACATAAGCGGAAAATTAAAAGTTCAATTTGGAATGAGGCCTGCAGTTGTCATGTGGCACTGAATTGTTGTCGCCCAACATACAAATATTACATTTCTTCCGTTGTTGAAGTTCAGAATCAGTTGTAACTAATCAATAAATGTTACAACAGATAAAGTACAACTCTGTCAACCAGCAGTCAATGGACTCACAATTACAGGCACAGTGTTCCTCAGTAAACATCAAATAATCTAAAATCATATGATGGAGTTAAATGTTGCATTGACCTTGATCCAAGTGTGAAATATTGTACAGTCAACCTAGAAATTTTCTATAAGAATGATAAATAGAACTCCCAACAAATTTTTTTGCTTTCCTGCTTCACCACGTTAAAGCTAAGCCTTTGCTTCTGTCATGGCATGAAGCAACTCATCTGGAGTTGCTGCTGGGTCCAGATCCCAACACTTATCCGGTATATTGCTTGCATCTCCTTCAAGTGACCACGATGGCACCTGGTGGGAGAAGCGTAACATCTCTCTCCTTGGGATCCATCTAATTGCATCTTTGTTCGTATTCCTCTGGTATACTGTCTTGAAACCTGTCAATTTGACGAGGGGAGCCACACAGACTCCTAGCTCTTCGGAGTAATCATCAAGAACCTCCACCATCTCATACTGATGCCTCACATCATCTGGGGTTGACCTATTCCAATCTACTGACCAGTTTCGATAAACAGCCCATATATCTCCACTTTTGGGGTATATCCGAACGCAACCACCTCTGCCAGCTTTTTCTCCTTTCAAAAGATGGGAAAAAATGTTTACTTGATCCGCCACATCAGTATTCGTCGCTCTGAAGTGCCCACAAGATTTTGTAAACCCAGAATCTATCCAATTCACTTGCCCAAATTCACTATCAGTTTTAGAATTCAAGTAAGTGATGAGAATTTTAAAGGGATTAACCGAGACAACCTGACGGATCAAACAATACAAGCGAGGCATACCATCATCTTCATCATATAAAGCCCATATTTGCTTCGGCTTGAAGCATTCTTCTGATCTATCCTTGTCAAAATCATGGAAATCAGGATCAGGGACTGTTATTGAGATTGGCTCCCTTCTAGTTGGCTTTGTTTGGTGGCCTGAAGCATCTGTATTATCCCATTTAGGAATTGTTCCCACCACTTTGGGTTTATCTTGCACATTCTCTTTTGCTACAGCTGCAGCTGCAACAGACCTCATCTCTTCTAATTTCTTCAGAATCTCAGTCCTCGCCTTGTCGATCAACAATTTCCTAGCATCAAAAGCAGGTGCAATTGAGATGCGTCTTGTTGGAAGTTCACTGGCACTGGAAAGCTTGGGGTCGCTCTCGACACTTGCATTTCCATTAGCCAATCTTATTTCTGAAGTAGAATTCAAACCCTTTTCTTCCTGTCCGTTCCTAAAGCCAGCTCCAACAACAACCTTCCTTCTCTTATCAGGCCTACTGGCCTTGGAACCTAAAAGATCATTATAGCTAGCAACAGCATTTGAATTTATGCTACTCATGGTAGTTTTCATAGCACGCTTTCCATTGGCTGATGATTTGGTATTAACTCTTGCACCAATGGCATTTCCATTAACCTGATAGACAGCATCAGAGGATAAAGCAGATGAGCCATTATGACCCACAACTCCAGCAGAGGTCCCAGAGTATGAGCTCCACTGAAATGACACATTTGAAACGTACTCATAGCCATGTCCAGTGTGTAATCCTGAGACCCCATTTTGTGTAAATACTGTAGCAGTTGGGACATAGCTAACTCCATCATATCCATGAGTACTATACCCACTACCAGGAACATATGACCAGGGACAGTATGGAAAAGAACCATTCACAGGAGCTGTCCCAGTTTCCACAGCAACGAAAGTACCTCGGCAATTCTTGCATGATAGCCTCTTGTTCACATACTTCCGCAGATACTCGTACTGAACTTTACAAGAGGTGCAAACAGTCCAAAAGGTGTCAAGCCCATGGGAGGCTGATGAATTGGAACAATTATTATATCCTGTGACCCCAGTAGCATGAACTGAAGATAAATTTTTTTGAACAACAGAAGATTTCATCTGTTTGTTTCTCTTAATATCATAAGAGTTCCTCTTGGGATTGTCTGATAACACGGTCCAGGCTTCAGATACAAGTTTAAATGCCCCGTCAGCTCCTACAGTTTTATTCTTATCAGGGTGAAGCAACACAGCCATCTTCCTATACTGCTTTTTCACTGCATCTCTGTCAGCTGAAGGCTTCAATCCAAGAACTGAATAATAATCAATTTCACCATTGCGTTTGCCCTCAGATGCAATGTAAACTTCAAAAGTTGCCAACATCTGAGATATTCCCTCCATTCCGGGACAAAGAGATTTTGCCTTTAAAGCATAATTCTTCGCACCAGCAAAGTCCTTCTCAGCAAATCGCTTCTCAGCAATCTCCTTTGCTCTAAGGGCCTCCTCTACGTTGGCTTCCATGTATAAATTCAAAGCCACTTAGAAAGCCAAAATGTGGACACAAAAGCTATGACTGGCTCAGCATGCATAACAGCATAAGACACCCAACTCTCATGCATAACCACAATGTCATTCTGCAAAGAATATTATCACAATATTTAGGTATTTGTAGTATCAAGCTTCAAGAATATTCAAGTAAAACCTCAATTGTCCAAATTCCAAATAGAAGAAGAATTTACCATATACTAAATACTAAATACACTAGATTACAGATACAAAAACCATTTCTTGCGGTTTAACGTCAAACTTGAACTCCCATTGATTACTGAGAAATGGGAGGAAGAAATGGGAGGAAAAGAGGGAAAACCGGCCTCAACTGAAACTCAAAAGGTATCATTTTCCAAACTTAAAACTCGAACGTATAAATCAACGAAATTAACTACGCGAAAATACTTAAAACAGAGTCATCTCCATAGTTTGCTGCAATGACAAAAAAGAGAGAGCCTAATATGTCATTTCACTCAATTTTCCAATCAACCAAACAGTCATGGCTCCCAGATTATACGTATCTAAAATGAAAATCTCAGATCACCACAAACACCCGAACAATAAAAAAAATCATCTCAAATTCCCAAATCAAACTGCAAATTTTACCAAATAGCATCTCAAACAAAGGCACACAGATCGAAGCTTAATCAACCCTAGATTATAACTATTAATCACAAATCCTCCACTAAAAAGAAAAAACAAAATTAAAACCAAACAGAGAATCAAAGTGCAGAACTAAACAGTAACAACTAACTACACATAATTTAAAGCACCCGAAAGCAAAACTTAAAATAATATAACAGAGAAAAATTGAACTCACTGAGATTTGAACAGTGAAATGGGAAGTGAAGCAAAACCCAGATCGCCACGTGTACTTGGGAGGTCGAGAAAATCAAGATAGTGACTTGATTTCGTGAATCTCAGTGTACTGATAAACTCTATCTTTCTCACTAACTCCCACACAAACCCACGAAAACAAACACAAAGTACTAATTTTTGCTTCTTATTTTATAGAGGATAACAAAGTGGAGATGGTACAAAATGACAAGAGTAATTTAGGGTTTTTATTTTAAGGAGGATGATTAGTAAATTAGGTCTTGGGTTGCTTGTGGGGCACAGCCCGGAATAAGATTTCGGTGAATCGGCGGCGAGGAATTTGGAGATTCCCGTCGATCGCCGATCAGAACTGAAGGAAAATTATTAAAATAAAAATGATAATTTCAGTGGAAGTAAACGGTGTTAATAGTATTTAATGGTGGGGGTTTGCTACGGTACGCATTGGTGCGTATTGCTCGTCTTTTATTTTTATTTTGTATTTTCTTTTGGCCTTTTAGAGATTTATAAAAAAATAAATTAATTATTGGAATTGGAATTTAGTAATATAAATATGGTATTAATCTTTAGATAGAGAAGTGTTTGGTGGAGGTTAGAAGTAAAGTTGGGTAAAGGTTATTTTAATATATATAAATTATTAAATATATATTTTCAGTTACTTTCATGGTATTTATATTAATTAATTTAGTTGCTCTGGTTTCAACAAAGAAAAATAAACAAACAAGCCCTTAGCTACTCTTTTCCAAAGAATTTTCTTTTCTTTTTAGAAAAAAAAAGGCTTTATTTACTTTTTCAACCCTCATAATTTTAAAAATTTTCAAGAAAAACAATAAAAAGGAAACAAAAATTAAATAGAAATAGAAAAACAATAAAAAGAAAAAAATCCATTTTCTCAAACCATTTAGTATTTGTTTTCACAAAAGTATAATTTACTTACTTGAGAAAGAAATTATTTCTAAAATTGCCCTTTTAAGAACTTTTTCATGTCATTTGATTTGCAATTTTTCTCAAATCGGAAAACCATTAAATTATTAATTATATATATTAATTAATAAATTTGAATTTGAAATATATTAAAATTTAAAAGGTATATTAGTAGGAAAGTAATTAAATGGTGACATTTATGATTTTGAATTTTGAATTTTTGTTTTTTTCTTTTATGTTATACTAGTTTGGACAATGGCTTTAAAAATAAATTGAAAATCATAATTGCATAGAGAAGAAAATTGAATAATTGCACACTATGAATTGTTATAAAAACCAATGATAAAAGCAAAACATGCATAAATTTCATTTTCGAAGGATATTTCATCACTCATTTAATTTTTCACTAGGGTTATTTTATTTATAAAATAATTTATTTTTGAATAAAATGAATGAGAATACCAATTGTTTATGCTTAATTGGGTGGCATGTAAAATCAACACAAATATTTAACACTAGATGGTTTCTGCAGTACGTGCACACTATTTAGTAGGGGTGTCCAAATAGTTGGTTCCGTTCGGTTTTGGACCGAACCGAATAAATCGAAATTAAGAAATTTTTAGAATCGAACCGCGGACCGAAATAGAATAAACCGAAATAATTTCGGTCGGTTCGATCCAATCGGTTATTCACAAATATATATTTTTTTTAAAAATTTTTAACTTATATGGATTCGTAAATTAAATTAACTTATATTTAACAAAATAAAATCATTTAAAATAACTAAAAGGAAAAAATATACATAATTTTTTCATGTTATTTTCCTAATAAATACTAAGCAAAATTATACTAAAAAATATACATTAAAAATAAATACAACATAAATTTTTATTAATACTACATTCAATATACTTTAATTAAAAAAATATACATGTAAATAAATATAACTATAGTGTATATTTAGATTTAGATTTTATATATATATATATAAGCAAAATAGTGAGCTTAACAAATTTCGATCAGTTCGGTTCTTTCGGTTTTACAATCATAAGAACCGAACCAAAATATCCAAAATTTTATTTCGATTTAGAACCGAACGAACCGAAAAATCGAACCAAATGGACCAAAATTCATTCGGTTCGGTTTTCAGTTTGGTTTTGCACAGCCCTACTATTTAGTGTATGAAATTAAATAATATATAATATTAATATGCAAAATTAATAAATAAAAAAATTATATAATAATGTAATTTATTTCGAATTAATTGAAAATTTTAATATATTGCTATTTTCAATTTCTTTATTTAAATATATAGATGGGAGTTGTTAAACGTATAAAATTTTTTGTACAAAAACTAGGGTGACAATGGACTGATCAATCGGCCCATGGTTTATTTTTCAAATTTAGTCAATTAAAGTCGATTTTTCAAAATAAAAGTTCAAGTTTTGTCCATTAATAATCGATTAACTGATAAATATGGTTGGTTAATCATTAAAAAAATTAAACATAAATTTCATATAAAAAACTTAAATACATCCATCAAATTAAAATATAAATTCTCAAAATTTTAAATATAAAATACAATTTATTTAAATTTAATAACAATATACTAAAATAAAATTACACAAATATTAATTTATCAACCATCTACTTTCTAATAGAGGACAAAATATGAATAAAAATTATCCACATTTCTATATATATATATATGTGTGTGTGTAAAATTGCATATAAATCAGTTAGCCGTTAATTAGATACCTAAATTCAAATTCAAATCAATTAACTATAATTTTAAAAATTAAAATTTACGTACACGTCAAATTAGATTGATTAATAGCTAAAGTCGGTTTGAACTTAATTTTTAAAATCATTTAACGATTTTTTGGTTTTTTTTATCTAGCCCTAACAAAACCACCTTAAAGGTGGTATGTAATGTCTCTTTTATTCTCAATTAAAATTCTAAGATTTAAAATTCAAAATTTATTTTTTTTTCCACTCTCCATATAGAATTAATTGATTTCTTCCCTTCCCAATGTCCTATTTCATTGGTTACATCATTTTTTTTCTTATCATTTTACAGTAGTTGTAAAAATTAAAGGCGAGTATAAACCGGTTAACCAATTTATGAGTTTCAAAAATAATCAGTTCATTAATATCGGTTTTTTCAAAATATTAACCATTAATAAATCTGTTACAATCGGTTAACCAATTCATCGGTTTCTGTTTTTCGGATCGGTCAACCAATAATTTTCAATTAACCACTATAATTATAATATGAATTCATAAATAAAATTAAAATGTTCGAAATACTTAAAAATTGAAATTTTTTCACTATAATATAACATTATTGTTGTTAAAATAAAAGTTTTTGGTTAATATAAGCAACTTTATTTTTAAAAATTAAGACTTAAATAAAGAAATTAATCGGTTTTTTCAAAATATTAACCATTAACAAATCTGTTACAATCGGTTAATCAATTCATCGGTTTCTGTTTTTTGGATTGGTCAACCAATAGTTTTCGATTAACCACTATAATTATAATATGCATTCATAAATAAAATTAAAATGTTCGAAATACTTAAAAGTTGAAATTTTTTCACTATAATATAACATTATTGTTGTTAAAATAAAAGTTTTTGGTTAATATAAGCAACTTTATTTTTAAAAATTAAGACTTAAATAAAGAAATTAATCGGTGCATAATCATTCTAATTAGATGAACGGTTACACTTACTAATCGATAATAAAAAAATATTAAAAACTTCAAAATAATTAGGATAATAAAAAAATTGTAACAAAAATACTTTAAAATGCGAAATTATTAAAATAAATCCATCAAATGCTAATAACTATTTTCCGTTATTTTTTTTTAACTTTACACACATTATTTTAACATATATTAAAAATTATAATTTTTTTAAAATTATTAAAAAATTTAGTTAATATATTAATGCTATATAACTTTTCGGATATATTTTGATTTTCATTAATGAAAAATTGATAAATCGAGAAATAATAATAGATACTAAATATGGACATATTGAACAATTAATAAATTAACTAAAATATTTTTAAAAAAAATTAAAATAAATTTGAAATATATTTTAAAGTAATGAAAATTAAAGGAATATAAATGATTTAATATGAAAATAATGAAATAAAAAATTTGTAATATATATATATATATTATTGGAGTATTTATGTATCGGTTATCTGTTCGATTAACCGGTCTATGAGCAAAAAAAATAAATCAGTCAATTAATATCGATTATTATAAAATACTAACAGTTAACCATTAAAATCGGTTCGGTTAATGTATTTTTTCGGATCGATTTCGGTTCGGTTTATCGGTTAATCAATTCCAACTGTTTTTTTGCTTACCCCTAATAAAAATCAATACAAAATTATGAAATAAATCAAAATATGTCCCCAAATGTGAAATTTATTTTACTATAGAATACTAACTGATAAAGCAGAGAATGTCTTTATCTATAGCAGAGAGGGCGATCCGATCGGATGAGAGAAACCTGCAATAAGAGGAGCCCGGTCGGACCAGGCGTGAGCACTCCGAAACTTAAGTTAGTAGCTTAGAGAGATAAAGTGCTTTAGAAATAAAAAGTCTTGGATTCAATACCTGGTGCTGTCGTTGGCTGGGCTATTTATATGAGATAATTGAGGGGCACTCGAGTGCCTGGGGAGTGATTACTGGCTGTCAGAGTAGGTATTCGGCGACATGATAGGGAGCAGGTGGTAGGCATGGGCGCTGCCTTGTGTCAGGCGGCTGATGGGACTGGCGGTCACATCAGCCGATCGGGCATGTGCGTTGCCTAGGAGCTCGTGTCTGATATTTTTGGCTGATAGATTTTGGGCCTTGCCAGTTGAATGGGCCGACTGAATGGGCCGACTGAATGGACCTTAGAGCAAATGGTATTTGCTGTATTATCACTAACAAAAATGAAAAGCAAGCACATAATATGTGCGAAAAATGAAAGTGAGTAAAAATTATAGGACCGAAGGTATATTAATTTAATTTGATAATTCTTAATAACAACTTATTTTATGATAAACGTGAATATTGTAAATGAAAAGGTAATAGCCGAGTATAGTGTGTATTAAATGCGTAAACGGACGAAAAGAATTAGCGGAAAAATAAATGATTTTTTTTTTTTTGTTAAGAAGAGCATAAGACTACTTTCATATCTTTTGCACATTTAGTTAGTGTTTATAATAAATGAATTATTTAAAATTTTATAAAATTCATTTGTAACTCTCATTTTTTATTTTTGGAATACAAAAAAAATAGGAATTGAATTCATAAAATTTAATTTCATGCAATTCATTATATTTTCACCAAATTCCATTAAAATAGATAAAATTTGCAAATAAATTTCATATTTTTAAGAGTTAAAGTTAAAAAAACTATAATACCCTATTGATTATTGTTATAAATAAATTACTTTTATAAAGTTAACGTAATCTGTTATTATTTCTCCTCCATCACTGTTCTTCTCCCTCTCCTATCACTATTTTTCTGTCACCCAAAACCACCATTACAGGATTTTGACTCATTTCCATTGGATTTTTACTGATTAGTTTCATTCTTTATGTACGGTTTTTTTTTATTTGAAGTAATTGAAATTGAAAGAAAACATCAAAATTGAGAGTAATTAAATTAATAATAAATTTTAAAATGATGATTAATGTTTGTTAATTTTTTTTTTATCGGGAGTAATTGAAAGAAGACATCAAAATTGGCATTAAGGATATTTTAGTAAATAAAATAGAAATAAATTCATTTATTCATTTATTTCAAGCATAAAAATAAGAATTTCATTTTCAATTTTATATTTTAATAATTTTATTCCAAACATAGAAATTTATTTACAAATAAATTTCATATGTAATTTATTTGTAACTGAATTCTACAAATTGAATTCATTTGTTACAGTCGAAGACTTAGCTTTTCCCATAGTGGAAATAGCAAATTTATGTTTGTATGATAAAATATTAAAAAAAAAAAAGACAAAAGTTTATCAATCTCTTCAGTTCCACAAAAAATGACTTTACCTATTATTTTTATTCTTAATTTTCTTTTGCGTATAAATAAATTAAATTCTTTTCTTTCTCGTCACACAAATTATAAGATTATGCTAGTCCCAGTATTCTAGTTTAAACTTTATATTGAAATCAAAACAAAATAAACACAATCACTTCGAGGGAATTCTAAATTAAAATAAAAAATATATTTCATATTTTTAAGTGTGATAAATCTGAGTATATCGTAATTAGAGATAGAAAGTGAGCTGACTTTCGATTGGCAGCACTAATCCGATCGAATAACCAGGAACCAATCTGCAAGACAAATACAACTACCCTCTGTTGCTCAGGGGATTATCACTCCGATGTTTTTGTCAGTAAAAGACTTAGAGAAAAATGCAAATAGGTGATGCCTCTTATATTGAGTATATTGTGTTACCTGAGTTCGAGGTGTTTTGGTATTTATACGAGTAAAATAGCTTACTTTAGTGGTCTATTTGAGTGTCAGAGTAGGTTTTCGACGGTGTGACGGGGATAAGATAGAGAAGATGGTAATAGTGTATGTCAGTAGAATATTGAGGGAAGAGCTTGAGCAGATTAATTGGATAGCATGCTGACATTACCTTTTCATTTCCCAAGCTTCCAGTTAATTGTGATATCTTTTGAGACGCTGGGCGTGAGCTTTGCAGAGCCTTCTGCCAGGCCTATGTGTTGATGGGTTTTATACTGAGTTTTATGTTGAGTCCAACAAATGATAATATCCGATGTATTATCAAGTTGAATAATTTTTAATTAATAGACTCGTATTATAATTCCTTTATCATTTTTTTTGGGTATGCACTTATAAAAATTTATTTCCAAACAAGTAGACATAATTATTAATAAAAAGAAGGGGTATTCATAAATCGGTTAACAGATCCATGAGCCAAAAAAAATCATTCCATTAATATCGATTTTTTCAAAACATTAATAATTAACCAGTCCGTTACATTCGATTAATTAGTCAATCGGTTTCGATTTTTCAGATCAGTTAACCAATATTTTTTTGGTTAACCACTACAATTGTAAAATGTATTCATAAATAAAATTAAAATGTTCAAGGTACATTAAATTAAAACATTTTCACTATAATATAATTTCATTGTTGTTAAAATAAAAGTTTTTAGTAAATATAAGCAACTCTATTTTTAAAAATTAAGACTTAACAAGTAAATAAATTAACTGGTTCATGATTATCATAATTAGATGAACGGCTACACTTACTGATCGCCAATTAAAAAAAAACTTCAAAACTTCAAAATAATTAGAATAATGAAAAAAATGTAGCAAAAATATTTAAAAAATGTAAAATTATTAAAATAAATCCATCCAATGTTAACAACTATTTTCTTTTATTTATTTTTAACTTGACACACATTAGTTTCATATATATTAAAAAGTTTAATTTCTTTTGAAAATTATTGAAAATTTTAATTAATATATTAATGTTATATAATTTTTCGAATACATTTTGATTTGCATTAATAGAAAATTGATCAATCAAGAAATAATAAAAAATACTAAATATGAATATGTTGAACAATTAATAAATTAACTAAAATGTGTTTAAAAAAACTAAAATGAAATTGAAATATATTTTAAAGTAAATGAAAATTAAAAGAATATAAATAATTAAATATGAAAATAATGAAATAAAAAATTGTAATAAAAACTAAAATAAAGTTAATAAATTATAAGAGTGTTTATGTATAAATCATCAGTTCTGTTAACCGATCCATTAAATAAAAAAAATAAATCAGTCCATTAATATCGATTTTTTAAAAATACTAACTATTAACTATAAAAATAGGTTCGGTTAATATATTTTTCGGATCGATTTCGGTTCGATTTTTCGATTAATAAAGTTCGAAAGTTTTTTTGAACACTGTTGATAAAAAGCAAATAAAGAAATGAAAAAAATGAATAAACATTAGTCAAAGTTAAGAGAAGACACGGATAAGTTAAACATTCCTTACAAACCCACAAACTTAGCAAACCGTTATAGTCCGGAATAAGGCCACCAACAACAACCGGAGTGGAATTCCTCTTGAGAGAGCCAAAGGTGTTTAACTTGATCCAACCCAGCGGAGGTTTTTGCCAACCCATGTCACAAGTAATTCTAGCAAACTTAGTACCATTAACCACATTTAAACTATCGGCCTTGGCAATTTACTGCACCCTAGTCCAACTTTAAGAGATGGCATTCTCATTAGTAAGTTATTTACTTACAATGGATAATTTTTCATTCCCTTCTACATGAAGTACAATTAATATATATAGTCATTAAAATGAAACTTGAAATTCTAGCTACATAACTCTTAGTTAATACTGCATAAATGAACTTTTTACAAAAATTTAAAAATTACACGTATTAACTCAATTCATTTAAAATATATAACCATTTGAAAATTTAAAAGTGTCAATGAATCTAAATACTTGTAAAAATGCAAATTAATATTTTCAATAGAAATTTGGTGGGTCTCGGCCTAAATTCTTTTCAATTTAGTCATTTAGTTAAAAAAAAAAAATCAAGTTAAAATGTTGTCACATCTTTTTTTAAAAATGTTTTCAAGATGTATACGCATCGAATGAGAAATAAAAAAAATATATATTTTCATATGATCGGACAGTACAGATACGTGTACACCAAATTAACACTCTAAAAATAATATAAAAATAAATAAGAAGTATTTATAAATAAAATATTATTTATTTATTACTCGTTTATTCATTATGTCTCTTAAAAACTCACAATATCTTTTTTTTTTAATTTTTATTTCTTATGATCACTCTTTCTTCACATATATTTAACTTGAATTCATATGCAATTGACATATTATCAGTTTACTTATAAATTTATTCTTCTAAAACTTGCCACGTCAATTTTGAAAAACTCTTTTGTTTGATGCTTATTATAGTTATAGATAGATAATTTTGGGAAAGAATTATATAGTACAACAATATTATTGGGATTTACTTGTGAATGTATTAAAAAATTAAGTGATACGAAACATAAATCAATTCAAAATTGATGTAATTATAAGTGAAATAGACTGGACCTTTTTCCAAGGGACTTTTTTATAAATAATGTCTTTTAAAAAAATAATTAGACATTTAGGATGTGTGTAAAAGTATTTAGGAAAATGGGGTTTTTTCTATTTTCGCAAAAGGCTGTTGCGGAAATGGATTTCCATTTCCGCAACAGCCTTTTGCGGAAATGGCAATTCTAATATTAATTTTTTTTTTTTTTATAAAACTTGCAGCTTTCCATTCTTTGGAATGGAAAGCTGCACAACCGGCAGCTTTTCCTTGGAAAAGCTGCCGGTTGTTTTAATTTTTTTTTTATTTTAATTTAATTTTTTTCTATTTAAATAAAATATATGAATTTAATTTTATTTTTTATACGTATAATTTAAGAGTATAAAATATAAACTATACATACTAAGTCCCAATTAATAATAAATTAATATTATTTTATCCTAGTTATTGATGTTTTTTAATTTTTTAAAATTTTACATGTAGTAATTGAAATTGAAAATGTGTCTAATAATTAATTAAATCTCATATATACTAAAAACATGTAAAATTGGGACAATTAATTGGACAATTAATTAAATCTCATATATGCAAAAAATTCACATATATGCAAGAAAATTTTATTAATTAAATCTCATGTTCCGTACGTATTATATATATAAAGAAAAATCTAATTACTAAGTTACCAACAAGAGGCCATGTAGCGTAGTTTAAAGCATGCAGTTTAAAATTGGACAATTAATTTAATTTTTTTTTGTATGGTAACTTAGTAATTAGATTTTTCTTTATATATATAATACGTACGGAATATGAGATTTAATTAATTGTCCAAATTTTACATGTTTTTAGTATATATGAGATTTAATTAATTATTAGACACATTTTCAGTTTCAATTACTACATGTAAAATTTTAAAAAATTAAAAAACATCAATAACTAGGATAAAATAATATTAATTTATTATTAATTGGGACTTAGTATGTATAGTTTATATTTTATACTCTTAAATTATACGTATAAAAAATAAAATAAAATTTATATATTTTTATTTAAATAAAAAAAATTAAATTAAAATAAAAAAAAAATTTAAAACAACCGGCAGCTTTTCCAAGGAAAAGCTGCCGGTTGTGCAGCTTTCCATTCTTTGGAATGGAAAGCTGCAAGTTTTATAAAAAAAAAAAAAATAATATTAGAATTGCCATTTTCGCAAAAGGCTGTTGCGGAAATGGAAATTCATTTCCGCAACAGCCTTTTGCGGAAATGGAAAAAGCCCCATTTCCCTAAATACTTTTACACACACCCTAAATGTCTAATTATTTTTTTAAAAGACATTATTTATAAAAAAAGTCCCTTTTTCCAACACGTTTGATGATTTCATTATTAGATTTTGCCAACTTTTTTATTTTTTTTTCTATTAATAAATAGATTCGTAAGTGCGATTAACATGTACTGTCAATCTCTCTCTTCAATTGAGGTGACAATAAATGTACTCATAGACAGTAAATGTATCAAAAGCTAATAATGTTACGTTGGCTTATGGTTTTATCTGCGAAAACATAAATGATAGCACAACAAATATCATTTACTCTAAAATCCATCCAGTTAACCCACTTAACTGATAAAATTCAAGGCTTAACAATAAAAAATAGCAGACACGAGCTTCTAGGCAGCGCACACGCCCGATCGGCTGATATGACCGTCAGTCCCATCAGCCGCCTGACATAAGACAGTGCCCATGCCTACCACCTGCTCCCTTTCATGTCACCGAATACCTACTCTGACAGCCAGTAATTACTCTCCAGGCACTCAAGTGCCCTCGGTCATCTCATATAAATAGCTCAGCTAACGATGGTACCAGGTATTGAATCCCCAACATTTTATCTCTAAAAGCACTTTCTCTCTCTAAGCTACTAACTTAAGTTTTGTAGTGCTCACGCCTGATCCGACCAGGCACTTCTTATTGCAGGGTTTTCTCATCCGATCGGCTCGCCCGCTCCTCTTCAGATAAAGACATTTTAGACTTTATCATTTAGTGCTTTCGTTGAGAGGCATGTCAAACTCACGATCCAACGAGAATATGACCCCCATGGAATTCGATCACGAAAGAGATAAATACGCCATCTTGGGCACCTCGCAAGGAGGAGAAGAACCCGTCAGGTCCCCAATGGAGATTACCCCCCCCTTCCCGAGGCAAGCGATGCCAACTTAGAATACTCAGAGGATTCGCTCGTCACTGTCCGCGAAATATGCGCTATACTCAATGACTTCACCAAGAGCATAGTCCAAACGCTCAAAAGGGGCAAAATGCCCGAGATTTGGGAAAGAGTTCGTGGGAGCTATCCCATGGACGAAGACTTCGGAGGAAAAAGAAGCAAAGGGATCTCCATTAACGAGCTAGGGACTCAAGACACAAGGAGACGCGACGCCGAGACCCCGAGACGCCGTGATAAAGGGAAAGGAATAGTGTTATTCGGCAAAGGCTCTGCCTACCACCACGCTGAACCCCCCACTTCAAGCGACGACGATGACTTATCCTATTTGTGCATGCCTAACAGCTCTGTTTCCAGGAGCTCACGCCGAGGCCGAGGCTCAGCAATTTTGAGCGAGGGAAACAAGTGGCTGAAACAAAAACTAGAGCGGTTTAGTTTAACGAGCTCCGAAAGGAGCACGCCCAAGGCAAGGACCCCCAAAAGTCAGGCATCCCTATTTTGCAGAGAAATCATGGAGTTTGAGATGCCTCCCAGGTGGAGAGACGTCAGGATGAGTAGGTACACGGGTGAGTCTGATCCCACAACTCATGTGGCTAAGTTCTTATTGAAAGCGCAGGCGTACGCCCGTGACGAGAGGGCTATTTGCCGGATTTTCCCTACCACCCTTGGGGGACAGGCCTTGAGATGGTTTCGGAAGCTCCTACGGGAATCAATTGTCTCCTTCTGGCAACTCAAGGAGCTCTTAGTCTCGAGATTTCAGGCCAGAGCACCCCCATCAAGGTCAACAGGTGACCTGGGTGGCTCCCACGAGTGAGCTGACGAAAGCCTTAAGGACTACATCAACCGCTTTCAAGAAGCCGTGGGGCAAGTGAAGAGCCTAAGCGAAGAAATGGCAATGACCGCCTTAGCGAGACGCCCGACTGACCGTCCTCTGTCTCAATTTGCAGTGACAACAATCCCCCAGGATTTTCATGAGCTGGTGGACTGGGCCAAGCGACACGTTCGGATGAATGAGGCCCCGAGGATTGGTAGAGCTGGACAAGCCAGCGTGCTGAGTAGGCTTCAATACCCTGATGGACGGCCCTTCACGAAAAAGAGAGTGACCGAGCAGCTTGGAAACATTTTGAGTGAGCTCAAAAGCCCGCAGTATCGGAGCAAAAGGAAAATATCCAAGGGTGAATCCTCGGGTAAGGCGAGTGATTCGGCACCTCAGGGCTTTACCCCGCTCAACACCAGCCCCTCTAAAGTGCTGGCCTGGATTAAAAAGAACCACCACACAATCAACTGGCCCGAGAGGCTGTCCAGTCGGAGGAGGCACCGAAGAGATCAGAGTCTATACTGTGAGTTTCACAGAGACGTCGGTCATTCTACCGATTAGTGTCACTTATTGCTTAAGGAAATTGAACACCTGGTGCAAAGAGGAGCCCTCCAAAGATTCGTCTGATCGGCCAGAGGGGCAAGTCCCTGTAAACGGCTAGATCCTGAGCAAGCTGACTATAGCTCAGATGAGGATGGGGAGCGGAGAAACCCCAGGAGTGCGGGCCCGAGTAGGTCAAGCACAGGAATGGTGAATATGATCTCAGGAGGATCGACTTACGCGGAGAAGCTTCATAGGAAGAAGAAGGGGAAGGGAGTATATCTCTCCCTAATAACCGAGCAGTCCATGCCTGTCACGATGTCAAACAACGACGCCCGAGACATCGTGTTTCCCCATGAGGATGCGCTCGTCATCAGGGCAAGCATCAATAATTTCGATGTCGGGCGAATCCTGGTGGATAATGGCAAGGCAGTTAACATACTTACATTGCAGGCATACAAAGCGATGGGACTGCCGGTCGAAGAGCTAAAGCCGAACGCAATGCCTCTGATCGGATTAGGTAATGCCACCATCCCGGTGATCGAATCCGTCGAGCTTTTCGTGGAGCTCGGACAAGAGGCGACGATTCACATTTGCAAAGTAAGTTTTATGATAATTGACTTAATATTTGCCTATAACGCCATCTTTGGCAGGCCCTTGCTCGTCCAAACAGGAGCTGTCACTAGCATCCGATATATGGTGATAAAAATCCCCACCGGGAAGGGCGTGGTTATTGTGAGAGAGGACCAGAAAGCGTCCCGAGAGGTTTATATCACCATGATCAAGCAGCAAAAGGAAGCCTGTTAATCGAGCACCAAGGTTTAGAGGGTTGCTACGCCCGTAGACGACCCAGAGAGGTTGAGCTTTGGACAGGCGCACGTCTCCAGTTAGGCTCAGGCTTTCCCCAATCTTTGTAATGTTGTATTAATCACTCTTCATCAAATAAAGGAATCTTTTTATGAATTCTTCTTATTATTCGCAAAGGCTCTATATGTAATGCCAAATTGGGAAGGGCCCTACGAGGTCTCCAGATGTCCCCAGAAATTAGAATGTCAAAGTACTTAAAAAAGTACCATCTCTAATAACTTATCAGAGCTTGGCAGTTGCCTAATTAATAAAGAGGTTCTTTCTCTCATCCTTGCTGAAATTACGATTGATATACAACTTATACGCTAGGCTTGACGTTCATCCCAAGCCGAAAAAACGAAGGTTACTGCTCGTTTGTTTGCAAAATGAAGATCTCTGTTAGGATCGACTAGGAGGATCTTACCTCCCCAAGTCTTTGTATTATGAAGGATCTCACCTCCCTAGCTCGATTATGCAATCTTTATGCAACTCTACGAGCACCACCTAGCTCGATTATGCAATCTTTATGCAACTCTACGAGCACCACCTAACTTGAGTATGCAATCTTTATGCAACCCTACGAGCATCATTTAGTCTGACTATGCAATTTATATGCAACTTAAAGGACTCATACGCCAAGTTCAACGCCTACTCCGAACCAAAAACGAGAGGGTTGGACAGCTTATTAGCAAGACCGGATGCTAGCGATCCGAAAATACGAGGATTGCCTCGATCCGTTAGGGTCGACGATGCTCCCAAGCCAGATTGAGCCGATCAGCCACTGCACTTGAAAGTTATTTGGATTCTGGAAGTACTTGCAATCACTGTGCGGTTTTGCGAGTAGTACAAAGGCTCTACACGTCACGACTTGTTTGCTAGACTTGACGCGCATCCCAAGTTGAAAATGCGAAAGTCACAATTCTCTCGAAGACCAAAGCCAACTCGTATCAAAGCGTAGAGGTCCTCCATCTCTCCCTATTTAACTTATGTGTATATAGTATGGCTTATGTCCATTTCGAATTATAAATACAAGGATTCAAACCCGTTCTCTCAAGGATAAAGTCGATCCATTCGGGCCAACGCTCTTCCCGGTCCGAAGACATTGCATTAATCTTGTGCCCGACGACCCATCCGACCTTATGTGTGGAAATAATCGTTCGTAGGCACCCGGATCGACGTCATTCCCGATCTGATGCTGCAAAAATAGCCGATAGCAGGCCCCCTGCCGTTCAGATCAATGATAATCTCGGTCCGTGCGGTAAAATTTCGACTTCTCCGCCTCATCCACTAGGTTTGAGGATTGTCCCAAACCCAAAATGCGAGGGCGCGGACGAGGGGAAGCTTAGGTCAGTACTCCCCCGCATTTAAATGCAACGCAACACTAGCTCGACCCCCTTACGAGCCTAAATGTTATGCAACGGCTGCCCGCCACAATGCAAATGCGAGACCACTACGTCGGACCTCAGAATTAACACTGATTGTTAACCGACCGCTCAGTCTCTTCCAATTCAGGAAGTATACGCAAACTACTTGAAATCCTACGAGCTAAATTTAGTTAACGTGGTTAATGAACTCGAAGTAAACTTATGCGTTTTTTACTACAATATAACAGTTGAGTCCTTGCACTTTGCAGAAACAGAGCAATTCTATTCAAATAATTTCAAATATGCAGCTTATGCACAACTTACAAAGAATTGTTACAAGGAATAATCTACAAAAGAGGAAAAAAGCTACATTCTATATCTACAACAACTGTCTCGCCAGAAGGATTGGCAGTCTGCTCGGCAGTGGCTTGAGAAGGGTCGGCAGATGGCGGCGCAGATCCTGCTCCCCCTTCAGAGACAGGCCCCGCTGGTGGAGGCACCACGGACTCGGCTTCAGGCGCTGGAGGTACCACAGACTCAACTTCGACTAGGGCCTCCTGACTAGCCTCTTGAAGCGAAAGATCTCCTGAAACTCTCTGAGTCACCTCCCCCTCAGGAGCGCCCTCTTCATCATTGCTACCTGGAGGAGCGGGCAATGATGCCGGATTGTCCATCCAAGTCAGATCGGCTCCAGGAAAGCGCCTCCCAGCTTCATGAACTAGCCGGGATAGCAACTCTACCTAAGCCTCCGCTAGCTTATCAAGAAGATGCTCCTTCTGACTGGCTAGCTCCTCTTTGAGCCTCTTTGCCCAGGAGTCCTCCTTCTCCTCCGTTGACGTCCTCAGAGACTCCCCCTCCTTGCGAAGTTGCTCGCCCTCTACCTTCAGTTTGGCGTTCTCAGCAGCCAGCTCTTTACACTCAGCATCCAGTCGGGTTGCGTCTGCCTCGAACCGCCTGCACTGGGCATTCTCAGCAGAAATGCGGGCAACCTCGCCCCTCAGTTTATCAGCCTCGCTCTGCCGAGCCTTCAAGTCCTGAGCCTTATGGTGGGCCTCCTTTCTCAAGGACTGTCTTCGATTGGGAAGTGGAGAACTGCTCTTTCAGCTTAGCCACCTCAGCCCGAAGGGCGGAGGCTTCTTTCTTGGCGGTCTCGCAGCGAGCATTTGCCTCCGCCCTGGCCTCGGCGCCCGATTCGGCCCTCCCTTTCCATATGCCGGCCATCAGGTGTAGCCGTTGTGTCATCCTGGTAGCCTGTACAAAAAGAACAAAAGTAACTAAACCAGGCACAATGGGATGTGAACGAACCCCGAACAAAACAAAGCTACAAGTCCTTACATTCATTAACTGCTGGCTAATGGCATTGCATTCTTTGCTGAGCTGACTGGCGTCACTAGCTTCCCTATGATCATCGTCCCGAAGGAGACCACGACAGATGAAACCGGCCACCTCGCTCAGCGACCAATCATTGCCGAAATTTTCTTTCAGAAACTCCTTTAGGGGAACCGGCCGCCGGTCGGATGATCGTCGGAGCACCTCACCCTGCTGAGCGGCCTTGCCTCTGGCAACCACCCGAGCATCTGACTCGATTATCAGCTCAGCAGCTCTCCTCTTGGCAGCCTCCTCAGCTTTCTTCAGAGTACGTTCATCCGATCGGGACGCCGCCGCCTGTGCCACCTCTTTGCACGTTTGGATAATGGGCGTATCATCATCATCCGATTCGTCCCGAAGCCTCGGGGGCCGAGTGTGCTCCAGATGATGAGTGGTTCCGGTTCAAGGTGCCGGCGCTGCAAGTTTGGAGGCGGGCACGGTAACAGCTAGAGGGGCAAAAGAGATCGGGACTGCGGCAATGGCAAAGGCAGCTGAAGAGGCACCAACAGCCCCCTAAGAGGATTGCAGCTCTGCCGAGGACACCAGCTTCCTCCTCTTCCTCTGCTCTTGGGCCTTCCGTTTGGCCTCACGTTTCTGCTTGATCTTCTCGCCAAGCTATTTAGACGCATCGCTCCCACCAGCCATTTCAGCTGCAAATAGACAATAAATAAAATAAGTTTCTCAGACCGAAAGTTCTCGTCTCATGTAAATCAAATGCAATACATGACTGATGCGTGGTGACAATATTTTCTCCTCGATCCTAATGCTCACGTTCTGTATTCTCAGCGGCTTCAGAGCTGGAAGAGCCAAACAACGTGGTCAAGAGAAAGCTGGACTGGTAGGGCTCTCCATGCCTGTTCACGGCGTCCATCAGCTTCTTAATATCGCCCTCATACATGGGCTGACCGGTTGCTAGGTCCTTCAAGATTTCGGCCCTAGCCGATCGGGTGAGGCGCACCCCAAATCCGCCCTTCATCCCGACCAGAAAGTATCTCTCCTTATACCCCTTCATCGAGGTGGGGATGAACATTAGTTTCTTCTTTGGGCGGCTAGTAAAGAAGTATTCCGTCCCATCGTTCCGACCCGATATGTAGAAGAAATGGGTGAAAAGGTCCAGAGTTGGCGCGACCCCCTCTATTTTACAGAGGATTTTGAAGTACACCACCGACCTCCACCCGTTCGGATGCAACTGATTAGGGGCGATCCCATACCCCTCCAATATCGCCATCTCGAAGGCGCCTAGCGGGAACCTCAGGCCTGCATCTAAGCTCCAGAGGTGGCAAATGAATCACTCGTTATCTTTGCCAAAAGGTCCATCTGTCACCGCCATCGATTTTGGACAGACCGCCACGGATACGTCATCGGGAAAGCCGTATTCGGAGAAAATTTCAGCCACCTCCCCAGCGGTCAATCGAGAGTGTAGCTCGACAGCTGGTTTGTTCCCATATCCATCCAAAAAACTCTTGTCTAACACCTCATCACTGCTGGAAGCCATCTTCAACAAACGAGAATGGAGGAAATGTGCAATTATCTAACTTCTAAATGGATTGGATGCAAAAAGAAAGTGAAAGGCGAAATGAAGCAGAAAGCAGAGAGGAAAAATTACTTACTTGATAAAAGAGACTTAAGAAATTTGAAGAAGAAGCAAGGGACGATTGCAAAAATCTAGGAGTTAAGAAGGAATTTTGGCAGAGTTTTGCTAGGGATTGCAAAAGTAAAGAGAAAATTCTTTTGAAATCCCCTATTTATAACCCAGAGCTTCCGGAGCACGCCAACCGTTGCGCTACGTGTCAAAAGGCATTATGGCTGTACGCAGAACGAAGCGTCACCCTTAGAGCATGCGCGACATTAAATGGAAATAGTTGTCCAAGCAGGCGCGTCTCTTTAGAAAAAATGCCTCCCAAGTTCAAAAATCCCGCCAACGCGCGTCTTCGGATCGAGAAAATTCAGAACTGATTCCATCCGAACGGACCTATAAAAGGTAATTTCATGCCCGATCAGACCTGTTGAGTGGGGGACAAGTGATAACAAATCAAATATCATTTGCTCTAAGACCCATCCAGCCGACGCACTTAACATGCAAGGCCCAAGGCCTAACAACCAAGAGTAGCAGACATGAGCTCCTAGGCAGCGCACACGCCCGATCGGCTGATGTGACCACCAGTCCCATCAGCCGCCTGACACAAGGCAGCGCCCATGCATACCACCTGCTCCCTTTAATGTCGCCAAATACCTACTCTGACAGCCAGTAATCACTCTCCAAACACTCAAGTGCCACTCAGTCATCTCATATAAATAGTACAGCCAAAGATGGCACCAGGTATCGAATCCCCAACATTCTATCTTTAAAATCACATTCTCTCTCTAAACTACTAACTTAAGTTTCGAAATACTCACGTCTGGTCCGACCGGATACTTCTTATTGCAGGATTTTCTCATCCGATCGGCTCGCTCTCTTCTTTTCAGATAAAGACATTTTAGGCTTTATCAATAAATAAATAAAGAATTAGCCCTACTTTGATACTTAAATTATTACGACCACGTTAAAAAATGGAATTTAGAGTATATTGGACAAAAAAAATTACATATATTTTATGGATTTGAACCCCTAGTTACATGATTGTCAAAATCGGTATATATCGACTGATTTAGGACTGTATTTGGTGTGTAAGGAAATGTGCTTCCATTAGAACTAGAAAACACGTCTTCTACTTTAATTTACAGTATTATCAAGTTTGATGACAGATTTTGTTTCAAACAATACGAGGAAAAAACGCATAAAAATGGAGAGATATACCTTTAGAAATGACATATTAAAAGCAATAATTAATTTAAAAACAAACATCAGTAACTGAATAAATTAGAAATGACAATAATTAATTCAAATTTGTATGATAAATAAAACAATAATATTCTTTTTTATTTTTCTCAAATTATAAATATAATAGGGATTTCTACATATATATATATATATATATATATATATATATATACACTAATTTCATAACTTTTAAGCATAAATACACTCTTATTCAAAAAAAAAAAAAGCATAAATACACTCGGATTTTTTTAATGAAAAAACTGCAATTTCTTTTTTTTCTTTAACTTTTCTTCTCAAAAATACATCCACTCTGTATTTTATAATTTTAAAACTATCAAAATTCCTAAAATAAATTCTAATTTTTTTTAAATTGATTCCTGCAATCCTTACACTTTTTTCACATATACATCTTTTAATATATTTCACTATCCTCACCATTGCTTCATTCTACATATCTGTATTCATCTTCTTCTTTCACATAATTAATATAATCTTCCATGAAAGGCAATCCAATGACAATTCATAGTTAATATTTAGAGTTGTTGTTATTAACGAGCTCATGTATCACTAGAGGTGTCAAATTTGGCCCAGGCCCAAAAACCCCGCCCAACCCGCCCAAAAAAAATTAACCCAAACCCAACCCAATAAAAACTATACCCATTTAGACCCGCCCAATTGAGACCCATAAAAAAATTGACCCGTTCGGGTCTACCCATAAATGCCCAACGGGTCTGTTTTTGCTGTGCCCATCTCTTTCTCGCTTTCGAACTCTCTCCATCGACTCCTTCCAGCCTCGCCGCATCTCTGCCTCTCCACCATCCAGTCGTCGCCGCTGCCACCCTCGCCGCTTTCTCTCCCTCGCTCGCTGCCATTCGTTCATTTTCTTTAGCTGTCCTCCGTCAACAATTCTCCGGTAAGATTCTAAGTTTCTTTATGAAAAAGGGGAAAAAACTTGAGATTGGAAGGGTTAAATAAATAAAGAGTATATTTGTATTTCTACAACTGAGTCCATAATTGGGTGATAGTGATAGTTAATTTCAAGCTCTGAGGAGCAAAAATGTATACTTGTTCAATTAGAGAATATTAACCAACAAATTCATATTTTTTGGATGCTTTTCTGTACTTTTCCAGTAAAGTTGGATGCTTGAATTATTCAGTTTCATAAATCCAAATCATAATTGAGATCCTAAATTTTATCAACCGATCAACCAATCAGTTTTGTTTGCCAATAGATATTAGTTTGGTAAAGTTTCATAGTTAGTTGTGGATAAGAGGATAACTACAACTTAGATACTTGAACATAGAGTATAATTTGAGGGAGGATAGTCGATACTCTTAATTGATGTAACAGAAGCTTTTTGAAGCAGCTATATACGAATTCAAAGGATAACATTTGGGGTTGTTTTTGAAAAACTATGAGACAGTATCAATAGAATATTAGGTGATAAGACCTTTGTTTGGAATCTGTTGCTTGCCTTTTGGTTGGAATTTGTTGCTTGCCATGTATCAGGTTGGAGTATGAGCTTCATGGGAGGAGCTTGTTCAAAGATTTGAATTTCATTAGGCCTCTAAATTTGAATTTTTGTACATTATAAAAAGCATTTTTAACAGTGCAGATAGGCAATATTTTCCAGATAGGCTGCAATGCAATAACAAACTTTTGGTATTTGCATCGTCTATCAGAAAAAGTAGAAGAGGGCATAACCTGATGTACCCAGTAGGAATCTGAAAATGTAGGGCTCTGCTCCATGCTTAGTCATGTATTAGTTGATCATTTTTTAATTTAATCATTATAACACAGAGATATAACTCTAACTATTGCTGATAAAATAGCTGTTACTATGGCACTAGCCATGCCCAAAATTTTATAACACCCGACAAAACTGAATCAATCAAATTATATTTAAATTGCATAAGTTGATTTGCAAATTAAATTACTTTGTGAAAAATCACATAAGTTGAAATGTGCATACCTTGTACAGAAAGACCCATACCTTGTATATATGATGATTTAACAGGCATTGCCATAGTTGCTAACTTGTAATTTCTTTGTGACATTCCTGACATTCTGCCCTCATAGCCAGATGGGCATATGCTCAAATAACCTTATGTTTTCCTCAGTTGTATGTAACACAAGTTAGACAAGAACTCTCATGTCTTGATACATTTTCCAACTAACAATTTTTATAACCAATTTTAACATATACATACTTTTGTTTTGCAGTTTGTAAAATTTAGGAAGAATTATCAAATGATGGCTTTTCAAGGGACTGCAATGCTGCATAAGCTAGTTCCTGAGTGTCGGATTGTTGGGCAGTCAGAAGGCGGCTGAATGGCGGTGCTGCAGAATTCAGTTCCTCTGCCAAGTGTTGGATCGATAGACAGTCAGAAGGTGTTTGATTGTATTGCAAATATTGTTTTGTTGGAGTTGGGGAAGCAAAATTTTTGGGAAGCATTTTCCATGTACAAAATGTGTTTCTACCATCTAGTGTACAGGATAGTGATGGTTAGAGTTAAAGCTTTAATGGTGACTGAAATTCTTTTTGTAGAAGGAAGTTGCAGAGGGATGATAGGTAGTTGGTAGTTAATACTAACTTGCAAAGTTTTGAAATAGGCGGATAGATTGTGGAATCTTGTTTTTGTTGTTGAAGTTGGAATTTTAAACTCCCCCAAATTATATTTTGCATATAAATAGTCTCTAGGAATGACTAATAATTAACCAAGTTGGGATTCTTATAATATCGCATGGGAAAAGATATTAAATTTTCAAAACAAAATCAAAGTGTGGAGTGATCGGAAAACGCTTATTTCTTACTATTTGTATATACGATATTTTTGTAAGATTAATATTTTGAAATGAATAATTACTTGCTATTTGTATATCCATTTGTGCCGAATATTTTATATTAGTCACTTTAGTATCATTTTATTATATCGGAAATTATTTTTCATTAAAAATGGATTAAATGAGTCAAATCACATTTCGACCCAAACGGGCCACCAGCAGCCCATTTGGGCCACCCAATCCATTTGGGCCAAATTATTTTACGTTAATCACTTTAATATCATTTTATTATATCGGAAATTATTTTTCATTAAAAATGGATTAAATGGGTCAAATCACATTTCGGTCCGTTTGGGCCTCAAGCAACCCATTTGGGCCACTCAATCCATTTGCGTCAAATTATTTTAAATTAGTCACTTTAATATCCCTTTATTATATAGAAAATTATTTTTTTATTAAAAATGGATTAAAAATATCAAATTACATTTTGGCCCGTTTGGGTCTCAAGTGGCCCATTTGGGCCACTCAGTCCGTTTGGACCAAAATCAGTCCGTTTTGACCACCCGACTCATTTGTGTATTATTATAAATTTTTTGTATATTCAAAGAGTTTTTAGCCTATGGGTTGACCCAACCCACGCAACCCATTTGGATATTTGACCCATTTGTGACCCATGTTTTTGGCCCATTTGTGACCCGCCCATTAGTGACCCAACCCAAACCCGCCCAACTTACCACCTCTACGTATCACTGATATATAACTCGAAATCTGACAAAAAATATAATCACATATTTGGTATAACAGGGGTATAACTTGAAAATATTGGAAAAATGTATTATAATTTTGGATATAACAAGAATATTATTCAGGTATAATTTGAAAACGTATGAAAACATATTTAGGTTTCTAGTAAAACTGAGATATATATAACTTGAAAAATGCATTATACTTTTTGGCATAAGTGAGGTACAATTTGAAAAATGAATAAGAAAATTTATATAGAAAATTATTTTTTTTATTAAAAATGGATTAAAAATATCAAATTATATTTTGGCCCGTTTGGGTCTCAAGCGGCCCATTTGGGCCACTCAGTCCGTTTGGACCAAAATCCGTTTGGACCACCCGACTCATTTGTGTATTATTATAAATTTTTTGTATATTCAAAGAGTTTTTAGCCTATGGGTTGACCCAACCCACGCAACCCATTTGGATATTTGACCCATTTGTGACCCATGTTTTTTGGCCCATTTGTGACCCGCCCATTAGTGACCCAACCCAAACCCGCCCAACTTACCACCTCTACGTATCACTGATATATAACTCGAAATCTGACAAAAAATATAATCACATATTTGGTATAACAGGGGTATAACTCGAAAATATTGGAAAAATGTATTATAATTTTGGATATAACAAGAATATTATTCAGGTATAATTTGAAAACGTATGAAAACGTATTTAGGTTTCTAGTAAAACTGAGATATATATAACTTGAAAAATGCATTATATTTTTTGGCATAAGTGAGGTACAATTTGAAAAATGAATAAGAAAATTTATATAGAAAATTATTTTTTTTTTATTAAAAATGGATTAAAAATATCAAATTACATTTTGGCCCGTTTGGGTCTCAAGCGGCCCATTTGGGCCACTCAGTCCGTTTGGACCAAAATCAATCCGTTTGGACCACCCGACTCATTTGTATATTATTATAAATTTTTTGTATATTCAAAGAGTTTTTAACCTATGGGTTGACCCAACCCACTCAACCCATTTGGATATTTGACCCATTTGTGACCCATGTTTTTTGGCCCATTTGTGACCCGCCCATTTGTGACCCAACCCAAACCCGCCCAACTTACCACCTCTACGTATCACTGATATATAACTCGAAATCTGACAAAAAATATAATCACATATTTGGTATAACAGGGGTATAACTCGAAAATATTGGAAAAATGTATTATAATTTTGGATATAACAAGAATATTATTCAGGTATAATTTGAAAACGTATGAAAACATATTTAGGTTTCTAGTAAAACTGAGATATATATAACTTGAAAAATGCATTATATTTTTTGGCATAAGTGAGGTACAATTTGAAAAATGAATAAGAAAATTTATTATGATTTTTGGTATAATCTAGATATAATTTAGGTATAACTCGAAAAATATAGAAAAAAAATATTTTTTTCGAGTATAATAACCAGTATATAGCTCAGATATAATTAAAATATAACTATGTATGTATGTATTCTTATAATAAAAAAGTTTAAGAAAATAAATGGGTGTTTTTTTTTTTAAATAAAATAAGATAAAATCGGTGTATACAGTACAGCATAATTGCATAGAGAAATTATTAGTTGAATTTATAAATGGACAAGTACTTGTAGATGTCATGTATTTAGAAGGTGGGTTGGGAAGAGTCCTAAATAGGAAAATGAGTTAATGTATTATGTTTTGTTGGACCACCCAACTGGAAAAACAAGTTGGTCCATTCTCATTATGCACTTTTAAGGCCCATATCTACATTTATAACATATTTAATTTAGCACAACATTAATTCATGTCTTTCCGACACTACCACTCTTGTTCATAAAACCATTAAATGATGCAAATCTATCAATAACTTGAAACCGGACCGGATAAAGAACCTGCAAGACTGAGGGTTCGTGGTTCGACCGGGTTCAATCGAATTTTTTTCTATTTTTTAAAATATTATTAATTAGTATAATTTTTATAAATACTACTACTAAAAAAAAAAATTAATCAAAACATTTAACATATATCTCAAATATAATAGTAATAATATTTTTTCATCTTTTATTTTTTTTAAATTATTACTTGATTAGGTATTTTCTGTTAAAATATTTTATTTTATGAGTTTTAATTTAAAAATTAAATAATTCAATAACTGTAAGTGAAATTAAAAAAAAAGGATAGAAAATTATTTTTAAGTTCACCAATTTTAATAATTTATTCAATTTTTATTTTATTGTATTTTATTGAATTATTAAATAATTATATTGTTTTCATTAAGTTCAAATGTGATTAAATAGTAAAAAAAATCAATTATTTGTTAAATAAAATTTATTAGATTATTTATTTTTTATTTTTATGAAAAAATACTTATTTTATTAATTATTTTAAATTAGACCCGGCTTTGGCCGGTTGAATCCGGTTCTTCCCGATTTTTTTCCAATCCTGTTTTATGCAGTTGAACCAACCGGTTAGGCAACCGGTCGGTCCGGTCCGATTTTAATAACCATAAAATCTATAGATTTTGTTTTTTTTTATAATTAATTAATGATTTATTTCTTAAATATGTATTCCCATAAAATTAAACTTTTACCATTTTTACTGATCTCTCAAATTATTATGCAAGCCTTCAAGTTGATTTGAAAGTACTAATTGCTAATCATATGGCAAATTTAATATGATAAATATATTTTAATACGTAAGCATGCAAAGTAGGCCAGTCAAACATGGCCCAAATCCAAACAATCCGACCAGAAAAACATGATCCAAATCCAATCCAACCCAAGTAATGCCCACTTGGGCCAATCCAAAAATAACCCAACTAAATTTCAACCCGTTTGGACATGTCTCATATGCCCAACGGGTTGTTGCTGCTTTTCTTTTTCTTTTGTTACTGTGAATTCACCCTCTCCCCCGAAAAATAGTACATTCGGGGTAGAAATTACTTCCGGAAGCGAAAAATATTTTATTTGACTATCGAAAAATACTAATAACGGTGAGTCCATTTGTAAAATTTAGAGTGAAAACAAGTTTAAATGGATCTTCAAAAACCAAAAATAAGAAAAAATTTTAGGCCGTATTAAGTGATCCTGGTTTAATTAAGGTTTGACTGGACCTCTAAAAATAGTAAATGACTTTCAAAAATTATTTTAAGGGTATGCCAAGTTTAAAATAATATTTAAAAACTTTTTACAGTAAAAATTTAATTTTACGGTAACACTGAAAATTATCAAATCGGACCGGTTAGAGTGAACCAGTCCTGGAAAAGGATTTCAATTAAGCTGAAAATTTTTGTGGAGACTTAATTTATTATTTTGAGAATTATGGAATTGATTTTGAACTCACAGATAGACAAACACATCATCAAATGGATCAACCCACATCTCGGCCCATTTGAGTCTCTACCCGGCCCGTTTAGGCCATCCAATCCATTTGAGCTAATATTTTTTATAGTATTTATTTTAGCATCCCGTTATTATATTTAAAATTATTTTTCGTTAAAAAATATGTCGACCCACATCTCGGCCCATACGGTCCGTTTGGGACATATGACCTATTAGACCCAATTTTTTTTATAGTAGTTATTTTAATATTTTGTTATTTTATTTAAAATTATTTTTCGTAAAAAAATGGGTCAAATGGATCGGCCCATTTGAGCCTCCATCGGACCCATTTGAGTCACCCGATCCATATTGGCACATTTGGGCCATCACTTGACCCATTTGGGCCAATATTATTAGTTTTTTCTATATCTCGTTATTATAACGATAATTATTTTTATAAAAAATGAGTCAAATTTTTAGCTCATGGGTCGATCTAATCCATCTAACCCATTTGGACATTTGACCTATTTATTAGGGGTGAGCAAAAAAATCGTTAAACTTTGTTAACCGAGAAACCGAACCGAAAAATAGGTTAACCGAACTGATATTTATGGTTAACGGTTAGTATTTTACAAAAACCGATATTAATAGACTGATTTTTATTTTTTATCTTATAAATTAGTTAACCGAACTGAAACAGATAAATAACTATTCCTATATTTTATTAATTATATTTCACTCTTTTTTATTTTTATTATAATTTTTTGTTTCGTTATTTTCATATTTAATTATTTATATCCTTTTAATTTTCATTTACTTTACAATATTTCAATTTTATTTTAATTTTTTAAAGTTATTTTAGTTAATTTATTAATTGTTCAATATGTATATATTTAGTATTTCTTATTATTTTCTGATATATCAATTTTTCATTAATTAAAATCAAAATATATTCGAAAAGTTATATAAAATTAATATATTAACTAAAAATTTCAAATAAAATAAAATTTTTAATATATGTGAAAATAATATTTTTGAATATTTTTAGTTTATATTTGTTGTTTGAATATCATATTTAATTATTATATTGGATTATGTTTGTTTTCTAATTTTAAAGTTTAAGTATTTTCGATAATTTAATTTTCTTATAAATACATTTTATAATTATAGTGGTTAACAAAAAAATATTGTTTAACCGGTCCGAAAATCCGAAACCGATAGACTGGTTAACCGATGATAATTAAGTGGTTAATGGACTGAAATTTCAAAAAACTGATATTAATGGACTGATTTTTTTTTGGGGCTCATGGCTCACCCCTACCATTTGTGACCTATATTTTCTTTGGGCCAATATTTTTATGGTAATTATTTTAGTATCCGGTATTGTGTCGAGAATTATTTTTTGTTAAAAATAAATGTGTCAAATGGGCCAACCCACATATCGGCCCATTTGGGCCTCCATCCGATCAATTTTGCCCCGTTTGAGCCATCACCTGATCTATTTAGACCAATATTAGTAGTTTTTATATATCCCGTTATTATATCGAGAATTATTTTTATTAAAAAAATTGATTAAATTTTTAGCCTATGCGTCGACCCAATCCGTCCAACCCAGTTGGATATTTGGCCCATTTATGACCCATACTTTTTGGCCCATTTATGACCCAACCCCAACCCCAACCCGCCCAATTTATCACCTCTAATGCAAAGTAAATAAATATGAAAAATAAAAACTACTCCTTCATTTCACTATTTATGATTTTTTAAGCAAAATTTAAATTTTATTTATCTGATATTTTAAATTTATAATAGAATTTAATTTTATTTTTCAATAAAAGTTTAAAAATTAAATTTAAATTTGTGTAGTAAATCGCTTTATTTTATCATAAATTTAAGTCTAATTAATAGTTTTTGATTCTAATAAAAATAATAAAAATGGTACATAAAATGAAAAGTAGAAAATATAAAATAATATCTCCTAACAAACACGAAATTATTATGAATGTAAAGTAATTCGATGGTAGCAATAGATCAACAACCTTTGACTCATACACTATATTATGGAATCTAATAAATCTAATCAATAATATTAATTAATAAGTAAAAAAATAAATAACAAATGTCACTTTTTTTTTCTCTTTTTTTTAAAAAAAAGAATATATAAACAGTTAATAGTATTCTAGAATGTTCTAAACCTGTGTTTTAGACTTATTTGTTTCATCTTAGAAATTAACCAAAAAGAAAAAGAAAAAGTTAAAAAAAAATTAAAATAAAAAAAAAATCAAACATTAACAGGCTTGCAGAGGAACATGAGAGACGATGAGGCATCAGCGCCGCCTAGTCGGCCATGCCTTTCATAATAATCAACACAAAACAAGGAAAGCGAGAGCTGAACCTCGTCCAGAGTCCACACGCCATTAAAACGGTCAGAATCGCCAAGTCTGAAACGGCGACCCAGTCGACTCAGCACTGGACGAAGACACACCATGTACAGCCTCTTGTAGCCGCCGAGAGCAAGAATGACGGGACGTAGGGCGGAGGGAGGAGGAGAGATGACGTGGCGGAAGCAAATGTGCTCCCAGAGAGAGTCGCTGCGGGCAATGGTGGACCAGAGACGGCAAACGCAGGCGGCGAGGCCGAGTGAGCGGGCGTCAAGTCGTTTGAGGATTTCGACGAGAATGTCGATATGATCGTTTATGCAGAAATGGAGTCTCCTTTTCAAGTGTGGATGGTGCATAGCTTTTGGCTTTTGGCTTTCTCTTTCTCGGGTTTCACTCTATTCTTGGTTTCTGAAGTTTTAAGGAGAGAATTAGATTGAGAAATAGCAACATCTTCGTATTTCACTCTCTCTATATATAATTATATAAGTGCACACACTTGAATAGACTCAAATCTCCATGTATGTGTATATCTAGAATTTAGACTAATGGTGCGTTAGATTACTAAATGAATTAATTATTTATAATTTTAAATTAATTCAATACTTTAGAGTCATAACAAGTGGTTACGTATTTTATACCTATCTCTACATTTTGTATTGAAATACAAAATTAATTAATATGCATTAGTTTAATATATATATATATATATATATATATATATACACACACATATATATTTTAGAAAAAAAAAACAATAAGAAAGAAACTTTCTTCCAAGATATGGTAGAAAAGTTAGGTTTAAAATGTTGTTGAGCATATGCAAAATTTGTCATCAACAAGTAAAAATGGGATTTTAATTCTAAGCCGAGATTATATTACTACTCCTTTTTATTCTATTATATGTGATTTTAATTTTATTTTTATTAGAATTAAAAAGTTATTAATTAGACTTAAATTTATGATAAAATTAAGTGATTAATTTACAAACTTAAATCTAATATTGGTTCTAAATAAATCAACTTCTATTAGGAAAAAAAATTAAATTGAAAAAAAAATCTATTTAAAAGTCTAAAAATATTATATAAATGGAATTTAAATTTTACAAGAAAAAAGACACATATAGTGAAATAGAGTAAGCATATATTAAATTTTCAAAATGATGAATTGATATTTAAAAATGAATTTTGTTTGAACAGTAATAATGTAGTAACAAGAAATTGGAATGAATCTAAACATTAGAATTTAGAATTATTGACTTAAAATATGAAAAGAAAAATGTATTGTATTTAACTAAAAAGAAAAAAAAGAAAGCAAGAAAGGGTATCAAGGAAAGAGAGAAAAGGGCCAAAGGAATGGATCCAAAGCAAAGAACTGGAACCGATGTTTTGCCGTTTTCTTTTAAATGCTTTTGGACATTGTTTTGGTTTTGGAGTTAAAGAGGTTTTGTTGTTTGTTGTTTTTGTTTTTGTTGTTGTTTGCTTATTTCGAGACTTTGGTTGAGTGCCGTTACACAAATTTTCTTGCATATATATGTATTGCTTTGCTACACTCTTTATGTAATTTTGTGTTCGCCTTCCCCTAATCACCATTCACTAGTAACGGTCCGTTTTACCTATCTCTACAAACCTACGCTGTTTAGGCTTTGTCATTTTCACCCTTTTTCTTTTTACTACCCTTCTTTTTTCTTCATCCCTTGTAATCATTAATTTCACTTTTCACATACTTTTCTTACCGCTTACAAGTGTTGATTTTGTACTAGACTTATGAATTAAAATTACTTGTTACTGCTATCCCCAGTAACATCTTATAGCAAAGGCTTGCTTTAAAATCCTAATTCAATCCAATATACATGCTATAGTTCTAAATTTAATATGGATAGTAATTGTGTTATTCCTGACAAATTTGGATAGGATATATGAATTTAACTTTTTGAGTAGCCTCCATCCAAATCTGCTATATAATCAATTGTATGGGTGAAGAAAACGGTTTCGAGCTAACTTAATCTCAGAAGTTAATTTATAAAATGAGAATTGTTAAATTTTTTATAAGTATTTAATTCTTATAACTAGCCAATGTAAAATACTTAATTTACCTCCCCATATCTAGAGTTGAATACATGTGGAAAACTTAAAGCGTAAAATTTGCAGTATAGGTGTGCAAAATCCGAACCAACCTGAACAACTCAATCCGATCTAGCTATTCGGGTAGGATTATTCGGGGGATTCAGTTCGATTCGATTGTTAAAATTCTTGAAATTTTGGGCTTAGTTTGGATCGGGTTAATTAAAACCCCTTCTAAACACGACCCGACCGAATAACTACATAAACTTTTTTTCCCTAGTTGCCCACCTCCCCTCCCTCCCTTAGTTGCCCACCTCCCCTCCCTCCCTCTCTCTCGGTCTCTCTATTTCGTAGTCCTCCTCCTCCTCTCTCGGTCTCTCTGCTTCATCCTCCTCCTTCTACCATTGACAATCACTTGCCAGCCAAGAAGGCTAGGAGAAAGCATCCATATATCTGTTCTTTCAGCGACCGGTCTATTTCTTTTGGCTTATACAGATATGAATTTTATTTTATTTTATTTTATTTAATATTTTAGTTTCTTTTTAATTTTCTTGTTGCAGTTTTAATTTGTGGCTGAATAATAATACTGGAATGATCATTAGAGCTAATCTTAGTTTCTGCTAGTTGGATTTTGAGTTGGTTGGATTTTGATTTGAGAAAAGAAATATCTGGATTTTCGTGGTTGAATTTGCTTGAAGAAACAGAGATCAAGTTCATCGAGTTGTTCGGATCGGGGCCCGAAAAATTTCGAGTTCCACTAGTCGGGGCCCTACTAATAGTTAGGGTTGGTTTAAATGGGGATTTTGGCCATATTTTGGGTGTCAAGTTAATTGGGTTCGGTTTGCATTGATCCGAACTAGACCGATGCACACCCCTAATTTGTAGAATTGGACATTTAAGTGCAATCCAACAACAAGGACTAATGACTTTAATACCATGTGAAGAAAATGAGTTCTAACTTAATCACAAAAGCTAGCTTATGAGATGGAGAATAATTTTTACCATTACCTAGCTTTTAAGTTTTAATTCGTGCTCACTAAGCTTAAATTTCAACTAAATATTAAGTTGACAAAAAAGATTATGATTTTTTAAATTATATTATAGTAAAGCTAATATTTAGATTTAAAATAGTTAACTGATATTTAACGGATAATAGAGGTTTATAATTAATTGGATTTGAAACGGATATGGGCATTTGACGAGATGATAATAATAATGGGTTGAACACGAATAATGATAATTTAATATTAAATAAATTTGAAAATATGGACATGATAATTTTCACAATATTCTAACGGTTAGAAATAAGTGCGGTTTGATTTTTAATTATAACCGAACATCAAATTTTAATAAAAAAATTATAAATCGAAATTAAATTTTTGCACTAACCGAATTGAACAAAATTGAAAAAATCAAAATTTTCTCATTTTATCAATCGAAACCAAACCTATTAATAATTTAAAAAATTTTATTAAGTAAAATGACTTTGATTTATAACTGAAATCGTTTTATAAATGAACTAAACTAAATTAACAAAATTAATTTAATTCGATTTTCTATTATAACACAAGGGTACTGCTTGCTCCTACTAACAGTGGCCACCCACAGGCGAAAAAGTGTGCAGAGTTTCTGCTGAATAAGTAATAATAATAATAATAATGAAGTAAAGTGGAGACTTGAATGTGCGGGTGAGGGAGGCATTGAGTTGTCTTATGGGGTTGGATTTTGGCCCAGAAAGGAAACCCCCAACTCATCTGAGGCAGAAAGTACGGAATAAAAAATCATAAAGATAAAGGGTTGAAATTGACATTAGATTTGTAAAAAGGCCCACAGATTTTTTATAATATATTCATGTGGGTCACTTGTTTGGACTGATTTGCATAGAAAATCACTATTCCCTTTTCTTTCTGCTAAGGAATTTGATAATTGCAAAATTACAAGCAGAAACCCATAAATGATTTAATGCAAAAATTTAACATTTTTACTCTCATTCACTCAACGACTCTCATTTGTAGTTTGTGGTTTGTAAAGTATGTGCTACTTGCTAATAGGTCAACTTATTTACCAAGTTTTTTAACCATATTATCTATAAAATCTTCACACATATCCCTTGTTCAGTGTACAACATACTACTATAATATACATGCACACACAATCATGCATCCCATGGACCATTTCCATTTGACTATTCACTACTGTATCTCTGCTTCAAATCCTTGGAACTTGAGATTTTTTACTTATAACTTTATGACGTGCAATAATTAATATATATTTGAAATAAAATTAGTCATTAAATTTTTTAAAAAATCAATTAGTAACTTTAAAATGTTTGTCTTTTTTTAATGCAGTAATGAGATATAGGTCAAAGGGGACAGCTTTTAATCCAAGCATAATAAAACAATGAAAACCTTAAGACAATGTGAGGAAAGCGAGGAAACAAGAAGGCAAGAGGTAAAGAGAACAAGACTTAGAAATGCAAACAATTTAATTGTGGACAGGTCTCTGAATTAATACTATATGTGACAATTACACACAAATATGCAACTGGCTTTCTTAGCATCAAATGGGTTGATCATTGTTTCAAATGTTGAGCTTCAAATGATTATATAAGCATGTGAGATTAAGCTTAGGATTATGCTTTTTCCTGGTTTGAAAAACTCAGATAGATAAAGAATAATGTCAATTGGTATACTAATGATTAAGGACATGCTTCCTAATCCGGTGAAGATGGACCACATTGTCTCACATTCTTCATTATATCCCAGCAACAAGTCAGATAGATAGGCAATTTCTAATTCGTTTAGCAGAGAAAGGTTAATAGGAAAGATGATGTTAAATATTAGCTTCAATGGCAGAGAAACCAAAACCAATCTAAAGACTATGTTCTTACAATTCAGGGCTCTATAAACAAAGTAATAAATCAGACAGAATCAAATGCATAATTTTCAATCTAAGTAATGATTATTCCAGTTAATTCTAATTCAAAATGAAAAAACCAATCTAAATCCTCGTTCAAATTGGCTTGTGTCAAAATTCCTTTGACAAAATTGATTGCAAATCCATCCATGTGTGGTAAGTTTGAGAAATTTTTAAATATGAAATCCATCTCCTCATCTGCTCTGGCATACATTGGCAAATGCGTGGCCCTCCTTTTCCGCTTCCAGCAGAGATGATAAAGCTTCAGATATTTGAGAACAATATACTCAAGACAGTGAAAGACTTGATATTCAGGGATTAACCACTACATTACTGGCTCAATAACTGAGTGAACCTTGGCCTGATTTGGCGGAATGGAGTTGCTGAAACATCTTAACACATGGAGCCTTTTCCCAGTTTCAGAAAGAGTAAGACTCCCATGCTCCTTTAGAAATGCTGAAAATTGAACTTTACCAGTAATCACCACAAGAGCACTTTCCCTCAATAAAATGATGGAATCTGTTCGAATCTCTTAGAATGATAGGCCTTTCTGTAAGTTTGGACGCAAACTTCATAAAAACATGGCAATCACCACAAACGCGAATGTTCTTCATAATTCTTATGGGTCCATGACGCTTTTTTGTCAATCCAAATGCAAGAGCAAGTTTTTCACTGTGGTAACATATGGATTCACGTTTCTCCTCCTCCCCAACATCATGCAGAACCATATTTATATTGGGACTAAACCCAGCTTTCTGCAGCTTACTTAACAATGCGTTGAGCTCCTCATAAATTATTTTTGTATCAGGATGAGTTCGATCATCTGCTACAAATTTATGCACTTCACTGTCAATCTCAATCCAACTGTATGCAGCAAACTTTTTAACGTTCTTACTTTTCATTAGAGATCTCACAGATGCAACGTCTTTCCACCTTCCACAGGCAGCATACATATTAGACAGCATGATGTAAGGAGCCGCACTAAGGGGATCTAGTTCAAATAGGTGCCTGGCTGCTATCTCCCCATGCTTGATGTCACCCTTTATTGCACAAACTGATAAAAGTGTGGACCAAATTAAGGGATTTGGCTCCTGAGGAATACAAGAAATTAGGTCCATTGCTTCGATCATACATCCTGAACGCCCAAGTAGATTGATCATACATGCAAAATGATCCAAAGTGGGTGTCAGTCCATGAAGTTTACTTATAGAAGCAAAATATCTCTTCCCTTCTTCGACTAAACCAGCATGCATGCAAGCGGATAGAACTGCCATAAAGGTAAGGTTATCTGGTTTCGTATCTCCTTGCAACATTTTTTGATAAAGATTTAAGGCCTCTAGATCCTGTCCGTTTTGTGCATAGCCCCTAATCATGGCATTCCAAGAAATTACATTCCTAGTAGGCATCATATTAAATATCAACCATGCATCAACCGTGACTCCGCATTTGCAATACATATCCACGAGAGCACTGGACACAAGCAAATCATCATCAACTCCCATAAGTAATGCTTTACCATGAATAACCTGACCATGAAATAAAGAAGCTAATTTGGCACAGGAACTGACTATGCTTGACAGAGTATAAGTATCCGGCCTCACATTCTCTAACATCATCTCATTAAACAATATCAAAGCATCCTCCTCTTTTCCATTCTGTGCATAACCCACAATCAGTGTTGTCCAACAAACTTTATCTTTTTCCGTAATCTCACTAAACACTTTAGCTGCTGCATCAATGTTTCCACTTTCAAAATATGCAAGCAGAACATTTGATAATGTAACCTGGTCGGGCTTCAAACCTAGAGTCTGCATTTGGTGAAACAAGTCTATGCATTTTTCAGACTGCCCGTTTTTCAGGTATCCAGAAATCATCGAATTCCATGAAACCACATTCTTATTTCCAGATCTATCAAATAACCACCGTGCTTGATCAATCTCGCCACACTTGGCATACATATCAGTTAAAGCATTCCAAATAAACACATTGCAACTAAAGTCCCCAGTAAGAATCTTCCCATGGACTTGCTTTCCTTTCCTCAGATCCAACAATTGCGTACACGCATTTATAATACTCACATGGGTGTATTCTGTAGGCTTAAATCCTTCATTTTGCATTCTAACAAAAGCCTTCACGGCCTTGCTTGCACATCCAGTTTTTGCAAAACCTGATATAACAGTATTGTATGATACAGAATCACGAGAAGGCATATTATCAAAAACAACCCGCAAATCCTCAATCAACCCAGCTTTTGCATACAACAAAAGCATAGCGTTCCATGAGAAAATGTCTCTATGGGGCATTTTATCGAACAGATTTCGTGCATGAGAGGTTTTACCCGATTTAGCATACAAATGAAGAAGGCGATTTTGAAGGAAACTATCATGGGGTTGGTACAAGTGAGTGTCCATATGGGATTGTAATCTCTTGGCTTGATCGACATCATTGGCTCTAAAGCACTCGAGAGCGAGGCGGGTGTAAGATTCATGAGTAGCTGGGCCCAGAGCGTACAACGAGTCTATGGCTTGGCGAACCCTGAGCTTGGGTGCCGCCATATCCTATGGGTGGAGCTCTGAATTTGAATTTCTGTTGATTCCGTTTGGGGGGTTAGTTTATATGGCGCCAAGCAACTATATTTCTATCAAGTGAATTTTATATTGTTCCCATTACTTTCTTTGGCTTAAAAGAAAAGCGAAAGGTAATGTCTTATTTATAATCCAACAAAACAATAGTATCTATAAATATGAGATATTTTATTTGACTAGTAAAGAAGAAATACACACTGCTGCACTAACACTAACACTAACACTAACAATTTCAACTCTTATACATACAGCATCAAGAAGACAGTTTTTGATTTATAGCTAAATTACAAAAGGATTATCAATTTCTATTCCTATTTCTTGTCTGTCTGTGTCTTCTTTTTGGTTGTTTTATTCTAAATGTAGTCACAAACCAAGCTTGTTTCTTTCTTGTGATTATGTGACCAATAACTGCTCCAATTGCAAACCCAATCCCATAACCAATCAAAACTATCTTCCAACCAAATTCAAATGGAGATCCCAAGTCCTCATCTTTTGAAATAGGTGGTGGCGATTCCTCCACATTTCCACATCTCTTCTTCAAAGGAACTCCACACAAATTTAAGTTCCCTTCATAAGCTTTTTCCTCAAATGTATCAAACTGATTTCCACTAGGAATAGGCCCTTCAAGTTGATTGTATGCCACATTGAAGTATGAGAGGAATGTCAATTCTGCAAGCTGTGGTGGTATCTCTCCCATGAATTTGTTCATAGCAAGGTCTAAGCTCTCTAATTCTTTTAAATTCACCAAAGATGATGGTATTTCACCTGTGAGGATATTGCTTGAAAGATTAAGAAAACGCAGCCCTTTGAGATTCCCAATGGAATTTGGAACCTCACCTTCAAATCTATTGTGGGAGAAATCAATCGCAACTAAAGAACTTGGAAGCTTGGGATATTCCAATTCCAGGCCTTTAGTATTCATTGTTATTGCGTAATCATAATTGTTATAATATGCAGAAGTGGTGAATTCTTGATTTTTCCCCATGTATCTTATGTGGGTATCACCTAAAACTTTCATGGATTTCCAATTCTCAAAGTAAAATGAGGGTAGCCTTCCTTTGAAATGATTCAAAGACAAGTCAATAATTTGAAGCTTTGAGAATGGCACTGAAACTTCATCTTCCTTCATTACACCATGGAAACCATTGGATCTCAAAACGAGAATTCTCAATCCACGAAGTGCTCCTAACCAAGAAGGGAAAGTGTCAGTGAATTTGTTGTTGCTCAAATCAACCAACTCTAGCTCAACACAATTGGCTAATGATCTCGGTACTTTCCCTTGCAGTTGATTTTGACTTAAATTGATCACCCTCAATTTGCAACCATTTCTCAATTGTTTCTGAAATGAGGCTGGAATGGAGAGAGATCCCTGTAGTAAATTATACCTGAGGTCTAAAATCCTCAGATGAGCCCATTGAAGAGCAAATGGATATGGTGATTGTTCAAATCCAGACAAGGAGTTGTAAGAAAGGTTCATGATTTCCAAAGAATTTGGACTAATTTTCCATACCCAAGAAGGTATTTGGCCGTGAATGTTATTTGAGGAAAGGTCAAGGAATTGAAGCTCATCTTGGTTGTGCAAAAAGGAAGGGAACTCATTTAGGTTGCATGAAGACAATCCTAAGAAAGAAAAGTTTTGAACTTTGGTACTGGAACTAAAGTTAGCGAGCAACCGCAAATTGTTGAATGATAAGGACAATACCACTAAGCTATTGAGTTGAAAAAACATGCTCATGTTCACTACCCCAACCAAGCTATTAAAATGAAGCTCAAGGAGTAGAAGACTCTTGAGTTTGTAAACACTGCTAGGAATGGTGCCTTGCAACTTGTTTGATGAAAGGTCTAGGTGAAATATTTGGGAACTGGTATTATTTACTGATGGGATTGACCCTGACAATTGATTAGAAGCTAAGAATAAAATTTCAATATTGTTTCCATAAATCAACCAAGTTGGGATTTGACCAACTAATTGATTATGGTCCAGAAAAATGTAAGAAAGTTCGGTCATGTTCATAAGCCAATGAGGGATTGGACCAGTGACATTGCTATAGCCTAAATCTATATAAGAAAGTTGAGTGAGGTTAGCAAAGGAAGATGGGATATTACCAATCAAGTTCAGACCATAGAGATTCAAAAAATTGAGTTTGGTTAGCTTACCCAACCAAGAAAAGGAATCACTTGGCCCCCCAAAATGGTTCTTTGACAGGTCAAGAGCTTCGAGGTTGGTAAGGTTGCCTAGCGAGGAAGGAAGCAGGCCAGTGAAATTGCACCAGGAGATGTCAAGGGTAACCAAGTTAGAAAGATTAGAGATTTGAGGTGGGATTTGGCCAGAAAATCCAGAAGAGGAGAGGCTAAGGTCAGTTAACATGGAGAGATGGCCTAATTCTGGTGGAAGATGAGAGAAGTTGAAGTCATTGTTGGCAAGATTAAGGCTAGTGAGGTGAACAAGGTGGAACAGAGTGCTGGTGGAGTTGATGGAACCAAAAAGACAACTGCTACTAAGGTTAAGGCTGATCACATGATTGGTTTCGTTATCACATTCGACACCATCCCATGAGCAGCAATCACTTCTTTGTCCATGGAGTTTCCAAGATGAAAGCTTGGGAGTGGAACAATTATTAGAGATGATAAAGCTTTCCTTGAACTGCAACAAGGCCAAGCTCTCATCAACATGGCACCTTGGTCCCATCGAATAAGAAACAGAGTTAGACAGTGCCATTAGATAGCAGAACAAAAGCAAAGAGAACAAGCATGTTTGTGGCATGAAGAGAAGGAAAGAAACCTTCATGATGATGACAAGTGGGTTAGTTTCTAACTTGCTTTAATATAATATAATATTTTTATAGTAAGAGTGTGGAGCTTATTTATATGCCAACTTCATGGTCTATTCCAATTCTAGCCTCCAAATATGCAACCAAGAATGTTAGAACTTATAACTCACTTTAAATTTGATGTACATGTTGTAAATTAATGATACTTTTCTTTTTTGAAATTATAGATACTTCGGGAAATTTGTATTATTTTCATACTTAATATATTTATCATCAATAATACGAATTATTATTTTTAATTTTCCAATAAATCATTAATTAGTATGGGATTGTATTAGGAAAAATGTATAATGTCAACCCTATTAATTAATACAAGTTGATGAGAATTTCTTTTTTTTTTTTTTCCCTGAAATATAGTGTTAGTTGGGGCATTGTTGTCCAGTCAAAGTGGAGAAACAAAAAAGTGATAAAACAAGTCTTCAAAACGAATCATCCAGCAAATTGAAGGATTGATCGAGATTGAAAGTAATGCCCATTAAGTTCACTTCCTCCATTACATTACATATTCATTATGACTAAAGTCATACCCAAAACACACTCCAAGAAAATAATGTTCATTGCAGATTTGTGCGGTAGGTATGTCACCATAATTACAATGCAAAAGACTTGACCCATTTGATAGGTCTACTCTCTGTTGCAATTGATCTTTGTGGTGTTTAAAGCTACATATGGAATTCTTGGTATTATTTGAATTTCTTTGTCAACCCCACAATATATCTTGTTCTACAAACACGCAAAATATGAAGACAGGAATTGGATTTTTATCAGCTTATGATAATCGTCCGGTCACCTGTCCTTCATGTGAAACCGGAAGTGCAAAGAGTCGTTGGTCCTGAAATTCTCGTTCAAAGAGCCGGTAGACCAAAGGTGAAGAGGTAGTCCAAACACCAAATCACTTACTAACAAGGGTTAGGAACTTGGGGGCGTGCCTTGACACTCATCCGTTTGATTTGCGTTTGGGCCAATTTATAAACGTAACTAGTATTAAAATCTGATTAAAGGTAACTAATATATGAATAGTTTGTAGTTAAATATATTTCATAATAAATAATGCATATTTTCCCTTTTCCTTCCGTTTACAATACAATTTGATTGGAATCTCGATCATTAATTAGAGGAATAGCAAATTCAACAATTTTACAGATTTTTCTACAAAAAAGAAATTACACTATGCGCATGGAAGTCTGCCTCCAAATTATTAGTCAAATATGACAGGAAAAAAAAAGGAAGAAGAAGAAGAATCCCACATCAGGAAATTTAAAAAGATGAAGGATTTATGATAGCTAAATATAGCCCCTTAACTTTATATTTAATCATTCCTTGTTGCTTAACTTGCCAATTAATTAAACATATATTTTTTTTTTTGTATTATTTCACTTTTCAGTTTTAGTAAAATAATATTCTTAGTTTCCGAAAACGTAAGCAATATTGGCCGAATCTCGTTAAAATCTTTTGTTTCTTATTATCTTTATTTTAACTGCGGTTTTTGCTCTAATCCGATTCTTATTTTTCATAACACAAATTACCAAAATCACTTGAAAGCTCACAAATCTTTCATGGCAAGCATGTGATCTTTGATTGAAAAATCGATGGCATAGAACCATGGCAATCACAACAGCAATAGTTTGTGTCCTGCAAGAATCATTACAATAATTTTAATGATAGTCATAGTTCCCAAATATTGCTATCGACGTATCAATAAGAAGACCATATTGTATGCATAAAAATGTTTTCTTTTGCCATTTTAGTTTTGACCTTTAAGCTAAAACCTTCACTTCTACTCAAATTCTTTCCTCCAATTAGGGGTGAACAACGGTCGGTTCGATTCAATAACCAAACTGAACCGATAAAATCAAAAATTTATGATTTGAATGAATCGAACCGAAATTATATAATAACCGAACCAAAATATTCGGCCAGTTCAGTTCGGTTTAATTAATCATATAACCGAAATTTCAAAATTATAATTAAAAACGTTGTTTCTAAAAATTATACAAAATTATAAACCATAAAACTAAAATAAAAACATTCAAATTAAAAAAAAATACAAGTCTAAATTAAAGATACAATTTCAAAATACATAGTACAACTCATAAAAATAAAAATACCATTTTAATTTTAAATATAAAGTAAATAAATTAATAATTTTAGGAGGTAAATCGGTCAGTTCGGTTTTTTCGATTTTTTCGATTTTTGCCTTTCAAAACTGAACCAAACTGAACCTGTTGAAATTTTAAAATCGAAACTGAAAAACCGAATCAAATTAAAAAATCGATCAGTTTGGTTCGATTTTAACAAAAGTTTGCTCGCCCCTACCAGTATCATCATACCTACAACATTGAGAACAAGACGCAACCATAAGAACATCATCCGTGCATTCCAATCATTTAGGAAATGTAAATAAAATAGAAGCTGGAAAAGAAAGCAAATATAAGGAGAAACTAAAACTTGAGATGGGTTAAGACCTAAATCAAGCAAAGTTGGGATTTCCCTAGGCTTTAGATCACCTCTTGATGGCACACCCTTCAGTTGATCCAATGTAGCAATAGTCTTCCTAATCTCCAATCCCTGCACTTTATCCTTAAACCACCATACTTTGATGGCATGCCTTCAAGCTTATTGGCGATCCACCTTTGACCAAGAGGTTGCAAATTAATCAATTTATGCGGCTTCAAAGTGAAATTATAAGGATGACATAATGCCATACTGTATTATTAGCAACGGATTTTTTTGCTGTTTGATCTCAATTACCTGATGAAGGAATTAAGGTTGAAATGCCTTGCGAGAAGACCTCCTGTGGTTTGGAACACTTAGAATGCTCAAAAAGAACTTTCGGAGATGAAACAATAATTTTACATAGGATTGGCTATGGTTTGGAACACTTAGAATGCTCAAAAAGAACTTTCGGAGATGAAATAATAATTTTACATAGGATTGGAGTTTAAAATGATAATTTTTTGTAAAAATGTTAGAAATGGCTTAAAATAGAAAAAGTTGATAAAAAACTAAAAAACAATAAATTTTTATATAAAGTAGGCTGAAATCGGATTTGAAAAGACTAAAAGGGGCTTTTACGGGCCCTAAGCACTCGAAAAAAGACTGCAAATGGCTAAAAACCAGATCAAAATGACATATATCTATCCCTCTTCCCTAGCGCCTGTGCTGGTCCCATCGGCACTAGTGTTATAGCACCGGTTCTGCACGAAAAACTTTTTTGAATTGGGCTTTTATCCCATTTTGGAAATTTTTTCTATCTAGAGTACGATTCTAATTGTTTGTTTGAGACTTGAGAATGAGAATATTCTTAATTTTACTTCCAAGAAGGAAGCATCCCAAGACAGGAAATCAATCCAAAGGGGCATATTTTCCAGCACTTAAAAGGTATTTGCCTATAAATAGGCGTTCTTCACCTTCACAAATTACACCTTAATTTATGTATGAAATTCTAGAAATTATTAAGAAATATTGAGAGAGCAATAGTGAGAGATCTTGTGGGAAAATAGAGAAATTATATTACAGTAAAAGGGACAAAATTATAGGCCTATAATCTTGAATTAAAAATTTAGAATTGAAGATGCTGAAATTCGAAAGAAGAATTGAGAAAAAAATTGAGCATTTTGATGGATCGAGGATTGCTTGAATGAATCTCAAATCACTAAAATGAAGTGGAGGACTAAATACTGATAGTAATGTTCAAGCTAAATTTAAGAAGTCTTCTGTTTATATTTAAATTTTTCCAGTCTTGCTTTTAGCAAGTTTTGGTTGGTTCTGAAGTTTTAGTGGCCCTGTTTTCTCCTTAGCTTCTGTCTCACCATGGACGGTCAAGGTAATGTTAACGAAAACATCAACGACATGTGTGCCAGTTTGATGCTAGAGGATGATACTGATGACGGAATTGTTGTCGCTGATGAGGATTTGGATGCTCAAGCTGCCACTCTTCAATGGAGTCTTCTTGGGAGATTTCTCACTGATAAATCTATAAATGTTGGGACTATGAAAAATACACTGGCATCTATTTGGCGACCAGTTATGGGAGTCTTCATTAAGGACTTAAGCCCAAATCTATTCATCTTTCAGTTTTTTTATGAACTGGATATGCAAAGAGTAATTGATGGTGCCCCCTGGACTTTCGACAACCATCTGCTCATCTTCAAAAGATTGCAACCAGATGAACAACCTCAGAATGTCCCTCTATTTTTTACCACCTTTTGGGTGCAAGTCCATCACCTTCCACTGGGCTTTATGTCTGTGAAAGTGGCTCAGATGATTGGGAATTACCTAGGCATTTTTGTTTCTGCAGATCCCAATAATTTCACTGGTACATGGAAAACTTTTATGAGAATTCGAGTAGATGTGGATGTTCGAATGAAGTTGAAGAAAGATATGAAGCTGAAGAAGACCGGAGGGGAATGGGTGAGAATTGTGTTCCAATATGAACGGCTTCCTCAGTTTTGTTTTATCTGTGGATTGTTGGGTCATGGGGAGAAGTTCTGCTTGAAATTATTCCAGAATCCATTAGGTTCTGTTGAGAAGAATTATGATGACTCTGTTCGTGTGAAAAATTGTAGGTCCCAGAAGGCGGTGGGGAGTCAATGGCTTCTGACTGCTCCTCCCAATCTTTTTTCAATGCCGAAAAATATCAATCAAGAGGCAAAAGATCGGGAACACGGAGATGAAATTGGTAACTGCAGTGGTAATGGACCAGATTGTGGCAAGAATATAGGAGTTATGGCTAAACACAAGGAGGCTATTTTGGCTACAAATAAGGAACTAAATAATATACGGGATATGGTTATTGGATGAACCTCTGTTGTTCAAATGGATACAAACTGTGTGCTAGTTTCTGACTTAAAGCGACGTCGCTTGTAAAAGGAAGTTGATATGGGCTCTGTCAATGGGCCTCTTATTGTCAACTAGCCTTGTGATGGTTTAGAGTCAAAAAACTTATTATCAGCGGGTCTTGGACACCAGGCCAGCCAGTCATTATGAGTTGCCTCAGCTGGAACTTTCGTGGGCTGGGCAACCCGCGTACAGTTCGGGTCTTGCGAGACCATGTTAGAGAAAGAAAGTTCCAGTTTGTTTTTCTTATGGAGACCCTTTATAAGGCAGATAAGATTAATTGGGTGAAATCGTTATTGGGCTTTGAGGGTTGTTTTTCGATGGACTATGTTGGGCATAGTGGTGGGTTAGCCCTTTTATGGAGAGAAAAATAGGCTGCTAGATTGCTTAGTTATTCCAGGTATCACATTAACGTTGAAGTTGGGCTGAAAAACTGTTCTGGATGGAGGTTATCTTGTTTCTATGGCGTTCCTGATCATAATCGAAGGGAGGATTCTTGGAAGGTTTTGAGAGCTCTCTCTGCTTCTCATTCTCTTCCCTGGTGTATTATTGGGGATTTCAATGACATAGTGATTGCTCAAGAAAAATGGGGTGGGAGACTTCAGCCTAGACGTTTAATGGAAGGATTTTGTGAGGCAATCCATGATAGCAACCTTCTGGATCTTGGAATGGAAGGTTATGCTTACACCTAGTTTAGACGTAATAGGGAGGCTGGTTGTGTTGAAGAGCGCCTTGATAGGGCTATGGCTACCCCTTCTTGGTTGGATCAATTTTGTCATTTTAAAGTCTTCAATTTAGAGGTAAGCTCTTCTGATCATAATCCTATTTTTCTAAATATTTCCATATCTCTTAGCTGTCGGAGTAGTCCTCGGTTTCGTTTTGAAAATGCTTGGGTGTTAGAGAAGGACTTCCTTGCTGTTGTGGCTTTGAGCTGGGATGGCAACTCCTCTAGATCGATTTCTTCTAAAATCAATGATTGTAGCAAAGCTCTCTCAGCTCGGGGTCAGTCTATTACAAGTAAGTTCAGGATTAAGTTGAGAGAGTTCCGGGGTCTCATGAAACAAATTAGGATCCGTTGGGGGATAATAAATTACCAGGAGTTTCAAGATGCTAATGACCAGTACCATGACACTCTTAGATAGCAAGAAGAGTATTGGAAGCAACATGCAAAATTGTTCTGGTTGAAAGGGGGCGACTCGAACGCAAGGAATTTTCATGCAATAACTTCTAAGCGAAAAAGGAAGAACTGCATCACCCAATTAAAAGACCCCATAGGTAACTTTTGTAATTGGAACTCTGGTTTGAGGGGTGTCATTCAGAATTACTTTACTGAAATCTTCTTTGCTACGTCTTCATTTACTGGGCTTGTTAGCAATTATCTGAAGCAAAGAGCGACTGAAGAGCACAATACCTGGTTGCTTCTAGATTTCACTGCTGATGATGTTAAAGTTGCTATGTTTAGTATGCATCCCGATAAAGCCCTGGGGGTTGATGGGTTTAATCCGGGCTTTTATCAAAAGTGTTGGAATATAGTGGGTCCAGATGTGGTTGATGAATGTCTTCGGATTATTAATTCTTGTTCACTGCCAGAAGGGTTGAATGATACAGTAATTACTTTGGTTCCTAAAAAATAAAGAGTGGAGACTATAGCTGATTTACGCCCCATTGCACTCTGTAATGTCCTATATAAAGTTGTGGCTAAAATGTTAGCGAATAGACTGAATGTTATCTTACCGTCGGTGGTTTTTGATACCCAGAGTGCCTTTGTCCCAAACAAACTGATAACTGATAATGTGGTGATTATTTTCGAAATCATGCACTTTCTTAAATGAAAAACAAAAGGGAAGGAGGGTGTTGCAGCTCTAAAATTGGACATAAGTAAGGCCTACAACCGTTTTGAATGGCATTACCTGTTAGATGTTATGGGTTCTCTTGGTTTCCATAGTAGGTGGATTGATTTGATGCGGATGTGTGTTGAATTTGTCCGATTTTTTGTGAATTGTGATGATATGTTGATTGGGCCTATTCAAGCCTCTCGAGGTCTTTGACAAGGAGACCCACTGTCTCCCTACCTGTTTATTTTGGGAGCTGAAGGTTTATCTTCGTTTATTAAATAATATGAAGATGCAAAGCTTATTACTGGTTGTCGGATAGCTGCTGGTGCCCCATCTATTAGCCGCTTATTTTTTGCTGACGATAGCTACATCTTCTTAAGGCATCCAAGGATGAAGTGGAGGTAGTGAAGAGTGTTCTCAGTATTTATACAGCAGATTCTGGCCAACTGGTTAACTATAATAAATCTTCAGTTACTTTCAGCACCAATACTCCTGAGATCATTAGACAACAAGTGCGGGATTCTCTGTCTGTTCCCTCTTTGTGTGAGCAGGATTTTTACCTTGGTCTGCCTTCATTGATAGGGTGGAATAAGAAACAAGTCTTTGCTTTTATTGAACAACGGATTTGGAAGAGGTTACATGGATGGAACCGTTCCTTTCTTTCTCGGGCGGGCAAAGAGGTTCTTCTAAAAACGGTTGTGCAGGCTATTTCGAACTATACAATGAGTGTGTTCCTCCTCCCTATGGGTTTGTGTAAAAAGTTGGAGAGGATGTTTAACAAATTCTGGTGGGGTTCTAATAAGGCAGACAATGCTGGAATAAATTGGATGTCTTGGGATCGAATGTGCTGGCCTAAAAAATATGGTGGGGATTGGGGTTTAGGTCTCTACACGACTTTAATTTATCTCTCTTAGGGAAGCAGTGCTGGCGACTGTTATCGGATAGCTCTTCTCTCATGGCTAAGGTGATTAAAGCCAGGTACTATCCTCATTCTACTTTCCTTCATGCGACTCTAGGCTCTAACCCGAGCTTCATTTGGAGGGGTATATTGGCTGCTCAAGATTTGGTTTGAGGTGGGAGTAAACTGCGGATTGGGAATGGTGCCTTTATCTCTGTTAAGAATGACCCTTGGCTTCCGAATTCAACAAATCCTTATGTGAGTTCTACCCTTGACTGTTCATATGATTCTTTTTATGTGGCTGACTTGATTGATCATAGCTTTAAACAGTAGAAGTATGATTTGGTGAATGCTTTGTTTAACGAAAGAGACAAGCATTTGATTTACAATATTCCTATTGGGTGGAATAATCCTTCTAATGGGTGGCATTGGCTTCTGGATAAATCTGGCGTCTATACTGTGAAATCAGCTTACAAGCTTATTCACCAGGCCCCTTCAAATTTCTCTAGTCAACTGGATCATCACTGCTGGACTATCTTCTTAAAGTTATTGGTGCCCCCTAAAATGAAAAATTTTCTTTGGCATGTTATTCATGGAGTAGTTCCTGTGTGTGAGCTTTTGGGGAGAAAGGGTGTTGAGGTGAATCTTACTTGTCCGTTTTGTGGTGCTGATAGTGAGTGCATTTTCCATCTCTTTGTATCTTGTTCTTTTTCTAGAAGTGTTTGGTTGAAGGCTGCAGTTGGTTTTTTAGGAGGAAATTTCTTTGATTTTAACCCTTGGTTTGATTTTGTTCTCAAGAACCTTTCTCCTGATAGTAGTGCAATTGTTGTCTCAGTTATCTGGGGTCTGTCTTTGGAAGGCTCGAAATGAGCTGATTTGGAATGGAAAATCTCTCTCTTCAACGGCTATTATCTGCTTGGCAACTAATACTCTTGAAGCTTGGAAGAATGCCAATAAGGCTGACTTGGGTGTTAATGTTGATACATCTGACTCTTTAATGCGTTGGAAACCGCCCCCTCCCGGCACGTTCAAAATCAATACTGATGCTGCTTTATTCTCTCATATGCAGAGGACTGGTATTGGTTTTGTTGTTCGAGATTCTTTGGATAATTTTATAGCTACTGGTCAAAATTCCTTTCCTTGCGTGATGGAATCAAGTGTAGCGGAAGCTGTTGGAATCAGGGAAGCATTGAGCTGGATGAAGACTAAGGAGTTGGGAGTTGTTATGGTGGAATGTGATTCTCAATTGGTTATTGACGCTATTAAAAATAGGCATAGACTTAACTCTGATTTTCATCTAGTTATTGAGGATTTCCCTGCTCTTTCTACTATTAACCATTCTTTTGGTTTTATCAAAAGATCAGCGAATTCTTGTGCGCACTTGTTAGCTCGCATGCCTAGTTCTATGTCTGATCTTTTGGTCAGGGACTTGGTTCCCCCTAATTTTTTGTATTCAGCCTTGCATGCTGATTGTATTGCTTAATGAAGCTTTCTTTTCGTTTCAAACAAAAAAAAAAGCTAAATTTAAGAACATTTTTTTGCTTGTTTCCATTTGCATCTTCATCTCTTATTTTTTAAATTCAATTCATGTAATTAGTTTGAATTCTTAGTTTAATTATATGTTTTGAGAATATTTTATTGTGAAATAATATAGTTATGATTTGTAATCATAATTGTGTTATAATTAATGATGTAATTGCAATTAGGTAATAATTGTAATTAATTAAGACGTGGAAACATGATATAATAGGATTTTGATAAATAATATAGTTGCTACAATTTAAGGTTTAATTTTATGTTTTAAGTTTTGTGAATTAATTGATATGCATAACATGTAATTTAGGTAGTTTTGCATGTAATTGAAGTTAATATAACCTATGATTTTATTAGAATAATTGATTGGTAATTAGAATGCTTATATGACCATATGTCCAGTTTATGTTTAATTTATGCTTTTATTAATTTAATTCATTTATTCATGTGATGAGGACACTAATTAAATTATTCTCTTTGATTGTTTATTTTTATACATCTAGGTGAATTTACGTGTTTATCTATTTAAATTACATAAAATTGCATATAATTTAATTTTGAATACTGTATTAACACTGGATTACTAGGCATAGAAAGTATAAGTGTTGCCAACCAACTGGGTTCTCAAATGACAAACATGTTAGTCCCAATTTTGGATTAAGACACTTATACCAGTTCATTTAGTTCTTGATTGTATGACTCCTATTTCATTGTACAGAATAGACCATCTCACTGGTATATAGCTCCATTGATAACTTTGGTGCTTATAATTGTTATTTATTTATTTTTTAATTTTTGCTTCAACGGTTGTAGGGCTTTTACATTCTGTGCCATTAGGAAGAGATGGTGATTCTTTAGGTTAATTACGTCTGTAGTCATCGAAATTTAGGACTTATAATCAAATAGTTATAATAAAATAATTTGTAATACAAAAATTATCAAACTTTTATTTTATTTTAATTGAAATAAAAATGACCGAAAATTTAATTTTTTGTCACCGGAGGGCCACACAAGCATGCCACATAACCAGTGATCTTTTATAACGTACTCAGTTAGGATGTCATGTGGCTTGCCTACATGAAAAAATTGACATATCAGTAAGTATTCGTGTCATACCAACCTGTACAAAAAGACAAAAAAGAAGTCTTGTCGACGTATCAATTCCTCCATATAGACGGGCCATATCGTATGCTAACTGGACGTGTTCCAGAAAATTACTGACGATGTAGCATATTTGCATGGCCCTCCGGTGACGAAAAATTAATTTTTCGGTCATTTTTACCTTAATTGAAATAAAATAAAAGTTTGATAATTTTTGTATTACAAATTATTTTATTATGACCATTTGATTATAAGCTCCAAAATTCAATAATTACAGACGTAATTAACCCCGATTCTTTGGTGCTCATAACTATTATTAGGTTGCAGCTTATTAGTGTTTTGCTTGGGAGCATATAGATATTTACGAGTGCAGTGACCATAGGCGGAGCTACGTTGTAGTGAGAGTTTGCATATGCACACTCTCAATTTTATTTTTTAAAAAATATATATAAATTGCACTTGTAATTCTCTAAATTATTTTAAGTTCTCACTGATATTTTTTAACACGTAAATAAAATTAAAATTTTATTTATAAGAGAGTAATTTTGTAACGCATTGAAATTGCATCATGAGATGTCAAGGGTAACCAAGTTAGAAAGATTAGAGATTTGAGGTGGGATTTGGCCAGAAAATCCAAAAGAGGAGAGGCTAAGGTCAGTTAATATGGAGAGATGGCCTAATTCTGGTGGAAGATGAGAGAAGTTGAAGTCATTGTTGGCAAGATTAAGGCTAGTGAGGTGAACAAGGTAGAATAGAGTGGAGGTGGAGTTGATGGAACCTCACCTTCAAATCTATCGTGGGAGAAATCAATGGCAACTGAAGAACTTGGAAGCTTGGGATATTCCAATTCCAGGCCTTTAGTATTCATTGTTATTGCGTAATCATAATTGTTATAATATGCAGAAGTGGTGAATTCTTGATTTTTCCGCATGTATCTTATGTGGGTATCACCTAAAACTTTCATGGATTTCCAATTCTCAAAGTAAAATGAGGGTAGCCTTCCTTTGAAATGATTGAAAGACAAGTCAATAATTTGAAGCTTTGAGAATGGCACTGAAACTTCATCTTCCTTCATTACACCATGGAAACCATTGGATCTCAAAACGAGAATTCTCAATCCAGGAAGTGCTCCTAACCAAGAAGGGAAAGTGTCAGTGAATTTGTTGTTGCTCAAATCAACCAACTCTAGCTCAACACAATTGGCTAATGATCTCGGTACTTTCCCTTGCAGTTGATTTTGACTTAAATTAATCATCCTCAATTTGCAACCATTTCTCAATTGTTTCTGAAATGAGGCTGGAATGGAGAGAGATCCCTGTAGTAAATTATACCTGAGGTCTAAAATCCTCAGATGAGCCCATTGAAGAGCAACTGGATATGGTGATTGTTCAAATCCAGACAAGGAGTTGTAAGAAAGGTTCATGATTTCCAAAGAATTTGGACTAATTTTCCATACCCAAGAAGGTATTTGGCCGTGAATGTTGTTTGAGGAAAGGTCAAGGAATTTAAGCTCATCTTGGTTGTGCAAAAAGGAAGGGAACTCATTTAGGTTGCATGAAGACAATCCTAAGAAAGAAAAGTTTTGAACTTTGGTACTGGCAATAAAGTTAGCGAGCAACCGCAAATTGTTGAATGATAAGGACAATACCACTAAGCTATTGAGTTGAAAAAACATGCTCATGTTCACTACCCCAACCAAGCTATTAAAATGAAGCTCAAGGAGTAGAAGACTCTTGAGTTTGTAAACACTGCTAGGAATGGTGCCTTGCAACTTGTTTGATGAAAGGTCTAGGTGAAATATTTGGGAACTGGTATTATTTACTGATGTTATTGAACCTGACAATTGATTAGAAGCTAAGAATAAAATTTCAATATTGTTTCCATAAATCAACCAAGTTGGGATTTGACCAACTAATTGATTATGGTCCAGAAAAATGTAAGAAAGTTGGGTCATGTTCGTAAGCCAATGAGGGATTGGACCAGTGACATTGCTATAGCCTAAATCTATATAAGAAAGTTGAGCGAGGTTAGCAAAGGAAGATGGGATATTACCAATCAAGTTCAGACCATAGAGATTCAAAAAATTGAGTTTGGTTAGCTTACCCAACCAAGAAAAGGAATCACTTGGCCCCCCAAAATGGTTCTTTGAGAGGTCAAGAGCTTCGAGGTTGGTAAGGTTGCCTAGCGAGGAAGGAAGCAGGCCAGTGAAATTGCACCAGGAGATGTCAAGGGTAACCAAGTTAGAAAGATTAGAGATTTGAGGTGGGATTTGGCCAGAAAATCCAGAAGAGGAGAGGCTAAGGTCAGTTAACATGGAGAGATGGCCTAATTCTGGTGGAAGATGAGAGAAGTTGAAGTCATTGTTGGCAAGATTAAGGCTAGTGAGGTGAATAAGGTGGAACAGAGTGCTGGTGGAGTTGATGGAACCAAAAAGACAACTGCTACAAAGGTTAAGGCTGATCATATGATTGGTTTCGTTATCACATTCGACACCATCCCATGAGCAGCAATCACTTCTTTGTCCATGGAGTTTCCAAGATGAAAGCTTGGGAGTGGAACAATTATTAGAGATGATAAAGCTTTCCTTGAACTGCAACAAGGCCAAGCTGTCATCAATATGGCACCTTGGTCCCATCGGATAAGAAATAGAATGAGACAGTGCCATTAGATAGCAGAACAAAAGCAAAGAGAACAAGCATATTGGTGGCATGAAGAGAAGGAAAGAAACCTTCATGATGATTTTAAGTGGGTTAGTAATTAACTTGCTTTAATATAATATTATTTTTTTAATAGTAAGAGTGGGGGGCTTATTTGTATACCAACTTCATGGTGTATTCTAATTCTAAGCCCTAGAAATTTGCAACAAAAAATGTTATAATTTACACCGCACTTTAAATTTGATGTACGTGTTATAAATTATATGAGCCCAAAAAAAAAATCAGTTCATTAATATCGGTTTTTTGAAATTTCAATCCATTAACCAGTCCATTACTATCGGTTAACCAGTCCATCGGTTTCGGATTTTCGGACCGGTTAACCAATATTTTTCGGTTAACCACTATAATTATAAAATGTATTTATAAAAAAATTAAATTGTCGAAGATACTTAAAATTTAAAATTAGAAAACAAACATAATCCAACATAATAATTAAATATGATGTTCAAACAACAAATATAAACTAAAAATATTCAAAAATATTATTCACATATATTAAAAATTTTATTTTATTTGAAATTTTTAGTTAATATATTAATTTTATATAACTTTTCGAATATATTTTGATTTTAATTAATAAAAAATTGATATATCAGGAAATAATAAGAAATACTAAATATGTACATATTGAACAATTAATAAATTAACTAAAATAACTTTAAAAAAACTAAAATGAAATTGAAATATTTAAAAGTAAACGAAATTTAAAAGGATATAAATAATTAAATATGAAAATAATGAAATAAAAAATTATAATAAAAATAAAAAAAGAATGAAATATAATTAATAAAATATAGGGGTGTTCATTTATCGGTTTCGGTTCTGTTAACCAATTTATAAGCTAAAAAATAAAAATCAGTCCATTAATATTGGTTTTTGTAAAATACTAACTATTAACCATAAATATCGGCTCGGTTAACATATTTTTTGGATCGATTTCGGTTCGGTTTCTCGGTTAACCAAGTCCAACGGTTTTTTTGCTCACCCCTATAAATTATACCCTTTCCATTTCATTTTATATATCACTTTTGAGTACAATTCAAATTTCATTTATATGACATTTTTAAAATTTCAATAAAATTTAATCTTCTTTTCCAATAAAAGTTGACAAATTAGATTTAAATTTATATAATAAATCACTTAATTTTATCCTAAATTTAAATTTAATTAATACTATTTAATCCTAGTGAAAAAAAAAGTAGTACATAAAATTGAATGGAAAGAGTAGATACTTTTCTTTTTTAAAATTATATATACTTCAGAAGATTTGTATTATTCTCATATTTAATGTATTTATGATCAATAAATACGAATTATTATTTTTTGTTTTCCAATAAATCCTTAATTATTGTAGGATTGTATTAGGAAAAATGTAAAATGTCAACCCTATTAGTTAATTATTAATTAATTTTTTATTTATATTAAACTAGAAGTGAGTCTATTTTTATTGTTATATGCTCCCATATAGTCTCATGTAAATTGTCACTTTTTTTTAAGGAAAAATTGTTCCACCAAAATAATTAATTTATAAAATCAAGATAACATTTATTACATTTATTCCAACTTTACTATAGTGGCATTGATATTATATTTATTAACTTTTCTCTTTTTCATACATTTTCTCTATTATATTTATCTTCATTAAATATAAGAGATGGCATTTTAGTCTCTTTAAATTATTTTTTAAAAAAAGATTAAAAAAAATCAATTATTATCTTAATATTTGTGAAAGGGCAAAATAGTGATATTAATTTGATAGGAATAATCTTTTATTATTAAATGGTAATTAATTATTTTTAGTTATTTATTAGTGAAATCCTTGTATTAATTCACTGATTACATTAGGTGGAAAAAAATAGTACTAAAAATTATCACGTACATGATGATGATTTCCGAACTGATAATACCTTACCTATCAAAAACTTAAAGGCTCAAGATAAGGCCCAAGGCATGAGATAGGAACTTCAAATGAGCTGTCAAGAGACGTGTCCGATTGGATGATGACGATGATGGGAAATTTGACCACTGCAATAACACCACCTACATGGCAAAATTTAGTCACTCCTCCTGTAGTACAGAATGATCAAGATACAATTAGGGAGGATCCTCCGGAGGTAATACGCCCACCAGCTGCTGATCATAGGGCTACAACACCCATAGGACAGAGAAGAGGAGGAGTCCATAGGCCTGAGGTTGACTTCAAAGAAGAGGAGTATGAGGAATCGGTAGTGATGAAGGGCAAGGCACCTTAAGTAGAAGAGGGCATGTGGAGTAAAATGGAAGAGAAATTTGAGGCAATGTTTCGCATGCTGACCATGGGAAAGAGGATGAATCCCAAAGATTAAGAGTTCGAGGTTAAGGATCTGATTCCCCATAATTTCAAAATGCCTAATGTCCTGAAGTTTGATAGTACTTGGGACCCAACTACGCGTGTTAAGCAGTACTCGTTAGTAATGAAGGGAACGACCTTAACAAGAAGATAGAGTACTTCTGTCTAAGCTTAACAGGGCCTGCAATCGACTGGTATTATGGGCTAGATAGAAGAACGAATGAGGACTGGGATTTGATGACAAAAGAATTCCTCATGCAGTATGATTGCAGTACTAGAATGGAGATAACTCTGAAAGATTTGAAACTGTTACAGCAAAAATCAGGGGAATCATTCCACAAATACTTGACCAGATGGAGGAACCGTGTGATGGAAATGAAAAGGAAGCCAGATACCCCAAATCAAAATAGATTATTTATCAGAAATACCAGCCCGTATCTAAATGAGGGACTGAAAATGAAGGGGTTGAAAGACTGAAAATCCTTGAAGGACATAGCGATAGAGGCTGAAAGCAAGTATTTGGCAAAGAAAGCAAGCAATGAAGCCTATGCTAAAAAGAATAGTAACAAAGGAGCTAGCAGATCAGTCGGCTCTAGCAGTGGTAATAGGGTAGGCAAGATGGCCGAGGTCTCAACCACAGGAGTCGGTCAAAGAGATTTTTCAAACTTGGGAAGGTCTCTCTCATGGGTGTTGAAAAGGCTAATGAAGGAGGGGAAGTTACAGCCTTTAACTTCTAGACCAGCTATAAGCCAAGGACGGCCAGGGCACAAGGATGATGAATACTGCGCATACCATCAGCACACTGCACATATTACAGATAATTGCAAGATGTTGAGAAATGCAAGTCATGATATAATTGATTCTAAATAGATCACGGATCCAGAACAAAGGAACAATAAGAAGAAGTTCGGATACAATAATGTTCCCCCATCGATATTCATGATCGGGTCTAGTCTGCCCGAGTGATATGTACTGAAAGACTTATTTGGAAACGAATACATTACTATCATATGCCATGAACAGAAGGTGAGTGAAGAAGGGATTTCGGTGGCAACGATTGATTGTTGGTCCACTAGTGAGAGTGAAGATGAAGATGAGAAAGATGATGAGCCTGATGATCCGTAAGGCTCGGAGGATGAAAAAGAAGAAGAAATTGGAGCAGTGACCTGAAGTGGAAGGGTAGTTTCGGAGATGGAAAAGCAACATGACCTAACACCTGTAAACAAGGAGCCAAAAGAGAATCAGATAGTAAAACAGCTGAAAAATATGCAAGCTCAGACATCAATCTGGGACCTGCTGAGGTAATCACCGTTGCATAGGCAGAAGTTGGTAGAAGCCCTATGTGAGTCCACCGTGGCAACCACAATTTCCCCTACTGAATTGTTAGACATTATTAAAGGAAGTTCGGGAGAAATTTTGATTTACTTAGATGCTGATTTACCAGCAGAAGGGCGCAATCACAATCGCCCCCTGTATATAAGGGCATAGATAAATGAAAAACATATTGCTTGCATTATGGTAGACGACGGTTCTTTGATAAATGTGTGCCCTTTGGTGGCGATCCCTACATTTGGATTGAATAAGAATATGCTGAGTAGGTCGGACCTCACGATCACTGCTTATGACAATTCAAGAAGACAAGCCTAGGGGACTTTTAAGGCAATGGTGAAGACGGGACCAATAGAGACGGAACCTGAATTCATGGTCCTCCCTATTCTCGCCAACTTTTCAGCGTTGTTGGGGAGACCATGGTTTCATAAGTTGAGGGGAGTGCCTTCCACTCTACACTAGATGATTAAGATCCCACATGATGGGCAAGTAGTGACCATTCGAGCTACTAGGGAGAACCAGGTTTCCATCATAGAGATTGCAAAGTAGCCTTTCAGTGGGTTCCACGTGGCTATGATATAGGAGGGAGGAGGCGTTGTAGAAAGCCCCCAAGTGGTGAACATGATGAAAAAAATGTCTTTTCTCCCTGGAGCTGGTTTGGGTACGAACTCCCAGGGGTCACAATCTGTTATCACAACGAAGGGACAAAAAGATCGAAAGGGTCTCGGGTATAAAGACACAAAAATGAAGGGTAAAAAGGCAACAAATGAGATCCCCCACATTGCAAAAAGCTTTGTGCGTGCCACCTCAATTTGCACTTATGTTGGAGAGGCTGAACCCCATTGGATGGATGGTAATATTATCTCAAGCTATAGACACCGGGTCTTAAGGCAGCTTGAGTCAGAGTTACCCGATGAGCATTATATTGCTCCAAAATAGCCAGAGAATTGAAGCACGAGGCTCTCTCTCCGAATTTTGTGTTTTCTGAAAAAGTAAATTGATTTTGAAGAGAATAATAATTTTCTTGACTGCTTTCCTCTGGAATTTTTTTTTCAATGCTTAAAAAAGGGGTCTCTTTTCGGGACATCTATTTTCTAAAAAATTAAAAATATATTAAAATTACAATTATTAAAAAATAAATCCATAAAATAATAAAATATATAAAAAAAGAAAAAAAAAGGGAGGGATTAATTAATAAAAATATATAATTATGGAGGGAAATTAAAATGAACCAAAAGTAATTCAAAATAAGAGGATATTTAGGGATAAATAGAGGCATAAAAAGAAGGAGGAAGTCAGGGAGAAAATCAAGAGAAAAACCTACCTAAAATTGCACTATAAAAAGAAGAAAACCTAGAGAAGATGGAGGTGGCAGATCAAAGGAAAGAAAGAGAGAGAAGAGAAAATTAAAAAAAAAAAAGAAGAGAAAAAGAGAGAGAGGCAGAAAGCAAGGGAGGAGGGCAACACCTACTGGAAGAAAAATGAGAGTGAAGAAAAAGAGAGAACACAAGTAGAAAATAGAAACAAACCGAAAGCAATTCACAGTGTTTTTTTTTTCTCTAACAAGAAACCGAAGGAGGTCAAGGAGAAGGAGAGACTATGGTGCTTGGTCCTCTTGATTTCGGGGAAATAAAAAATGAGGGTAACATTTATTAGCCTCCTAAAATCTTTTAAAATTAATATTGATTTTATGTTACAGGGAATTTCGTTTGAGTTTCCTAATTTTCTTTTTTATTTTATTTTTTATTTTTTAGATCTTTAGTTTTTTAGCATGTAAATTGATTTGTCTTCTCATCTTTGTGATATTTTATTCATCAATACACAAAAATTCATTTAAATAACGTAAATGTAGACAAATAGGTTAATAGGCTCTTTGTTACTGTTCATCTTCTCCATATCTCTTTTTTTTTCATTTTTACATTTCTTGATTTTTGATTTTGTGTTTTATACTTTAATTTTTGTTCTTTCTTATTTAATGATTAATTTTAAATGGTTTTGTGCATAAATTAAGCCTTACCTCATTCTCGTTGGCCCAAAAAAATCATTTATGTATTTTAATTGTTGCTGGTTCCCGAAGTCGTTTCCAACCGTCGGGGACGAGCAGATGGCGACCGACGGCCATTAGTCACCACCCCGTCACTCACTTGGCCTCGCCCATTGGCCCTCCTTCCTCTACTGCCCGTTGGTCCTTCACCCGCTGCCCATCTCTCTCGCCCCTGCTACTTCCAACTCATGTCCCCTACTGCATGTTTTTGCATGGTTTATTTTCATGTGCTTGGCCACTGTATTCTTTTCTTCTTCTTTTCATTTTGCATGTTAATGTTCATTTTTGGGCTACTTTCATGTTACTTCATTTTATTATCTTTATGATCATTATTGTTTTGTGAATATCTTTTTGACATAATAATTTATTAAATTTGTTTATTATTATTATTATTATTATTATTATTACTATTATTTAAATCATCTTTTGCATGGTTTGTGTTTTTGCATGGTTTTTTTTGGTTTTTTACGTGATTTTGTATGGTAGTTTGGTCAGCTGCATTTTTCATGGATTTTACGTGTTTGTCCTTTTGTTATCATATGCATGCATTTAATGCTTTATTTATTTGATTGTTTAGTTGTTTGTTTATTCATCAATTGTTTGTTATTATTATTATTATTATTGATAACCCTGCAAATATCACTTGCATAATGGCCCATTCAGTCGGCCCAATTGACTGGCAAGGCCTAAGGCCCAACAAGCAAGAGTAGTAGGTGTGAGCTCCAAGGCAGCGTACACCCCCGATCGGCTGATGTGACCGCCAGTCCCATCAACCGTCTGACACAAGGCTTCGCCCATGCCCATCAACTGCTCCCTGTCACTTCGCCGCACACCTACTCTGTCTGCCAGTCATCACATCCCAAGCACTCAAGTGCCCCTCAACTGTCTCTTATAAATAGCCCAGCAAACGATGGCACCAGGTATTGAATCTCTAGCATTTTATCTCTAAGCATTCTCTCTCTAAAAGCTACTAACTTAAGCTTCAGAGTGCTTACGCTTGGTCCGATCGGGCACTTTCTCTTGCAGGATCCACCTATCCGATCGGATCTTCCACTACAGACAAGCCAGCTCTCCTTCTATTTTATATAAAGACTTTCTGTGCTTTATCATTTGGTGCTTTTATTGAGAGATATGGCTAACTCAAGATCTAACGATAGTGCATCCCCCATGGAACATGACCACGATGGTGGCAGCCGCGCCAGATCAGGGATCTCACGGAGGAGGGAGATATCTCCCAGGTCCCCAACCAGGGCCAACCTTCTTCCCGAATTCGACGATGCCATTCTGAGGCAACCGAAAGATACTCCTGTCACCGTTAAGGACATGCGTGCTCTTTTTAGTGACTTCTCCAAGAGTATTGTCCAAACACTCAAGAAAGGCAAGATGCCGAGAACCTCTGAAAGAGCCCATGAGGACTACCTCATGGACGAAGACTTCAGAAGGAGAAGAAGCAAGGGGATCTCCATCAATGAGCCACGAGCTCAAGACAGTCGAAGGGGCGTTATCAGGACCCCAGGCAGGTATGATAAAGGGAAGAAAACAATGTCCACAAGTAGGGACTCCCCCTATTACCTCAGCAGGTCCTCCACTCCCTCCATAGGTGATGATTTGTCTTTTATGTGCACCCCGAATCGTAGCAGCCACTCAAGAAAGGGAAAAGGTGAGTCTACCGCCACCGCCATGAGCAAGGAGGACCAATGGTTTAAATAGAAGTTCAGGCAGTTCGGCTTCACTGCCCCTAGAAAAGGCGCGTTTGAGGGGAACACATGCAGGAATACTGCCTCCCCATTTTGTAGGGAGATTACAGACTCCAAGCTACCTCCCAGGTAGAGAGATGTGGTGATGGACAAATACACAGGTAAAACTGATCCCACCACTCATTTGGCAGAATACCTGACTAAAATGCAGGTATACACCTATGACGAGAGGGTAGCCTGCAGAATCTTCCCCACCACCTTGGGAGGAGACACTCGTAACTGGTTCCACGAGCTGCCGTAGGAATCAATTACCTCCTTCAAACAACTCAATGAGCAGTTCACCACTAGGTTCATCGTGCAGACACGAGCGCCAAAATCGGTGAGCGACCTGTGCAACCTCTATCAGAGATCCGATGAAAGTCTCCGAGACTACATCGACAGGTTCCAAGCCACCATGTCTGAGGTGAGGAATGTTAGCGTTGAAATGGCGACAAACGCCTTAGCTGGGGGCACCGCTGACTGCCCTTTGTTTGAATCAATAACAACAAGACCCCCAACCAGCTTTACCGATCTGGTGGAGAGGCTAGGTAGCACATCCAACTGGATGACGCCCTAAGGTCCAGCAGGGGAAGAAGGACCAATGTGATGGATCGGCTACAGCACCCTGACGGTCGCTCATTCAATAGGCTTTCGGATCCGAATGGACAGCAAGAAGCCCTGATCGAGCTGCAACTTCCAGGAACCTGGGCAAAAGGAAGGAATCCGGACGGGGCAGGTATGACCGCTCGGACGACCGCCCGGCCAGAACCTTCACCCCGCTCAATACCAACCCGACCACATTGCTGATATGGATCAAAGAAAAGCACAGCAAGGTCAACTGGCCCAGGGCGCTGTCCGAAAGGAGCAGAATTGGGAGAGACCCCAAGAAATATTGCGAGTTCCACAGAGACGTCGGTCACCTGAATGACGAGTGCACCTCGCTGAAAAAGGAGATCGAAAGGTTGATACGAAGGGGTTCCCTCAGAAAATTCATAGGCCCGGCTAGAGGGGAGAGTCCTTGTAAACAGCCGAAGCCCCGAAAGGATGATTCTGGATCAGACGATGATGATGAGCACAGAAACTCGAGAAATGCCGACCTGCGCAGACCATACGCCGGGGGTAATAAATGTGATCACCAGAGGATCATCCTATAGAGAAGACCTCTCTAGGAAAAGAAAGAGGAAGGTGTTTACCTCTCTTATTAGGCTGAACAGCCTGCCTCAGTCACTATATCCAGCGAAGACGCACGAGACGTCATGTTTCTACATGAGGACGCTCTCGTTGTAAGAGCTCGAATTAACAACTTCAATGTTAAAAGAATCCTGGTGGACAATGGCAATGTTGTCAACATACTTACCCTTCAGGCCTACCGAGCCATGGGACTCCCGATCGGAGAGTTGAAACCAAATGCCACACCACTGATCGGGCTCGGCAATGCTACTGTCCCAGTGGTGGGATCCGTCAAACTCTTTGTCGAACTAGGCCAAGAGGCAATCGTTCATGCTTGAAAGGTAACTTTTATGGTAATTGACATGACTTTTGCCTATAATGCCATTTTCGGTAGGCCGCTGCTTTTCCAAACTGGAGCCGTTACCAACGTACGGTATATGGTGATGAAAATCCCAATAAAAGGGGGCATCGCCATCTTGAGAGGCGATCAAAAGGCATCACACGAAGCGTACGTCACTATGATAAAGCAGCAATGGGAGGCCATGATTGTAGAGCCGGGTCTGGAGTGGTCTGAACAGGCGGAGAGGCCAAGAATGGACCCTATCGAAGAGGTGAAGGCAAGGGCGCTGTCAAAAGGAAAAAACGTTCAAGTCGGGACCAGCATGGATGCAGAAATAGAAGATGCTATTATGTGGGTCTTGATGATAAATCAAGCGTCATTCGCCTGGAAGCCAGAGGATATCCCTGGCATAGACCCAAAAGTGATCACCCACAAGTTAAATGTGGACCCGACGCATCCCCCGGTCAGGCAAAAGCTTCGAAGGCATGCGCCCGATCGGAGGAAATTTATATCTGAGGAGGTGGATAGGCTACTTAAAACCGGAACAATCCGAGAGGTAGACTATCCCGAGTGGCTTGCCAATGTGGTCCTAGTAAAGAAGAAGTCGGGGAAGCTGCAGATGTGCGTGGACTTCACGGACCTCAATAAAGCATGTCCCAAGGACAGCTACGCCCTGCCAAGTATAGACCAGTTGGTGGATGCCACTGCAGGCCATGCCACTTATTCCCTCCTCGACACATACGCTGGCTACCACCAGATCCTGATGTGGCTTGCAGATCAGGAGAAGACCAGTTTCATAACAGACGACGAAACCTTCTGCTACAAGGCGATGTTGTTCGGTCTAAAAAACGCTGGTGCCACGTATCAGCGTCTCATGAATAAAAGTTTCAAAGACCAGATTGGGCAGAATGTGGAGGTATACGTGGACGACATGATCGTCAAAAGCAGGAGCCCTGAGGAGCATCCCGCCGATTTGGCCAAAGTTTTTTGCACATTAAATAAATTCCGGATGAAGCTCAACCCCAAAAAATGCATTTTCAGAGTTCCCTCGGGAAATTTTTTGGGCTTCATGGTTTTCCAGAGGGGGATTAAAGCTAATCCGGAGAAAATAAAAGCCATCCTCGAGATGCAACCCCCCATGAGCATAAAAGACGTCCAAAAGCTGAATGGGAGAATCACTGCCCTAGGACGATTCATCTCCTCCTCAGCCAAGCGATGCACTCCTTTCTTCAAAAAGCTAAGGAAGAGTGAGACCTTCAATTGGGGGGAAGACTGCCAACAAGCCTTCAAGGAGTTAAAGAAATTTCTCACCAACCCGCCACTGCTCAGCCGACCGATACCAGGTGAAAACCTATACCTTTACTTGTCCACCTCTGGTGAGGCCGTTGCAGGTGTCCTGGTAAGAGAAGAAGGGACCCGATAACTGCCAGTGTACTATGTCAGCCAAGTATTAAGAGGTGCGGACTTAAAGAAATGACCGGTTGAGCAACTCATCATCGCCCTCATAATGTGCGCAAGAAAACTAAGGCAATACTTCGAAGCGCACACGATAGTGGTCCGGTTGGGTCATCCGATCAGAAAAATTCTTCAGACACCGGACCTGGAAGGCAAGATGGTGGGCTAGGCGATCAAACTGCAGTCGTGGGATGTGAGGTATGAGCCCAGAAAGGCAATAAAGGCTCAAGCTCTGGCAGATTTTGTTACTGAATTCGCCGGTGAAGAACCCCAAGTTTAACCCAAATGCCCAAGTTGGGAAATGATAGTGGACGGCACAACAAACGACACTCGAGGAGGCGTGGACATCATGATAATGGGCCCCTTGGGCATTGCAATAAGGTATGCAATAAAACTTAGTTTTAAAGCTTCTAATAACATGGCAAAGTACGAGGCGCTTTTTTAAGGATTGAGGCTGCTCCATGCCATTCGGCAGGAGTCAGTGACCATTAAAAGCGACTCTCAGCTCGTGACAAGCCAAGTCTCAGGAACCTTCGAAGCCAGGGAAGCCAGCATGATCCAGTATTTGGCAAAGGTCAAGGCCGCTGTCAAAACACTTGAAGAATCTGGGTCAGAATGGAACCTCCAGAAGGTGCCGAGAGACCAAACATTTGAAGCCGATCGGCTGGCAAAAATGTCTGCTTCCGAACAAGGAATAATAGAAGAAAATATCACTGTCATCGACCAAACCTCCTCCTCCCTAGACGAGCCGGAAATAATGGAGATTGATCAAGAGGAAGAAACCTGGATGAGCCCAATCAAGCAGTACTTGCAGACAGGACAGCTGCCGGAGGATAAAATCAAAGCTCGAAAGGTATCATGCAAATCCCTCAATTACTCCATTATTAATGGTGACTTGTACAAAAAAGCTTTTAGTCATCCCTGGCTCAAATGCATAACGGAGGAAGAAGGAGACTACATTCTGAGGGAGGTTCATGAAGGCATTTGCGGGGTACACGAAGCTAGCAGAGCCATGGCCAGAAAGGTGCTCCAAACAGGATACTTTTGGCCAAGCATTTTCAAAGATGCTCAGGAGAAAGTAAGGAGATGTCCACAATGCCAAGTTCATGGAAGGGTCATAAGACAGCATGAAGCAGACCAGCAGCCGATCGGAGTCGCATGGCCATTTGACCAGTGGGGCTTGGACATCCTGGGACCTTTTCCCTAAGGCAAAAGGCAGATGAAGTTTCTCATCGTGGCAGTCGACGACTTCTCCAAATGGATCAAAGCAGAGCCCCTGGCAATGATTACGGCAGAGAGGGTCAAGAACTTCACATGGAGAAACATCATCTGCAGGTATGGCTTACCTAACTTTTCATCACAAATAATGGCAAGCAGTTCGACAACTCCATCTTCAGAGATTTTTGCCAAGGCCTAATCATCAATTTGAGATTCACCTCAGTCACTCACCCTCAAAGCAACGAAATGACGGAGGTCTCCAACTGAACCATTCTGGAAGGGTTAAAGAAACGGCTGGGTGAGGCGAAAGGCAACTAGACTGAAGAACTGCAGAGTGTCCTGTGGTCTTATAGAACTTCACCAAGGACAGGCACTCACCAAATGTGATTCTCTCTTGTCTACGGCTCCAAAGCAATGATATCCATAGAGGTCGGCCTCCCATCCTACCGATCGGCATTCTATTCTGAACACACGAACATCCAATAAAGATGCCAAGATCTAGATCTCACAGAAGAAAGGAGGGAGGACGCCTATATCAAGATCGCCACCTACAGACAAAAGGTCGCCAGATATCACAATGCTAAAGTAAAGTTTAGAGCTTTCCACATCGGCAACTTGGTCCTCAGAAAGGCGGATATAGGTGCGGGAAATGCAGGAGTGGGCAAGCTAATGCCAAACTGGGAAGGGCCTTATGAGGTCTCCAAAGTCTTAAGCCCGAGCACGTACAGGCTCAAAATAATAGAAGGGCAAAACGTTCCCAGGAGCTGGAATGTCGAAGTACTCAAAAAGTACCACTTGTAATGATATGTCCAGATTCAACAAATGTTCAATCAATAAAGAGGTTTTTTTTCACCCTTGTGTAAAGAGTTTCTTTTTCATTAATTATCTGCAAAACATGCATATCATAACTTATACGCTAGGCTCGATGTTCATCCTGAGCCAAAAATGTGAAAGTTGGAACCCACTTCTTTGCAGGTACAAAACAACTGTTGGGATCGATGCTATTCTCGATCCAAAAATATGGAACAACTTAAAAACAACCGTTAGGGTTGATGCAACTCCCGATCCCAAGATACGGAAAAAGACAAGCACCCAACAGTTCGATCGTTAGGATCAATGAACATCCTGATCCGAAGATACGGGAGCCACGAACTTTATGTCGATCCCATCCGTTAGGATCGACTATACTCCGATCCAAAAATACGGAACGCGCTCCGCTTGCACTTACTCATTCGCTAGATTCGACGCCTATCCCGAATCCAAGATGCGAGCATTGTGGATTAAATTAAGGTAAACGTTTCTCCCAAGACAAGTGTTGTGCAACGGTCACGAACCGGAATGCAAATCAAACACTAACTTGATGAACGAAACTATTCACCTGATTCTAAGTCTAACTTAAGAGTCGTTCTAGATGGCTGACTGATCGTGCATTCCAAACCAGATTGGGCAAATTGGTCACTGGGCTTAAGAAATCATTCCGATTCAGGATGTATATGAGATTCATTAACATGTTTCACATTAGCAAGTTATATGCATTTTAGTGAGCTATATTCAAACTTAGCAAAATTTATGCAATTTTACAAGTTATTGAAGATCTACGAATACATAACTATAAAAGTTTGCAAATTATGCAAAGTTTATCATTTATTCAAAGGATTGTATATAGTACAATTTGTGGAAATTAGTACAACGAAAAAAGTATACAAAGGAAAATATCCACATATCTACAATTCCTAACCTATGTTTCTATATCTACAATTTCTACGTTGCCAGGAGGATCAAAAGGTGGTCCCGTATTCGGCTCGGTTGAAGCCTGAGAAGGGTTGGAGGCAGGCTGAGAAGGCTCGGCTACCCCTTCAGAGACAGGCACAGCCAACAGAGGCGGCCCAGCTTCGGCCCCAAGGGATGTGTCTTGATGAACCTCGGTCGAAGAAGGATCTTCCCCAGTAACTTGCTCGGTAGCTCCCTCTCTAGGAGCATCGCCTTCATCATCACTTGATGGCGGATCGGGCAAAGCCGTTGGATCCTCCATCCAGTTGAGATCAGCATCAGGGAAGTGCCTCCCAGCCTCATAGATCAGCCGAGATAGCAGCTTTGCCTGAGCCTCGCCCAGTTGATCAAGCAGCTGCTCCTCTCGATAGGCGAGCTCCTCTTCAAGCCTCTTCTCCCAGGCCATCTCTTTGTTCGCCAACATGGTGCGCAGCCGGTCACACTCCGCAATAGCTTGACCTCTCTCCTCCAGCACCTTGGCTTTCTCAGCGCCTAGAAGCTTGCACTCACCGCCCAGTCTGGTCGCCTCTTCCTTGAATCTTCGACACTGAGCATTGTCGGCTGTTAGGCATGCCACCTCACCCTTCAGCCGATCGGACTCGACGAGCCGTGACTTAAGCTCCTGGGCATGATGGGTGGCATCCCTCCTCGCGCCCACCACCTCCTCACGAAGGCCGGAGATCTCCTTTTGAAGATCTGACACCTCCAGGCGAAGGGCGGAGTTTTCTTGCTGGACAGCATCCCGTTGAGTGACCGCCTCCCCCCTCGCCTTGGCAGTCTCTTTCGACCTGGCCTCTAAAAAGCTGGCCACGCCGTACAAGCTCTGACCCCTCCTGATCAACTACAATAACAAAAAAGCAACAACGTCAGCAAACGAGGATTTTGCCAGTTTTCAGGCAACACAAATCAAGGCGGCCAAAATCTTACCTCCAGGGCCTGCTGGTTGAACATACTGAGCTCCCGGCCCCATGACTTTGAAGCCATCTTCCTAAAGAATGCCTCGGCATAAACAACTGGCAACCGCTTTGTCATTTGTCGACCAGTTGCCACCAAATTTCTCCTTCAAGAACTCCTTCAAAGCTACAGGTCGCCTGTCCGATCGCCGAGTTGGCTCGCTCGGCACCACAACTTTCCCCTTAGCTACCACCTCAGCGGCCCTCTTCCTGGTGGCCTCCTCGTCCTGCTTCCCTGTGGCCTCGTCTGGCCGTGCCGATCTCTCCTGGGCCGTCTCCCTCAAAGCTTCAATGTTGGGAGGACAAACCGCCCTAGGCATTTCTTCCTCCTCTAACTCGTCATGGAGCACCATATATTGGCGGCGAAGGTGCTGATCCCCTGCTTTCGGATGAGGCACCGAAGGAATTGAGGCAGTTGTAGCAACAGCAGTCACAGGAGGGGCAGCAGAAATGGGAATGGCAGCGATCGATGCAGCAACCTTTGACCCCTGTTGCAATTGATGCACTTCAGAAGCGGGCAAGATCTTTCGCCTCTTCCTCTCCTACTTGGCCTTCTGATCGGCCTCTCTTTTAGCTGCTGCCCGACGCCCAACCTTTGTGTCATGTCACTCCCTCCAGCCATGGCAACTGCATCACAAGCACAAACAAGATAATTTCTTCTATCATAAAAGAAATGTTTAATGCAAATGTAATACATGAATAATAGTGTATGTTATCCCCTCTACTCCGATCCTAGTTCTCATCTTGGACATTTTCAGCAGCTTCAGGGTTTAAGGACCCGTGTAACATCAACAGCAGTTGCTTGGACTCGAAAAGGCCCCCATTTCGAGCCACGGCACCCATCAGCTTATTAATGTCAGCCTCATATATGGACTGCCCTGTGGCCAGATCCTTTAAAATGTTGGCCTCTCCCGATCAGCCTAAGCTCACCCCAAATCCGCCGACCCTTCCTACTAGAAAATATCTTTCTTTAAATCCTTTCATAGAGGTGGGGACGTTGATGAGCTTCTTCTTCGGTCGGCTGGTGAAAAAACATTATGTTCAAAGCATACAAATAGCTCAATTCAACTTAGAAAGTGATCTAGGCAAGATTTTCTTGTTTAACCTTATTTTAACCTATTTTCCTACCCTTGTTGTATATTTATCCTTGTTAACCAAGTTGAGCTTAATGAGATATGCTAAAAGCGTGTCAAATTTTATTTTTTGATATGCCTGTTCAAATTACCATATAGCTTAAAAAGCCGTTTGCCTACCTTTTATAGAGTTGTCACTCTAGGATTGGGTAGATTAACAGAAAAAGGATTGATGGGTATAGTGAGAATTTTATTTTCAAGGATTATGGCTGAAGTCAAATAATAGTGGAAATTATATCTTGTAACTATCTAGAGTATCGTTGTATTGCTGTAAGCATATAAAAAAAAGAAGAAGTTGAAATTACAAATAATATGCATGGCAAAATCTTAAGTGTGGGGTACTTACAAGGGACAATCAGTAATGACTTCTAAAAAAGGGTATAAATTGTGAAAGTGAGAAATTTTAAATAGTTTTCTCTCATAAGAGCTGTGAATTATCAAAAGGCAAAACAAGTTAAGTTCTTTATTGTTAAGTTAATGGGAGACACTTTAGAATTGTTAGTTTATTTGATCTTAGAGTGGCTATTTTATTGTTTGATCCTTTATCCATTCTTTGATAACTAATACCTTAACCCCATTACAATCTTTAAAAGACCTCAGTGATTCTAAGTTTTGTCTTGAAGTTGTTCAGCGGAGATGACCTTCGGGTTCCGGTGCTAAAGGAGAGGCTTATGGTGTTTCCAGAGTTTCAAGTGCGAAACCATTTGTACATTTAAGTGCACATTCATTCTAAACTTGGCTATGAATTTGCATTGGTGTTTTGATTTTTTTTTTTTTTAAAAAAAATGCTTAAAATATTTTGGTCTTGCACACACACAAAGAAACTAACTTATTTTGCCTTGTTTGAAATTATTCTGGTTAAATTTTTGTTAAGTACTCTTGTTAAATTGCTAAGCATGATTCTTTATTTCAGTTTAATTTTTCTGAGGAGTTAAATTGTTCTAATTTGCTCGGGCGAGCAAAGTTTAAGTGTGGGGTATTTGATAATTGTGAAATTAATGATGTTTTAATGTGTTTTTATTTATTTATTTAAGTAATTTAGTGTTTATTTGTTTGAATTATAGTTGAAATAATTTAATTTTATATTTTAGAGTAAATTTGTTGATTTTGGTATTTCTCTGGATTAAAATAAAGGAAAAAGGATTTAATTGAAAAAAAATGCTAAGTTTTGGATCAATTTGGTAATTTTTAGATTTTTGGAAGCTAGAGAATGGAGCAGAGCGCATTTACACACTGTTGGGGATGAATTAGGAGCGGCCATACTTGAATTAATGCTGGAAAGAATTAAAATTGAAAAGAGGAGTAAAGAATACTTGGCCAAGTGATCACTTTTTATCTTAATGCACGGGAGTGCAAATTTCTCACTTGGCCAAGTGAGTGATTATTGGCTTAATGCACGGGAGTGCAAAATTTCACTTGGCCGTGCATTTACAATTAGAAAATTCAACACGACAGTGCATTTTGATGACTTTTTCATCAGCTGCCAGCGTTTTCATGAATTCAAAATCTACCAAATTTTCGAAGAAAAGAGGAGAGTCCTTTTCCCATTTACCGACTGATAGAATTTTTGCAATTAAAAGTCAGAAAGAACACCAGATCAAGGGGGAGGAGATCGGATCGAAAAAAGAATCTCTCTTTCGTTTACTTCAATTTAGTTTATTTTGTGTTTTGATTTTTATCAAATTTTATATTTTAGCAGTGGAGAATAAGATTAAGGAGCAAGAAGCTGCTATCAGTATCTCTGTACACGATTATTAAGGGAGCTTCTGTAACTCTATGATTTTGTTTCTTCTCTTCGATTGTATTTTTATTTTCAAAATGAATCGTGAGTAATTTCTTTACTTTTGCTAGAGGATACTTGAATCCTTGATTTTTACTGTAATGATTTGATTGAGCTTTAAATTTAATATCAGTTGATTATTTCTTGGTTTTAAGCATATTCTTATCTTTGATCGTGTTAAAATTAATTGTTGGTTTATGGATCTAATAACTAAAAATTGATTTATGCACTGTCATAAGATCAGCATGTTCTTGGATTAATTTATTATTATTTGTGCATGATTATTTTCTTAGTTTTGAGATAATTATGTGCTGATTTTATTAGTTAATACTAAGAGAGGAAGAACTGAGAATAGATTGGAATTGAATGTTCTTGAATAGAGATTCGATGAATGTTTAGGAGTTTAACTGGATTTATATGCTAAGTGTTAAATTGTTCTGAATAAGGGAATTTAATACTTAAGAAAGATATTCTTGAAAAAGGTATCAGGGATAATTTGATCTAGTTTTTCCATAATCACTGTTATTTCTTCACAAATTAAGTCATTACAATAATAAATTAAGGTGGATAGTCCTCTAGTGAAAGTTGTTTTAAATATTATTTTTCTTCTACTACTGTTTCTATCTACGATTTTATTTGCTTGTTTAATTTTTGTTTATTGATTATATTAGTTCTGTGTTCCATTTACTCATTTTATCATCATTATAAACTCTGGGATCTCTTTTCTCTCTTTCAAACTCAATTTTCATTCTAAAACTAAAAATCAATTTATGCAGACACAAGTTTCCCTTGGGTTCGATATTTAGGGTCTTAATCTATATTTCCCTATATTACTAGCCGATCTAGTACACTTGCTAGAAGCTGGTCAAGTTTTTGGCACCGTTGCCGGGGATAAAATATTGGCGTTTGTTTACTGATTTTTGATTTTTACAGTGGATTTTGAGTGTTATTCTTTTTCTTTATTCTTTAATTATTTTCTGATTTTATTTATTTATTTTTATTTTGCAGGTGTGATTAGTTTATGGTGAGAAACGATCCAATATTACCAATAGATCCTGAAATTGAGAGGACGTTTCATAGGATTAGGAGGTTACGAGCAACCATGAATAACGAAGAAATAGACCCACCCCTTAATATTGATGGTCTACCTCATGAAAATCCACCTGTAATTGATCCACCGTCTCCTAGGATAGAAGAGCAAAATGTGGCATATCAAGCTCAAGGAAATAGGTTTAGACCTAGAACCATTAGAGATTATGCTATTCCTAGGTGGAATGAAGAACATAGAACCATTAGAATACCTCATCACCAGCCATTTGAAATAAAACCTGCTACCATTACAATAGTACAAAGAAACCAGTTTTCAGGCTCAGATATAGAGGATCCAGCTCAACACCTAGATATGTTCTTGGAAGTTAGTGATACTGTGCAAATTCCAAATGTATCAACTGATGCGATTAGGCTCAAACTTTTTCCTTTTACACTCATAGGAAAGGCTAGAGACTGGTTACAAATGCTTCCCAATCAATCCATTCACTCTTGGCAACAAATGCAAGAAAAATTTTTGAGCAAATTTTTCCCACCTACCAAGACAGCCCTTATTAGGAAACAAATTAATGATTTTCAGCAATTTTATGAGGAGCCATTCCATAAAGCTTGGGAAAGATTTAGGAGACTATTAAAAAGCTGTCCGCATCATGAATTTCCTGTTTATCAACTAATGCATATTTTCTATGCAGGTGCTAACCCAGTGATGAGATCTTTATTAGATGCAGCATCAAATGGTAGTTTTATGAACCAAATTCCTGAAGCAGCATTCCTACTTCTAGATGAGATGGCTACCAATGACGCTCAATGGGCAACTTCTAGAACCGCACAAAAGAAACAGGGAGTCTATAGTGTAGATGAAATAACTATGCTTAAGGCTCAAATGGAATTAATGAGAAAAGAACATTTAAAAGAAATCAATGAGCTTAAAGCCAAAAATGTATCTATGTTATCTAATGAGTGCGATTCTTATGCAGGAACACAAGGAGTACCTGGACTTAAAAATGGTGACGGATCAATAGAGGAAGTAAATGCTTTGAACCCTTATAGTAATACCTATAATTCGGGATGGAGGAATCATCCTAATTTTGCATGGAAAGAAGGAAATCAAGCATCCACCTCTAATTTTCAATCTAGGGCTCCATTCAACCAAAATCAATCTTCCCAAAATAACAATCATTCTCATTACCAAAATCAAGCCCAACCACACTACCAATCTACATATCCCTCACAGCCCTATCAACCACCTGGATTTCAAAAACCTCAACCCCCACCTCCACAAGAAAAGAAATCAAACATAGAGGAAATGATTGCAAATTTTATGGCTTCCCAAAATTCAATTTTAGCTAGTCAAGATGCTAGGTGGAAATCCCAAGATATTTGGATGAGGAACCAAGAGGCATCCATTAGGAATCTAGAAAACCAAATGGGGCAACTTGCTAACTCGCTGACCAATAGAGCTCAAGGAACCTTTCCATCTAATGTAGACCGTAATCCGAAGGAGGAAGCTAAGGCAATTACTTTAAGAAGCGGAAAAGAGCTAGTACAAGCCGAAATTGGTAAGAATTTCGCTCAAGGGGAGGAACCAACACTGGAGGTAAGTATTTCTAATCCTGAAAATATTGAGAAAATATCTCCTACTGTTGAGAAAGGTAAAGGTAAGGAAAAACTTGTTTTTACTGTTATTGATGAATCTCAATTACCTTTTCCCACTCTAGCTAGGAAAGAAAAATAAAATGAGCAATTAGCTCGATTTTTGGACATGTTTAAAAAGTTGCATGTAAATCTACCATTTGCTGAAACTTTATTACACATGCCTAAATATGCTAAATTCATGAAGGAGCTCTGTACTAATAAGAAAAAGCTAGAGGGTGTAGGAACAGTCCAACTGTCTGAAAATTATAGTGCTATTTTATTGAATAAAATTCCAGCAAAATTAGAAGATCCTGGTAGTTTTACATTACCTTGTGAATTAGGAGGAAACTTTGTTGGACATGCTTTATGTGATTTGGGTTCTAGTATTAATTTGATGCCTTATTCAATTTGCAGGAAATTGAACTTAGGAGATATCAAGGAGACTCGAATGACACTACAGTTGGCAGATAGATCGATGAAAAGGCCGAAGGGTATTATTGAGGATTTATTGGTAAAAGTAGGAAATTTTATATTTCCTGTGGATTTTGTGGTTATGGATATGGAAGAGGATAGAAAGGTACCCTTGATAGTTGGTAGACCTTTTTTGAATACGACAAGAGCTTTAATTGACGTTCATGGGCAAACAGTCACTTTGAGGTTTAATGAGGAGGAAATGATCTTCAATATGAATAAGCTGATGAAATATCCCTCATATGACTTTGAAGAATCGATTTGTTTTATTGATAGTGTTCAAGAGTGTGTCGAAGCAAAGCAAGAGGGAATTATTCTAGATGATGACCTTCAAGAATGTCTGATGCATCCAGAGAAAAAGGAGGAATTGGAAGCCAGAGAAGAGCAGTTAATACAAGATTTGGAAAGACAGCACAGTGAAGGAGATATGGAGGATGAATTGTCCCCTCCTAAGGGAGAAAATTCTGAACTTAAAACCCTTCCATCTCATTTAAAGTATGTATTTTTAGAAGATAATGCAAAACTAGTGATAATTTCATCTTTATTGACAGGTTTGGAAGAAGAGATGCTCATTGAAGTTCTCAAAAAGCATAAAGAAGCAATTGGTTGGGCAACATCAGATTTAAAAGGAATTAGCCCCAGTTATTGTACACATCGGATACCTATGGAAAATGACTTCAAGCCGGTGGTACAACCCCAAAGGCGACTGAATCCAGCAATGCAAGAAGTTGTGAAAAAGGAAGTACTTAAACTCCTCGATGCAAGTATTATCTATCCCATTTCTGATAGTAGTTGGATAAGTCCAGTTCAGTGTGTGCCTAAAAAGGGGGGTATGACTGTTGTAACCAATGAAAAAAATGAATTGATTCCTACACGCACAGTGACAGGATGGAGAGTATGCATAGATTATAAGAGATTAAATAATGCCACGAGAAAAGATCACTTTCCATTACCTTTTATTGACCAAATGTTAGAAAGATTGGCAGGAAATAAATTTTATTGTTTCTTAGATGGATATTCGGGATATATGCAAATTCCTATAGCCCCGGAAGACCAAGAAAAGACGACATTCACTTGTCCTTACGGAACATTTGCATACAGAAGGATGCCTTTTGGTCTTTGTAACGCCCCTGCCACATTTCAGAGATGCATGATGGCCATATTTCATGATTTTCTTGAAAAATTCATGCAAGTTTTCATGGATGACTTTACACTATATGGTCGTGATTTTGAATCATGTTTGCATAATCTAGCATTAGTCTTAACAAGGTGTCAAGAGACGAATCTTGTTCTCAATTGGAAAAAATGTCACTTCATGGTTAGAGAAGGAATTGTTTGAGGGCATAAAATCTCTGAAAAAGGAATTGAAGTTGATAGAGCAAAAGTTGATGTTATAGATAAATTACCTCCTCCGACTAGTGTAAAAGGTATTAGAAGTTTCCTTGGTCATGCCGGGTTTTACCGTCGATTTATTAAGGACTTTTCGAAAATAGCTAAACCACTGTCTAATTTATTGCTTAAAGATGCTGCATTTAACTTTAATGATGAGTGCTTGCAGGCTTTTAATCTATTGAAGCAGAAGTTAGTCATTGCACCGGTCATAGCATCGCCGGATTGGAGCTTACCATTCGAAATAATGTGTGATGCTAGTGATTATGCAGTAGGAGCAGTGTTAGGGCAGCGGAGGGAGAAAGTTTTCTATACCATTTACTATGCAAGTCATACACGCACCGGAGCTCAAGTTAATTATACAACCACAGAGAAAGAACTTTTGGCCATTGTATTTTCTTTTGAAAAATTCAGGTCTTACCTCCTTGGGTCCAAAGTTATTGTGTGGTCTGATCATGCTGCATTAAGGCACCTTTTTGCTAAAAAGGAATCCAAACCGAGGCTCATTCGATGGGTTTTGCTGTTACAAGAATTTGATGTGGAGATTAAAGATAAGAAAGGAGCTGAGAATTTTGTAGCTGACCATTTATCTAGATTGGATCATGCTCACATTGAAAGGGGAGAAATTTCTGATTTATTTCCTGATGAATATATATGTGCTATTTATACTTCTGAAAATTCGGTTCCTTGGTATGCTAATATAGCTAATTTTCTGGCAGGAGGTTATCTTCCTAAAAATTTCACCTGGCAACAAAAGAAAAAGCTTCAAGCAGATGCCAAGCATTATCTTTAGGATGATCCATATCTCCTCAAGATTTGTCTGGATCAAGTGCTTAGAAGATGTGTTCCAGAAAATGAACAAGAAGATATAATGAGACAGTGCCATGGCGGAGAAGTTGGAGGCCATTATGGAACTAATCGTACGGTACAGAAAATTCTTCAATCGGGTTTCTTTTGGCCAACTTTATTTCAGGATGTCAAGTCTTTTATTGAAATTTGTGATAAATGTCAACGTGTTGGTAATATTTCAAAAAGGGACGAAATGCCTATGAACAATGTGCTAGAAGTAGAAATTTTTGATGTATGGGGAATAGATTTTATGGGACCATTTCCAAATTCATTTGGTTTTGAATATATTTTAGTAGCTGTGGACTATGTCAGTAAATGGGTAGAGGCAATAGCTACTAGAACTTGTGATGCCAGAATTGTGCTTGAATTTATCAGAAAAAATATTTTCACTAGATTTGGAGCACTAAGAGCCATAATCAGTGATGAAGGCAAACATTTTGTCAACCATCAATTTCGAACCTTGCTTAGGAAATTCGGTGTTAAACACAAAGTAACTACCCCATATCACCCTCAAGCAAATGGGCAAGTAGAAGTGTCTAATAGGGAGCTGAAATCAATCCTAGAAAAAACAGTCAATAACTCTAGGAAGGATTGGTCTCAGAGGTTAGATGAGGCTCTTTGGGCCTATAGAACTGCATTTAAAACCCCTATTGGCATGTCCCCTTATCGGATACTTTTCGGAAAAGCATGTCATCTCCCAGTTGAATTAGAACATAAAGCATATTGGGCTACAAAATTTCTTAACTTTGATTTGAGAAGTGCAGGAGAAAAGAGAAAATTGCAGCTCAGTGAACTTGATGAAATTCGACAGTGGTCATATAACAGTGCAGCTTTATACAAAGAGAAGACAAAGCGTTGGCATGACAAGCGATTAAAGATGAAGGACTTTGTTCCAGGTATGTTAGTATTGTTATACAACAGTCGTCTCAGATTGTTCCCAGGAAAACTCAAATCCAAATGGCTCGGGCCATATCAAGTTGTGGCAAGCAATGAGTTTGGAGTGGTGACAATCAAAAATCTGAAGGATGGACGCGAATACAAGGTGAATGGTCATCGGCTCAAACAGTATAAAATTGGACAACAGGAGGTTGCTGAGGCAACCGGTGTGCTTCAAGATGATTAATACAGTTTGCAGAAGTCTAGCTGAAGACTCTTAAATTCAGAACTACATTCTCTACTCTATTTGCCTTAATTTTAAATTTTAGTCATTTTTATTTCCTGTGTGTTTTTAGTTAGTTTAAATTTTTGTCAATAGATTCATGAACTACAAAGATACAAAGTTGAGGCAAATTGGATTGCAGAGTCTGGACTTATTCATGATAAAAGTTTTTAAAACAAGGCATTGGTTTGAGTTTTTTTTTTTTCATAATTGAGTTTAAGTGTAAATTTTGATATTAATTGTGCATTAGTAGATGAATTTGTGCTTCGATTAAATTAAGGAGTAAATTTTATGGGAAAAAAAATAAATAAAATTTTGAGAGACATTGTTCGCATTTAGAATTTTCTAAAGTCAGGGGCCAAAAATGCCCAGCCGCGTGAGCAACTGTCCAGCCGCGTGAAAAAAATGCCCAGCCTCGCGTGCAGAAGCCCGGCCGAGTGGGCAATTGCCCACCTGCGCAATTGCCATGCGTGGCCGAGTGGGCAATTGCCCACCTGCGCATGTTAATTGCGCGGCTGCGCAATTTCTATGCGCAGCTGCGCATGTCACTTGCGCGGCCGCGCAAGGCAAGGCATTGCCTTTACGCGGCCGCGCCTCTTCTTCCTACCCATCTCACGCGGTCGGGCGTGAGGTGAAGCTGCTATAAAATGTTTCTTTTATTCCCAAGCCCGGCCACATTTGCATTCTCCTATCTAAATATCCCGCGGCAGTGCTTCTCTCTTACACACCATCACTACATCAACCTCCATTGCTCAAATTTCTTGCATCATTCCACTGCATTTCATTTTAAGTAAGTGTTTTTCTTTAACTATTGCTCCTTAATTTGATTAATTATTGTCATTTTTTTTACTTCATTCTTTGTTATTAATGTACATGATTTGGGTTAATTTCATGCCATTTAAATCTCATTTTAAATTCTTTTGGCAAATTTGTTTCTTGTGTGCTTAATATGTATGCTCTTGTTGCTTGGTTTCAATTTTGGTGACTACGGCACCTTAATTTGGCTTCCAAATTCACTGTCAAACTTGTGCACATCACCTACTCGATGAAATGCCCCAATCAATTTTCTCATAAATTTTGTTTATGGTTTCTCACTGTATGTCGTCCTTATGCTTTGTGATTTTAATTGGCTATTCATGAATTGTCATTCATCCTCATCATTATGTCTTTTATCTTCATGTCAATTGATGGCCAATTCTTCCACATAGACTCATTTTACATTCAATTGTGGCATTATTTCGAAAAAAAAAATGTTTTACTTCTGCTTGTGTTTTCTCAAGAATACAGTGTTACAATTTTTGTCCAATTGTCTGCATTCCCATTCTTCTATTTCAATATTGCATCCGGTAGTTGCTTGCTATTATTCTGGTTAAATTTAATGTTGCCATTTTGCATGCTCATAATTTTTTTTATTTTATTTTTACAGTGGCACCTAAAAAAGCAAAGAACACTGAAGCCTCAAGCTCTTATGGGACTCGTATACCTTCTTATGTTGATCCAGAAAAATCTGACATGTACGAGTACTTTAGCATGTGCCAATATGTCCAACCAGCATTTCTCAGTCGTTTTTATTTGAATGTTCCTGTTGGAGACCTTTGGACAGAGATATTACCATTGATTCAGGGCATCGGCTGGGAATAGTTCATGGAGCATAAGGTGCAGGTATTTCCAGATCTTGCTCGGGATTTATTATACTCTTTTGAGTGTCATTTTGATGGAGATAGAAATGCTTCTGGCACTATTAAGTTTCGGCTGGGTAAGAAGGGTTATTTAATGTCTTTTAAGAAATTTTCACAGCATTTAGGGTTCTCACCTGATGTATTGGTGGAGCTACCTGATGCCTCTTCTGAAGAAAATTGGGAAAAAGTTCGTGATCCCTTAATTGCTGAGCCATGGAGAGGTGGTAAGCTTAAAGTTCATGCACTTAGGGATCATGCTTTGAGAATTATGCATAGATTTCTATCTCGAAGTATTTATAATAATCTTCAGAGCCTGAGTTCACTTAATGCTTCCCAGATTATATTACTTAGGTGTATGGATGATGGTATTCCTATTAATGGCTCTTTACTTATAGCACAGCGGATTCAGGATTTACAAAAGTGTTCTTCAAATATTCCTGTTGTTTCCATCGGTTGGATAGCAACCGTTTTAGCTGAGGCTGTTAATTATAATCGTTCTTTTAGCGATCCACTTGATGGTGACATAGCTTATATTGATAATGTCATGCTTAAACGCATGAAGATTTGGAAAACAAAGCCAAGATGTCACTGGACAACCCGAGAGGAATATTTGAGAGAAAATGGCATACATATTGATGAGATTCAGGGAGCGCCAAATGAGAACAGAGGTGATGATGAGCCAACAGCGGTTCCACCAGCTGAGACAGCCATGCCATCTGATTTAGAAGATCACCTTAACCGGCTTAGCAGCAGGATCGACCACCAGCAGATCCGCTTGGATAGGATGTAGGGGAGGATGGATACCATTCAGGATACTATTGTTGAGGTTAAGCAGACCATGGAGAAGTTCGTGCATGATTTCTGGACACGTTTTTCTCCACCACCACTCCCACCACCTTAGATGACTCACTACATTTGCTGTGGACAGCAAAAATTTTTGACAGGGGGTAGAGCTTGTTCAGTTAAGCTCAATTTTGGTTCAGGAAGTAGACACATCTTACCCCTTTATTGTTCATGAATCTATATTCTGTTTATTTATTTTGATGTTTTTATTTTTATTTTATTTTTAATTTTTTTTTAATTTGATGTTTTGTAGTTTTGTAATAACTTTTACTCTTAGCGTAATGAATGATAGTTGCTTTAGAATTTTCTAGTTTTGCTTAGAAATAACATTAGTTTTTGATTACCATTTAGTTTACACTAAAACTTAGTTTGCCCCAGTTGTTCCTCACTTATTGAACATTTTGACTTGGAATTTAGAATGTGCAATTAAGGATTTTTACTTAGCACGAGAACAAACATGTTGTTTAATGAATTTTTAGCTAGATTAACATTCAATTTGGCTTATATTTGTTAGTTTCTACTTTTTGAGCACATAAGACCAGTTTTTAACTTCTCTTAAAAATATATATATATATATATATATATATAATAGTAATAAAAAAAAAACCATTGCATAAAATAGTTGAGCAAGGAATTTTAGAGCACTAGAACCTTCCTCATCACCCTTCAAAGCATACAAACAGCTCAATTCAACTTAGAAAGTGATCTAGGCAAGATTTTCTTGTTTAACCTTATTTTGACCTATTTTCCTACCCTTGTTGTATATTTATCCTTGTTAACCAAGTTGAGCTTAATGAGATATGCTAAAAGCGTGTCAAATTTTATTTTTTGATATGCCTGTTTAAATTATCATATAGCTTAAAAAGCCATTTGCCTACCTTTTATAGAGTTGTCACTCTAGGATTGGGTAGATTAACAGAAAAAGGATTGATGGGTATAGTGAGAATTTTATTTTCAAGAATTATGGCTGAAGTCAAATAATAGTGGAAATTATATCTTGTAACTATCTAGAGTATCGTTGTATTGCTGTAAGCATATAAAAAAAAAAAGAAGTTGAAATTACAAATAATATGCATGGCAAAATCTTAAGTGTGGGGTACTTACAAGGGACAATCAGTAATGACTTCTAAAAAAGGCTATAAATTGTGAAAGTGAGAAATTTTAAATAGTTTTCTGTCATAAGAGCTGTGAATTATCAAAAGGCAAAACAAGTTAAGTTCTTTATTGTTAAGTTAATGGGAGACACTTTAGAATTGTTAGTTTATTTGATCTTAGAGTGGCTATTTTATTGTTTGATCCTTTATCCATTCTTTGATAACTAATACCTTAACCCCATTACAACCTTTAAAAAACCTCAGTGATTCTAAGTTTTGTCTTGAAGTTGTTCAGCGGAGATGACTTTCGGGTTCCGGTGCTAAAGGAGAGGCTTATGGTGTTTCCAGAGTTTCAAGTGCGAAACCATTTGTACATTTAAGTGCACATTCATTCTAAACTTGGCTATGAATTTGCATTGGTGTTTTGATTTTTTTTTTAAAAAAATGCTTAAAATATTTTGGTCTTGCACACACACAAAGAAACTAACTTATTTTGCCTTGTTTGAAATTATTCTGGTTAAATTTTTGTTAAGTACTCTTGTTAAATTGCTAAGCATGATTCTGAATTGCATGATTCTTTATTTCAGTTTAATTTTTCTGAGGAGTTAAATTGTTCTAATTTTCTCGGGGGCGAGCAAAGTTTAAGTGTGGGGTATTTGATAATTGTGAAATTAATGATGTTTTAATGTGTTTTTATTTATTTATTTAAGTAATTTAGTGTTTATTTGTTTGAATTATAGTTGAAATAATTTAATTTTATATTTTAGAGTAAATTTGTTGATTTTGGTATTTCTCTGGATTAAAATAAAGGAAAAATGATTTAATTGAAAAAAAATGCTAAGTTTTGGATCAATTTGGTAATTTTCAGATTTTTGGAAGCTAGAGAATGGAGCAGAGCGCATTTACACACTGCTGGGGATGAATTAGGAGCAGCCATACTTGAATTAATGCTGGAAAGAATTAAAATTGAAAAGAGGAGTAAAGAATACTTGGCCAAGTGATCACTTTTTATCTTAATGCACGGGAGTGCAAATTTCTCACTTGGCCAAGTGAGTGATTATTGGCTTAATGCACGGGAGTGCAAAATTTCACTTGGCCGTGCATTTACAATTAGAAAATTCAACACGACAGTGCATTTTGATGACTTTTTCATCAGCTGCCAGCGTTTTCATGAATTCAAAATCTACCAAATTTTCGAAGAAAAGAGGAGAGTCCTTTTCCCATTTACCGACTGATAGAATTTTTGCAATTAAAAGTCAGAAAGAACACCAGATCAAGGGGGAGGAGATCGGATCGAAAAAAGAATCTCTCTTTCGTTTACTTCAATTTAGTTTATTTTGTGTTTTGATTTTTATCAAATTTTATATTTTAGCAGTGGAGAATAAGATTAAGGAGCAAGAAGCTGCTATCAGTATCTCTGTACACGATTATTAAGGGAGCTTCTGTAACTCTATGATTTTGTTTCTTCTCTTCGATTGTATTTTTATTTTCAAAATGAATCGTGAGTAATTTCTTTACTTTTGCTAGAGGATACTTGAATCCTTGACTTTTACTGTAATGATTTGATTGAGCTTTAAATTTAATATCAGTTGATTATTTCTTGGTTTTAAGCATATTCTTATCTTTGATCGTGTTAAAATTAATTGTTGGTTTATGGATCTAATAACTAAAAATTGATTTATGCACTGTCATAAGATCAGCATGTTCTTGGATTAATTTATTATTATTTGTGCATGATTATTTTCTTAGTTTTGAGATAATTATGTGCTGATTTTATTAGTTAATACTAAGAGAGGAAGAACTGAGAATAGATTGGAATTGAATGTTCTTGAATAGAGATTCGATGAATGTTTAGGAGTTTAACTGGATTTATATGCTAAGTGTTAAATTGTTCTGAATAAGGGAATTTAATACTTAAGAAAGATATTCTTGAAAAAGGTATCAGGCATAATTTGATCTAGTTTTTCCATAATCACTGGTATTTCTTCACAAATTAAGTCATTACAGTAATAAATTAAGGTGGATAGTCCTCTAGTGAAAGTTGTTTTAAATATTATTTTTCTTCTGCTACTGTTTCTATCTACGATTTTATTTGCTTGTTTAATTTTTGTTTATTGATTATATTAGTTATGTGTTCCATTTACTCATTTTATCATCATTATAAACTCTGGGATCTCTTTTCTCTCTTTCAAACTCAATTTTCATTCTAAAACTAAAAATCAATTTATGCAGACACAAGTTTCCCTTGGGTTCGATATTTAGGGTCTTAATCTATATTTCCCTATATTACTAGCCGATCTAGTACACTTGCTAGAAGCCGGTCAGAGGTACTTACTTGATAACAGGTAACTTGAAAAATTTTAGGAAATAGGCAAAAGAAACTTGCTGGAACTCAAAGAAAGCGAGGAAAAAATTTGGCAGAGCTTCGCTAGGGATTGCAAAAGTGAAGAAAAAACTGCACAGGAATTGCCCTATTTATAGACAAAACTTTTGAGGCACGCCAACCGTCTCGTTACTAGCAGCACGCTATGTGTAACGAAGCCATAATGGTTGTACAAAGAATGAAGCATCACCCTTGGAACACGTGCAACATTGAATGAAGACAGCTGTACAAACAGGCGCGCCCCTTCGAAAAAAACATCGTGCAAAATTCAAAAGTCCTGCCAACTTATATCTCCCAAGCAAAATAAATAGAAGCGGGCACCATCCAAATGGATTCACCTAAGGCAAATCTATGCCCGATCGGACCAGTTTGAGGGGGGACAAGTGATAACCCTACAAATATCACTTGCATAATGACCCATTCAGTCGGCCCAATTGACTGGCAAGGCCTAACAAGCAAGAGTAGTAGGCGTGAGCTCCAAGGCAGCGCACACGCCCGATCGGCTGATGTGACCGCCAGTCCTATCAGCCGTCTGACATAAGGCAGCGCCCATGCCCATCAACTACTCCCTGTCACTTCGCCGCACACCTACTCTGTCTACAAGTCATCACATCCCAGGCACTCAAGTGCCACTCAAATGTCTCTTATAAATAGCCCAGCCAACGATGGCACCAGATATTAAATCTCTAGCATTCTATCTTTAAGCATTCTCTCTCTAAAAGCTACTAACTTAAGTTTCGGAGTGCTTACGCCTGGTCCGACCGGACACTTTCTCTTGCAGGATCCACCTATCCGATCGGATCTTCCACTACAGACAAGCCAGCTCTCCTTCTATTTCAGATAAAGACTTTCTGTGCTTTATCAATTATCATCATCATTGGTATTTCATTATTTGTATTTTGCATTATTTAATCATGTTAAATTAAATATATACATTTTTTTATTTATTTTATTTTACTCTTCATCAATTTTCTTTTATTCTTTTTAATGCATTTTATTTAATTCATCTTATTTTCTACTTGTATATTATTTTTGTTTTATTATTTCTTCATATTTTTATTGCATTGTTAATTATTTATTTCTTTATAATTTATGTGTTTACGCTTGTTGCGATACTAATATTTACTTTTTTATGATTTATTTATTTTTACTGTATTACTAACTATTTGTCTCTTTCATGTGAGTATTTCCCATTGAATGGAGATTTGGAGGTTAGGATTCATGGAATTAATAATTTCTTTTTGTACTTTCTTCATTTTGCTATTATTTTAACTTAGATTTGTAATAATAAAATATCTTTTCACTTGTTAATGTAAAAACTCACAAAAAAAAGATTTTTACAAGTAAAATTGGATTTTTCTTAATAAAATAGGACCAATGTCCTAATTTTTTTCTCAAACCCTTTTTTATCAAAATGGGATCACTAATCTCGGTTTGTAAAATCATTCATGAAACTCTTCGATTTTGTAAATATGTTCCCTCCAAATAAATGTCCCGTTTTATGTATATTATTTATTTAATTTTATATCTTGGGGGATTGTATTTTTGTCCCATTTTCATTTTTGTAATTTATTTTGTATTTTAATTTTTTAGTTATCGCTTTTCTTTACCGCTTTATTCGATGCTTGTTACGCGCTTTAATTAAACTGGATGACATGTGAGAAAAAAGATAAAAATATAATAATTAAAGGCTCCCTTATATTTTTACCAAGGCATTAATAAGAGTGAAGTTCCAAACCACTCTCTGGTTTAAACCTCTGAGATTAGATGAATTTTTTCAATTTCTTGTAAATTAGGTGGCTACTCCAAAATATCTCAAAGGTAACTAAAGTTTCATGGGATTAGATGAACTTTCCTAATATTCTATTGGGAAGGGATTCCAAAATATCTTATGTTACCCAAAATCTAGACGCTAACCCTCTCGGACCCTAATAGCGGGCTTTCGAGGCCGATCGAGTTGTGCGCGCGTCACACAGGCTTCACAGTTTTTAATGATGTCTTTGATTAGGATGTAGGGCTCATCAAACCGGCAGAGAATTTTTAGGATGAAAAAGTCATGACCCAAGACGTGGTTTGGAACCGAGAGACACCAGAAGAGGTTGTTACCAAAAAGCTCTTGGCTACCTGAGTGAAAGGGAAACAGAAGGTAAAAGATAAAACTCCCCCTAAGGCCTTTAAAGAAGCTCTATGCTACTACCCAACTGTCGGCTGCAACATCTGTGTCAGCAGGAAATGAAGAAGAAAATAGTTTTTTAGATGTTATTTTTATTCTTGAACTGTTTGATAATGATGTTTCAGATTCATTTTTTATCAATAAAATGAAAAATTTTGTTTACTTGTGTGATGTTTCTAATGATTTCACCATGCTTAATCGCAAACATGATGCATTCATATTTAATACTGATGTAACTCCATTTAATCTCGAAACTTTGGAAAATCCAAATAAAATCTTGATAGCATCAAATATAACTCCTGAAGAGAGGTTAAAATTTGAGAGAATCTTAAAAAAATACGAAAAAATCTTTGCTTGGACCTATGAAGATATGCCAGGGGTTGACCGAGAATTTGTTGAGCATGTTATACCCATATACCCAGATCATAAGCCAGTAAATCAAAAACTCACAAGGCTTCGACCAGAATAAGAAAAGAAAGTAAAAGAAGAAGTCCATAAGCAAATTAAGGCCAAGTTTCTTATAGAGATTCAATACCTGACTTGGCTAGCTAATGTGGTTCCAGTAGCCAAAAAGAATGGAAAAGTTCAAGTGTGTGTGGACTACTGTGATTGGAATAAGGCTTATCCAAAAGATGATTTTTCCTTGCCTCACATTGACATCCTCGTGGACAGTGCAGCTGCTTGTATAATGTATAGATTCGTAGATGGATATGCTTGGTATAATCAAACCCTCAACAAGATAGTTGATCGGATCAAGATGGCCTTTATCACTGAATGGGGTACCTTCGCTTATAGGGTGATGCCTTTTGGACTGAAATACGCAGGTGCCACCTATCAAAGAATGGCCATCAAAATTCTTAATGACCTAATTCACAAAGAAGTAGAAGTGTATGTCGATGATATGATGATCAAGTCGGCTACTAAAAAAGGCCATTTCGATGCTTTGGAAAAGTTATTTCAAAGGATTGATAAGTAAAATTTACGGTTGAGCCCTAAGAAATGTATTTTTAGAGTTACCTTCGAAAAATTATTGGGACACGTCGTAAGCCAGAGAGGAATTGAAATCGATCCGGATAAAGTTAAGGCCATTAGAGAAATGCTCGTGCCCTAGAAAGAAAAAGATGTCAGGAGTTTCTTGGGAAGGTTACAGTATATCAGCAGATTCATTACTAAGCTTACTTCCATTTATGAGCCAATTTTTAAGTTGCTTAGGAAAGACCAGCCTGTGAAATGGAATGATGATTGTCAGAAGGCTTTTGACACCATTAAGGAATACTTACTGAAACCCCCAGTTTTAAAACCACCTCAGCCGGTCAAGCCTCTAATTCTGTACTTAGCCATAGAGGATGGATCTGTAGGTGCCATAATGGCCTAAGAAGACGAGTTTGGAGTAGAATTTGCAGTTTGTTACCTTAGTAAGAAGTTTCTCCCTTACGAAATTAAGTATGTCGAGGTCGGGAAAATATGCCCAGCAGTAATTTGGGCCTCTAAGAAGTTAAGGTATTACTTTCATTCTTACTAGGTACAGGCTATCGCTAAACAGAATTCTCTCAGGTATCTCTAAGAGGCACCTTCTTTGCTGGGAAAAATGGGAAGATGGTTGTTGTTGTTATACGAATTCGACATTCAATACATTACCAGAAAACCCATCAAAGGCCGTGCTGTAGCGGAATTCTTAGCAGATCATCCCATTAAAGGAGATCAAGTCGAGTATAACTACCTAGAAGAAGATGTTATGGGCATTGCAGTTCAGGATTGGCAATTGTATTTTGATGGGGTGGTTAATAATAAGGGGGCAGGAGCAGGAATTATCCTTATAACCCCAGACGATGAAAAACTGCCATTGGCTAAGAAGTTAAGGTATAGACCCATCAATAATAAAGCTAAGTACGAATCTTGCATTTTCGGGCTGGAAGCACTGATAGCCTTGGGGACAAAGAATTTGGGGATTCATCACTAGTAATCTACCAGATTCAAGGTGATTGATGCCATATGTGAAGCACTTAAAGATGTTGAGCAATCGGTTTGAAATATGCACTTTTCATTTCGTTCCAAGAGATGAGAATCAGTTAACAGACACACTCGCAACTTTGGTGTCAATATGGGATAATCCAGAAGGGGAAGTTATAAAGCCTTTTTTATCTCAAGTTCTGAGAAGCCCAATTTTGAGTCCGAATAAATCATGGAAGTTGAAAAAGCTGATGAAAAAACATGGTACTATGATATTCAAAATTATCTAGAAAAGACAATATTCCCAGAAGAAGCCACCGAAAAGGATCAAAGGTTAATCCGCAAACTGTCTACCCAATTCATTAGCTTAGATAGTGTGTTATACAAAAGGCAAGCCGATGGCATTCAGCTAAGATGTTTAGGTGAGAAAGAAGCTAAGAAGGTTATAGAGAAACCTCGTGCTAGGGTTTGTAGAGCCCGCATGAATGGCCTGACATTAGCAAAGAAAATCATGCGATAAGGGACTGGCTCACAATAGATACAGATTGCTCAAAATATATGAAGTTGTAACATCCTTAACACTCTATAGTCTATACTATACCTACAGTAAATAGACGCCACAATAATCTCATCAATACTGACAATACAGGACCATGATATAATGCACAGTTTAGTAAAAAATTTTCAAATTCTAACATCAATTATACTCATAAGCAAAATAATAAGAACAATAAAGTAGTTCACTGAAAATCGTATACAGGCCATACCTAAGCTTACACATCTGCATTTGATCCACAACTCGACTGCCATCGATAATCCAGCCACTTAAAACTTCCTATCTTCACAACCTGCACGCAGCAACAACACTACACGCTGAGCATTGAAATGCCCAATGGTGGATACATATCTTAAATTTTCCATGACTAATATAATATGCATGAGCACACAAACCTTTTTTATGTATTTAGACTATATGAACATTGCAATCTTTAAATTTACTTAATTTTTTTGTCTTACAATAATGTCTTATTCAATCCTTTATTTCAGTTGCTTATCGTTGTATCTTTTGTACCGTTCAGTAATTATACCTTAACATTTCCATTTCAGTTATTAGCATTACTTTTGACTGCACTGTTATCCTTAACCTTAATACTTTTACGTTCAATCCACTATTTAATATTCAATCATATTTAGGTATAACATCAATTACTGAATTATTTTCTAGAACAGTTATTGTTTCTTCATTATGCCCCTTGTTCTATTCTATTAATACTAATCTTTTTATGCTTTACGTTTATGTTACTATTTTTTCATTTAATTGTTTCTTTTACAGTACCATGATTAAAGCTGTAATCAAAATACATTTACATTATTTTCTATTTAATTTCAATCAGTTATATTTATAATACTTTTAAATTACCAATACTGTCTCTCAGCACACTTACTTATCTATATACTTAATATTCCTATTAATAACTATCTCATAATTTATTTCAGTATTATTGTGATCCATGATACCGTTATTAATAGCAACATCTGAATTACCCATTTTATTAATATTATCATCGTAACAATTAACATTGTTTCTTCATTAGCTTTTAACATTTTACTGACAGTTCTAAATTTTTTCAGTTATAAGATTTAATGACTCAGTAATAACCTAACCTTTCAATAACTTTTCAATTATTTATTAACATTTTTACTTTTATGTGTATTATATACTAAAGACTTTAAATTCCATTTATTTTTTTTCCGCATAACTAACTCATAATTATGCTACTTGTTAATTATCTTATACTATTTTTTATTTATTTCTGATAATTCATTTTCTTATAAATATATATATATATATATATATATATATATATATATATATATTAACCTGGTTTATCTTTTTTAATAGCATTGCCGCTACTCATTGTTACAATTAATATAATTTGACTATTGCCAATATTAACAGTTCCATACTTGTGTCTTTACTTTAATTTAAATATTGACATAAACTTTAATGTCAGAGTTAACACTATCATTATAATTATTCTTATTATAAATTTCTTCATTTATATTCTGTAATACAAGTATCATTCATAATACTTATCAATTACATTTTAATCCTTAAATTTACATTTCTATTGTCAATTTGCAATTTAATCTCTACACTTCTCACTAATTTATAGGAATGCCATTAATTTACTTATTATTATCTTTATTTTATTATCTATCATGCAATTGCCACTTAATCTTTATCGAATTATTACTCTTTTACTATTTTACATTTAAATCCTTTAAACATTACTAAAACTACAATTTTGCCCTTGAACAATTATTTTCTTATTCAATTATTTACATGTAATAATCTTTATAATCTTTATTCAAAATCATTCATGCACTTAATATAATTAACTATCCACATAACTAAATTCACATGCATGCCTCATGAATATAAATAATACATTTAATATCAATTATTCCAATATTTAATTCATTTAATTTCTATACTTGCAAAAATATTCTTAATGTCAATTAAATCACTCATTTAAGGAAATAAACATATATAGTGCACAAAAAATTTCATATTTGAATTTAAGTCCTCATATTATATCATATTTACGTTTAGGTCCTTTAACTATGCCATATTTACACTTAGGTCCTCAACTTTTTCAATAATTCCAATTATTTACTTATCTTTTCCAATAATTCCATATATGTCCCTTCTTTTCACCTAATTACCAAATTACCCTTTTTATTTACTCTTAATTACCAATTTACCCTTCTTTTTACCTAATTTCCATCTTTACCCTTTTATGATTTACCAAATTACTTTTCAGTCCCTACTTTACCACTTTTATACCGATTTTCCATTTTATCCCTATATTTTATCTAAATTACAAAATTACCCTTATGATTACACTCTTTACCAATTAAGTGTAAATTTACCATTAAATCACTTAATTAAGGGCATTTACACGTTTAATACACATAAAAGTCCATATTGTCCATTTTATCCCTAATTATGGCAAAATTACAATTAGGTCCTTAAACTTTACCAAAATTACCATAATGCCATTAATTCATTTTCTTTTACCATTTTACATTACTCAACATGCAAATTACTTTTTTGCCCTTCAATTATCAATTTCATGCCAAATTATATTTTAGTCCTTAAATAGTTACCAATTTTCAGATTTAACCAATTAATGACATTTTTACCCTTATTAACCTTTAATAACATACATGTGGATAAAATTTCCATTATGTCCTCCAACTAAATTTCCATTATGTCCTCAAACTTTTTACATAATTCCAATTATGTCCATTTTTATTCAAATATCACTTCAATCACAATTTAAACATTTTTAGCTCATTTTTACCAAATTGCCCCCTGTACAGTACCGGCAGACATCTATATCAGGATAAATGAGACGCGAACCCCTAAAAGCTCGAATAACCCGAAGGACCCCGAAAGGTCACTTTAGTCTTTAATACATACCAGAGGAATCACGAGGGACCACCTCTGTCTTTAAATACTTTTCAAAATATTTAACTTTTAAATATAGTGAGGTAGGACCGTCATTGGCCTATAGAAAAGTGAGACGTCATGCTCACACCCACGGTCTTATGTCTCTATGGGTCTTATGTCTTTATGGCTAGCCAACATATCCTAAACTAGACTTGACTATCGGAATACTACATGGGGCACCAATAATCCATTTTTCATGTCTTTAAGTTATCATTCATACCTTTCATGGAATTTCATCATATTATTCCATTTTTTTCATACAATTCAATCATTATACATGTGATTATCATCATCATACCATCACATGCCATAAAAGCTCATTATTCCATCATGGTACACATGTATACATACATGCACACATTCGACCAACATACTAACTTTTCACCATTTTTTTATCAACTTTAACATTTATTTAGGCAATTCACATGTTGAATAACATAGCCATGCCATTATTTCACATTAAAACATATCAAAATCATACCTTTACCCATTCGGCCTCACATGCACATCATGCACCATGCAACTTTTTCATGTTCTAACACATGCCATTAGTTAGTTCACATGCCAAATACCATGTGTGCACCATAAACATGCCATAAACATGATCATACATCATGAAAAACCCATGTATACCATTCGGCCTACATACTAATCTTTCACTCTCAATTCTTTTCATCAAATTTAACATTTATTTAGGTCATTTTCATGTTGTGTATCATAGCATGCCATTATTTCTCATAAAAACACATCAAAATCATGCCTTTATGTGTAATATCTATTCGGCCATACATGCACATCATGTATCATGTAAGTTTTACATACTCTAACACATACTATTAGATAGATCTCATGCCAAATATCATGTATACATTATAAACATGTCATAAACATCATCAAAACACACAGAAATCACATAAAATTCGGCCTACATAGTAACTTTTCCTACAAATTTTGTTTTCTCACTTTAAGCTTTCATATCATCATTTTTAACCTTCCTAAACATGAATATCAAGTTATATTCAATTAAACATGCCTTTTTCCACATACTGTATGTTTAAATATAACTAAAAATCATACTTTTAACATGGAAAAAGGAGGATATTGTATCCACTAACTTTAGATTCATTTTCTCCATACTTTAATCTTCCTTTCCATTGCTTTGCTCCATGAAATATCACCATCTCCTTTGAAATCCTTAAGTGGCCGAATTTTCTCATCAAAGAAACCACCATTATTTCACTTCATTTATTCAATATAGCATCATAAACATTATCTACATATCCTAAAATACCTATAGGAACCTTTAAAATAATTTAAAAATATCAATTTTACATACCTCAATTTGATACATAAACTCTTTCACTTATGTTCTCTCACTTCTTCCACTTCAAATGAACTCTAATCATCACCATTATATTGTAGAGAGGCTAAAATTTGTTTAGGGGGCTTGGATTTGGGGAGAGACAAAGAGAGAATTGAAGAAAATGGAGGAAAAATCAAGATGAACAATTATGCCTTATGGAGGAGGAGGAGAGCTGCTGGAATTCTAGGGATTTATCTAGAGAAATATGATATTCCAGCCTTTGTATAGCCTCTCCTAATGGGCCAATCAATTGGGCCAAACTAAAAGCCCATTTAGATAATTTAAGCCAATTTTCCAACCAAAAATAATTTTTTTCACTTTCCAATCTCAATTCTTCCCAAAATAAATTTCATAAATCTTAAAATATATAATTTAACCTCCACATAAAATTTTAGCTCAATCGGAGACCGTTTTTCGGTTCGATAATTTCTTACCAATCCGATAACTCAATTTTCTGTCTCACCGTAAAATTTATTTTTCATTACCATTTGATTTTCCATAATATTTCAAGTAAGTCCATACTTTCATATAATTTTTCTGAGGTCCATAACTCCATTTAGACTCCGGTCAAACTAGTCAAACCAAAGTCAACTGGTCCAACCAGTCCAGTTGGTCCGGTTCATTGGTTGAACCGGTTCGGTTTATTTTTTATCCTTAGCTTCCATTTTACTCTTAATAGCTCATTTGACATTTGTTCCACCTTAATCAAGGTCCATCTCCGGTTCGGTTCAATTAAACCAGTCCGATTCACTCATTTTTTAGTGTCATCATAAAATTACTTTTTCACTACCAAATTGTTTTACACACTATTCTGAGTCCATTTTTACCTTCAGATAAATTTTCGGAGGTCGTTTACTACTTTTAAAGTTTCGGTCAAATTTCGATCAAAGCTTGTTACTATTTGAATTGAACTAGAGGCATTTCTTCAATTTAACTTTCGGGAACTTATTTGACCTCATTTTCACTCCAAATTTTACCACTAGACTCCTTATAACTTGTAATTTCCAATACTCTAATATAATATTTTTCACAGGGTTCTCGAAAAAGTCATCCATCAAGGGCTTTCCTTACGTGAGCACGTTTAACATTTCGTCTCTTCTGCCGTTTAGGATCCAATTACTGATATTTTTTTCCTGAAATTCATACTACATACTTTACAGATTTCACTGATTACTACTGATTCGGTATTCGGGCCATTACAGAAGCAGTGTCAATTGTGCCAACAGTACGCGGATTTGAGGCATCTGCCGATCTCAGAGTTGCATAATTTAACATCGCCATGGCTATTTGCAGCTTGGGGTATAGACATCATGGGCGAGATACATCCTACAGCTTCTAATGGACACAGGTTCATAATAGTTGCCATTGATTACTTTATAAAGTGGGTTGAGGCCGAATCTTTCAAGAAGATTGACGCCCGGGACATGGCTAAGTTCATCGAGTGAAATTTGATATGTAGATATGGCCTCCCACACCACATTATGTCCGATAATGGAGTACAATTTAAGGCTGAAACTAAAAAACTACTCTAAAAATATGGCATCGAACATCACAAATTCTCTCCATATAGCCCACAGGCCAACGGGAATGTCGAGGCGGCTAATAAGCATGTTAAGAGGATTTTTTTCCAAAATGGTCCAGAATTACAAAAATTGGGCAGAAAAGCTACCTTTTGCATTGTGGGGTTATAGAACCACTATTAGATTCCATAGGAACCACACCTTACTCTTTGGTGTATGGGACGGAAGCATTATTGTCGGTTGAGGTAGAGCTCAGGTCCTTAAGAGTAGCCCTGGAAGCTCAGATCCCAGACGCCGAATGGGCACAACAGTGGTTGCAGCAATTAAATCTGTTAGATAAAGACAGACTATGGGCTTATTATCATAACCAAGTTTATCAGAAAAGGCTCACCCGATCATTCGGAAAGAAGGTTACAAAGCATCCGCTAAAAGAAGGAGATCTGGTTTTTAAACAAATAAGGCCAGGTGTTTTAGACATACGCTGTAAATTCAGACCAACATGGGATCGTCTATTTGTCTTTAAAAAGGTGCTATCAAAGGGAGCAGCAATTCTAACAGACAGCAATGGAAATGAGTTCAAAGAACCAGTGAACGTTGACAGACTTAAAAAGTTCCATGGTTAAAGAATAAATGTCTCGCAGGTCGAAAATCAAAAAACGATGGCCTTCCTAAAATTGGCCACCCCGCTAGGGTAAAAATCGAAAAAATGCATCATGGGCAAAAATTAGGAGTTGAGAGAAAATATCTAATCAAGGAAACCAGAGAGGGCTGATTGAAAACAGAAGTTTTGATGCTTACAAGATCTACCTTAAGATTAGATGTAGTTCTGCATTATTGATTCATATTAAAGGATGATCATGTATGGTGAAATCATGTTGAAAAGTACTCAATTATGCAAATAAATAAATAAATAACTAAAGCTGCTGGAATGGGTAGGGTTTACTCCAGGCAAAAATAAGCCATAGGGTTATGTGAAAATCCGAAATGACGCATCTCCCACTAAGAAAAGCTAGTGTGAAAATCCACAAGGGACGTACTACTTTTTAAAATAATGACAAAACATTTACTTGGAGTAATAAGGGGCTTCTGGTGAAGGCAATAGAAGGGTCAGTACAGACAGCATCCAAGCCTAAAATGGTCTCAGTAAGAATCAAGGGAAATGGCATCAACCCGCGATGTATGCCATTCACAATGTCGAATAATCGATAATCGCCAATCAATTCCTCAAAAATCACCACCAGATATCTGGATAAACAGAATAGCAAAATAATACTGGCCTGGTAGTTGGGTACATCAGAAAAGCCTTCTAATGCCTCAATCAATGGTTCCAAAATAAAGGTGGCATCTCGGGGAGCCAATCTAATAGCAACAGAAGGTGAAATACCTAAGGACAGCGCTATATTCCTCGCCTAAAATAATCCATAGCTCGGGATGAAGGCAGGGTACCAGGAGAAAACCTCACACAAATGATTGCAGTAAGATTGAATCTAAAAATATGAAACCGGGGGTCCCAGAAGCGAACTGTGGCTAGCAGGAGGTTTTTGTCCACTTTAACCCTCTTTAGAAATTCCAGGCCAGAATAAGGGGTTAAAGTGGCATTTTCCTAAGTTCGGGAGTCATCCAGAAGACGATGCATTTTGCTAAGTGTCAAGGTTGACATTTATAAGATTGCAGGGCAAAAATCAAATATAAGCAAAAAAAAAAAAGGAAAAGAAACAGAAAAGAAAAAGGAAGAAAATAACAGAAAATACCTGGAGGAGGAGCTTTGACCAAAAACCAAAGGAGAAAAGCACAAAATCCAAGGAAGAGGCACCTATTTATAGAAATTAATGACCGACGGGCATGGCTCGAGCGAGTCACGGCCAACCCGTCGGTCAGCCTGGGTTAGCTTGGATGGATTCCACTTCCGCATTTTCTCTGCATGACTCATGCATTTCAAGTGCATAAATCATTTATGTGTATTTTGCCATGTTGAGTTTTGCAGAAAAATAATTTTGATGGATGCAGTCACTCAAGAAGAGTCAAGATACAAAATATTCAGGGAGTATTTTAAATTTTTTAGAATCAAAATTGTCCAAAAATTTTTTTTTTTTTGAAAATCTAGAACGACCGACGGGCTGATGGGCTAGCCCGTCGCTCGCTCTAGGTGCGGCCTGCCCGTTGGTGAAGAAATCCTATAAAAGGATGCTCTACCGCTAGCCCATCACTTTCTTCTTCCTCTTTCTTTTCTTATTTCCTTCTCCCTCATAAATCGACGCCCTTAGTCCGGTGTTTATCAGTTTCTTCACTTGTTTTTCATCTATTTTGCATGCCATTTGTGCCAAAACACTCCTGCAATAGCCACGCACGTTCGGGTCTAGTTTATTTCGAGTTATTTTGCATTTTTTTAACACAGTTCGTCGACTAATAGGATGCCTCCGAGATGAAGCGTCCCTCAGGACCAGCCCGAGCCTTAGGCTCCAGCATGGATGACCCTCAATCTAAGGGAGAGATTTGAGGACTTAGCCCGCGTCTAGTTCCATGCAAGTCGGTACATCTCCATGCCTTTCCTTCAGTGCATGGGGATGTTACAGGAGGTCGAGACCTTTCGAGAGGCAACGGGGTGGACCGAGTACCTTTGGCCATCATTCCAGACCTACCCTGAGATAGCGTGGGAGTTCCTGGCCACACCCTATGACCGGTGTCTAGCAAGTATACTAGATCGGCTAGTAATATAGGAAAATATAGATTAAGACCCTAAATATCGAACCCAAGGGAGACTTGTGTCTGCATGAAATAATTTTTGAGTTTTAAAATGAAATTTGGGTGTAAAAGACAGAAAAGAAATCCCAAAGTTTATAATGATGAAAATATAATTAAATGAAAACCAGAACTAATATAATTAATGAACAAAAATTAAACAAGCAAATAGAATCGTAGATAGATACAGTAATTGAGAAAAATCAATATTTAAAAAAACTTTCACTAGAGGACTATCCGCCTTAACTTATTACTGTAATGACGTAAATTCTTAAGAAATACCAGTAATTATGGAAAAACTAGATCAAAGTAACCCTGATACCTTATTCAAGAATATCTTTCTTAAGTATTAAATTCCCTTATTAAGAACAATTTAACACTTAGCATATAAATCCAGTTAAACTCTTAAACATTCATCGAATCTCTATTCAAGAACATTCAATTCCAGTCTATTCCCAGTTCTTCCTCTCTTAGTATTAACTAATAAAATCAGCACATAATTACCTCAAAATTAAGAAAATAATCATGCACAGATAATAATAAATTAATCCAAGAACATCTGATCTATGACGGTGCCTAAATCAATTTTTAGTTATTAGATCCATAAACCAACAATTAATTCTAACACGATCAAAGATAAGAATATGCTTAAAACCAAGAAATAATCAACTGATATTAAATTTAAAGCTCAATCAGATCATTACAGTAAAAATCAAGGATTCAAGTATCCTCTAGCAAAAGTAAAGAAATTACTCACGATTCATATTGAAATTAAAAATACAATCGATAAAAAGAGACAAAAACATAGAGTTATAGAACTTCCTTAATAATCGTGTACAGATTTATCAGAAGCAGCTTCTTGCTCCTAGAATTTGTTCTCCACAGCTAAAATACAGGAACTGATAAAAACAAAACTAAAATAAACTAAATTGAAGTAAAAGAAAGATTATTCTTCTGATCCGATCTGATCTCCTCTTTTTTGATCTGGTGTTTTTTCTGACTTTTATGTGCAAAAATTCTATCTGTCGGTAAATGGGAAAATGATTCTTTTCTTTTTTTTTCGGAAGTTTGGTAGATTTTGAATTTCTGAAACGCGGCCAGCTGGTGAAAAAGTCATAAAAATGCACTACCGTGTTGATTTTTCCATTTGTGAATGCATGGCTATGTGAGATTTTGCACTCCCGTGCATTAGGCTAAATAGTGATCACGCGGCCAAGTGAGATTTTTGCCTTTGAGTCACTTGGCCAAGTGATGCTTTACTGCTCTTTGAATTTTTAATTGTTTCAAGCATTAATTCAAGTACGGCCGCTTAGAGGATCGATGAGGCTATCTAGCTGATTGATGAGTAAGTCACTTTCCTCAGGTTCTAAGTCGAGGTGTTAGAGACTTCTATACCATCGATATTCGGGACCATCAGGGAGTTACGTGAGCAGATAGAGGGATGATTCACTGGGATTAGAAATGTTGTTAGGCGCCATACCTCAGAGCAGGTATGGGCCTTCACAGGGCTAGTAAGGGTGGCCAGTGAGTTCTTAATCTTCCTCAAGACCTGTGCATAGCCATTCCTAGACGGATATGCCCGGATCCAGTTACAGCATCCTCCGCACGTAGGGCCTCCAGCATCGCCTCGAAATCCACCGGTGGACATCACCCATCAACCTTCGGTTTCTAGAGCCGCTCCTTCGACTTTTAGAGGCTAGCCTTCATCCTTTAGAGCCAGGCCATCTTCCTCTGGTGCAGGGCCATCATCATCTAGTGCTCAGCCCATACATGTGTCTGACAGTAATCAGGACCCGGACGAGCCTACTGACTACTCTCCCTTGTATCGCATTATTTAGGGAGATTTATATTTGTATATGTTGATGTACAAAAACTTTTTTAGTTGAGTTTACATTGTGTTCAAATTTTATTTTGCTTTAAAAGCACTTGATGCATCAAAATAGTAAATAAAAATGAAAAGTAAAAGGAAAAAAAAGAGAAAAGAAAAGACGTTAAATTTATGAATTAAAAGGATCCAGTTAATACAATAAATTAACAAGATTCTTTGAAATTATTGGAATTACATCTACATCACAACACAAAAGTCAAAACTCATCATGATAACTCAGTAGCGATAATGATAAGCTACACCAAAAGAAAGTCTACAAAATGAGTTGTGGCGACAATCATATGCTTACGGCTCGACGGCAATAATTATATGCCGATGTCTACATGGCGACAATCATATAGCGGACAGAACAACTATAGTCTACAAAATGAGTTATAGTGACAATCATATGCTTACGGCTTGACGGCGACAATCATATGCCGATGTCTCGAAAGCGACAATCACATTCGGACAGATAAATTGTGGTCTACAAAGCGAGTCGGGGCGACAATCATATGCCTAAAGCCCGACGGCGACAATCATATGTCGATATCTTAATGGCGACAATCATATCCCGGATAGATTACAGTAAACTCCCGATGGTGACAATCAAATGCCAGACAGATAAAAAACGGTCGACAATCATGTGTCAAAAGTCTCGACGGCGATAATCATATGCTTGAAAGATTAATTGAAGTCTTCAAAATGACTCAGTGGCGATAATCACATGCCATAAATCTCAAAATCCTATCAACATGAAAAAAGATAAGGACTGCCTCAGGTACGCATTTCTTTCCTCCTCTCTGAATTTTGGCTCATCTAGATTCTAGTGCACTAGTTTCCCCAAAATTGGGGGCAACTGTAGACATCGAATTCCGAGACAGCCCAGACCAGAATTACCCAATGAGGATATTGAAACTTGTTATACAGGAAGAAGGATAAAATTGTAGGTTTTCGTCTATGAATTCCATGAACTTTAAAAGTTACTTCTGATCGAAAGTCTTTTAGGCTCTCCCATATTTTGGAAAACTTTCTTTATCGAAAAAATAATTTTTTTTGTTGACTGACGCCCGTCGGATAAGTTGAGGCACAGACGCATGTCGCAGGGAAGGGCCGAGTTCGCCTCTCGCCCGAGGGACCCCCATCCCTCGCGCGAGAGGTTGCCCGTCGCTTGCATATGAGGGATGCCCGTCCCTCATACGAGAAGCCCGTCTATCGTTTCGTTGGTGAGAATGGATGTCCGGTATTTTTCGACCGACGCCTGTCCCTTGACCAAACGACGCCTGCCGTTCATGACTTGATAACGATTTTTCTCTTTTTCCTTCAACATAGATGGTTTTAAATTCTAATTTTAAAGGATAAATGTTACGTTTAATATTTATCTTTGAGGATAATTCTTAATTACTTGATTTTATCTCTAAGGATAAATCACATATTTAGTATTTATCTATAAGGATAATTATAAATATTTACATTTATTTTTAAAGATAATTATAGACTATTTATCCGTAAGGATAAATCAAATATTAATATTTATCTTCAAGGATAAATGAAAAAAGTTTTGATTTATCTCCAATTCAAATGCTAGCCTATAAATAGAATGAAGGAGGGTAAAAAAAAATTTGGAGAGGTTTTTTAGAGAGAGAACAAATTGATTTTCAAAGCAAATTATTACTTTTCTCATTAGATTCGTTTCGGCCTAAGATCCATAAAAGTAAGAAATTTGAGTTTTGAAGCGTTTGGTTATAGAGTTGTATCATTACTTTTTGAATTCTGGAGATGACCGATGGGAACAAGGTCTCACCTACGGCTGTCGCTCAAAGCGAGCGACGGGACGTAACGGAAGGCTTCTTCAGCCCGTCGATCACTTTTGGGATAGCTGTCCCTCGTCGCTCCTGGACCGTCATTTGGTCTTTTCCCCTTCCTTTTTTATTGTTTTAACCTCTTTCTTCATATTATGTTTTGTTTTAATAATTTTAGGCACGTTATTTTAATATTTTCTATTGTTTTATTACTTTTTAGTTTTCTAATATTTTATTGTGATATTGCTAACATATTTTTTTGTTGTTTTTTTGTGAGTTTTCATTTGTTGAGTGTTAGATGCCAAATGTGGAGGATTTAGGTGAGATGTGATTTGGAGACTTCGCTTGGGTTCATCCTTTTCACTCTTTTTTTTGCTAATTAATCTTTTAGATTTTTATTAATCATAATAAATGTTGTTTTTGTGTTCATTAATCTAAAGGCATTTAAAGATTTTTCTAGTTAAAATAAGGTTTTTCTTTAATAAAAGGGACCAATGTCCTGGTTTTCCTCCAAAATATCGCCTAAAGGTTGTTTTCATAATTATGTATGCGAGGGAACCATTGTTCTCAATTCCAATAAATGTCATGTTTTATGTATGATTTTCTATTTCTATTTGGGGTTGTATTTCGCCCCTATTTTTATTGCAAGTTAATGTACTTTTATTAGTTTATTTTAAGATTATGTTATTTATTGCTTTCATGGTGTGCTTGAATTGCGCTTTAATAATTGCGCTTTAATATATGAGAAAATGAATAAAATTTTAAATTCAAAACTCATTTATAACTTTGATTAAAATATTAATAAAAGTAAAGTCCCGAACTCTCTTCGGTTTTAGGTTTCATGAGGTTGGTAGCGAATTTCAAAATATCTCTTGTTGCCCAAAATAAACTCATACGCATCGTTTTAGGCCCAGTGAGGTTAGATTAACTGTCTCAATATTCTATTGGGTGGCGACTCCAAAATATTTCTTATACCCTAAAATAAGCGCCCTTATAATTTTCTTACAAGTGTTATGAACCTCTCTCGAAAAACCCTAAAAGCGGGTTTTCGGGGGGGCCCGGGGTTCCGTACACGTCACATACATTCTAAATAATCAATCAACAACTTAGAACAGAGACCAATTTATTCTAAGATCAAATGAAAATCAATTGAAGAATGAAGTTAGGGAGAGAGAAAACGAAAAAAAAAGATATACATATTGGAAAATAATGAAGCTCATCGGCGAATGAAGCTTTGATCAGTGGCAGGCCAAGGAAACTCCGGTGGTGGCCAGGTGAGGAAGAACAGAGGGCAGGAGGGAAGAACAAAACATCGAGCAGCAAACCGAAAGAGATGTATTTATAGAGTGAGTGATAATTTGATAATTTCATATAATTATATCCATCTCCCTCCCAATTATATTCTCTCTACATTTTTGTCATTTTACAATCCAAACAATATAAAGTAAGGTCAATTAAACTTATTTTTTCCTCACTTACTCCTACTTCCTTCGATCCAAACAAAGGATAATGTTCATTGCAGAATTGTGCGGTAGGTATGCCACCATAATTCCAATACAACAGACTTGATCCATTTAAATTGTTAGGTCTACTATGTGTTGCAATTGATCTTTGTGGTGTTTAAAGCTACAAATGGGCTGTGCATACTACCATGAGCGGAGCCACGTTGTAGTGGTGCACACCCTCAATTTTAAATTTATATATATATATATATAAATTACACTTATGATCTTTCTAAATAATTTTAAGTGTTTTTTTTTAAATTTTTAATACTTTGTTATTTTTTAACACATAAATAAAATTAAAAATTTATTTATAAAAAAATATATTTGTAATTTCCTTAAATTATAGTAACTCTAATAGTGCAGGAAAAAAACATCTATACATTTCTGGGCGTGTAAAAAAAAAATCTGCCCCCTAAAACGTGGTCGTTTCGCCCTTGCTTTTTCTCTTTCTTTTCTTTCTTTCTCTCTCATTTCTCTCTTTTTTCCTTCCTTCTGTTCCAGCCCCCATTTTTTGCCGTAATCAAGCCCCTCCTTCCGCCACTGCCCATCCCTCTCTTCCGCTCCGTCCACCGCCGCTGGTCGCCGGTTCTTCCTCCCTCTTTTTCTTTCTCTTTGCTTCGGGTTGCAGCCCTCATTTCGCTGTTTCCTGTCGCCACCGGTCCTCTCCTCCTTGAACTGCGACTACGAGGGTGAGTATAGGTGATGAAAAACCTGACAAAAGTTATTGAAATTGATACAAAGTAATAGAAATTTCAATATGGATATTGACACGAGGTATCAAAGATTAGTATTTTTCTAGTGTTAAAAAGATTTTGTCTTGGCGACCTTTTTTTGAAATTGCTTGAATTGATGCTAATGTAGGTATAAACGGCTAAAAAGTGTACCATTGAGCCTAGTTGAATGCTTTTAGTTGTCTTTTGATTTTCATTAGATTATTATATTTACCACTATTTATTTATTTATTTATTTTTATTTTTGATTGCCCTTGCTTAGAAATGGTAGGACTCTCAGTTGGAGAAAAGCATTTCATACATGGTGGCATTAATCAAAATCTCCGGTCAGATGGTCGGAAAAGAGATGGCTATCGACCCATTTTCGTTGAAACTGGAGTCATCCCTCAGGTAGCCGATTCTTTTTCTTTATGCATTTCTTTTAAAATTGACATAGTGGTGTGATATCAATTTTCTGTTTATAATTAGGCAAATGGCTCAGCACGTGTTCAGATAGGTGGAACAGAGGTCATTGCCAGTGTGAAGGTATTTTGTCTTCAAAACACACTTCTATTTCTATGTGATTTTTAAATGATAAAGCATGATATGATTTACTTAATATAGTGTTCAAGTACATTTCAATTTGTTTAAGTGCAGGCGGAACTTGGAAAGCCAAGTGCATTACTACCTGACAAGGGAAAGGTTGCTATATTTGTTGATTGCAGTCCACTAGCAGAACCAACATTTGAGGTTGAATACTTTATCTCCTCTGTAACATCGCTACATTCTAAAAAGAGGACTTCATGAAGTTGCCTATTCTTGTAAATCATTTATGAACTTGCCTTTAGAAGTAGTTCTGTTAAAAGCAACTGTGTAACCATATAGAAAGTATAATGACTAAGTCATTGTATAGAAAGTATAAAGACAAGTCATTGTTAAGTTTCTCTGTGCTCTTAATTTTGCATATGAAGTAATTTTCTGAACATTCTTCTCAAGCAGCATTATTGCAAAATTTCTCATTATTGTATTTTGACATTTCCAAATGCTATTTTCTTTTCTTAAATTAATCCTGCAATTACATATTGCTTAGGCCAGAGGGGGTGAAGAGCTGTCAGCAGAACTTGCAGTTGCTCTTCAGCGTTGTCTTTTGGGTGGTAAAAGTGGAGCAGGTTTGTATTATTATTATGAGCAAAACTAGTAACCATTTAATTTGCTTTGCCTCGTATATTTCTCTTTGCAGTTTGTTGTAGTATCATGAGGTTCTTGCAGCTCATCTTAATATTGAAGTGGCCGAAATTTTCTCAGGGGCTGGAATTGATCTGTCATCCCTGGTAGTCGCAGAAGGAAAAGTTTGTTGGGATCTTTATATTGATGGCCTCGTCATCAGTTCAGATGGAAATCTTCTAGATGCTTTAGGTGCTGCAATTAAGGTGCATCTCTAATTATATGCTAGATTTAAGACATGTAATAAATGTTATTTATCAAGGCATATTTTCATTATTAATAATAAATTATTTGGTTGAATTAATCATGTCATACTGGTACTATAAAAACTTTGTGCGTTTCAAAGTTTTGATCAAAATAGCGATAAAGTGAAAATGAATCGAACGTTGGGAAAATAAGTGATACGAAAATTATGTTTTACCTTATGTGTTGAACTTCAAAAAAATAACTTAAGTTATGAAACTTTCCCTTGACATGTTTATCAGAAAGCATAGTTCCCAAAAATTGGAATTTAAGATATATTTGAGTTGGGTGATTCTATGAGCAAAGTATATTGATGTGGAAGATAGGAACGATTTTAGAAGCTGATGGATAAATTTGGGGCTTCTTTTGGGCTTTTGCTAATTCTTGACGAATGAATAACTATCAGATAGGTCCTGTCTGATGAATAATCAAGTTTCTAACAACTTTAAAGACTTTGATGGATCTCCTTGTGGCAAACACTTGATATACTATGACGACTCTTTAAGGTTATGTTATTTTGATAAGGGGAATTTTGCTGCCTTAAACTAATTCGATTAGTGCCTATTTTAATTTTCAAAGGCTGCCTTGAGCAATACTGGCATCCCAAAGGTCCATGTAGCAGCTGGTGCTTCAGGTGATGAGCAACCTGAGGTTGACATTAGCGATGAAGAATTTCTACAATTCGACACATTGGGTGTTCCGGTTATAGTTACATTAACGAAGGTGATTTAGATAGTTTCCTCTTATTTTTCCAGGATCTGCATGGTGAATAAGCCACTGACATCTGCTGATATATCATGTAGGTGGGGAGGCACTACATTGTAGATGCTACTTCAGAAGAGGAATCCCAGATGAGCTCCGCAGTTTCTATTTCTGTCAACAGGAAAGGGCACATTTGTGGATTGACTAAACGAGGTGGTGCAGGTATCGATCCGAGCGTTATATCTGACATGATATCTGTTGCACAACATGTAAGTGAGCAGCTGATGAATAAATTGGACTCTGAAATATCTGCTGCTGATGCTGATGAAGATGAATTGTGACATGAAATGGCTCTCCGCATTCTGATTTCATTGTTATTTATTTCTGTCATCTAATTCTTGTTTCATTCAATTCTAATCTACCATTTGTATTCGGCATTTACGTATGGAAGATTGACTTAGTTATCTAAAGGTCACCACTCTGATTGATATGAGATACAATCCTTTCTTCTTTTTTTGAAGCCATTTAGTTTCAAAGCATTTACATATACAATCCATTTTAAATGGATTGGGCAATTAACTCTCATTATTGGGAAATAATGGCCCGGATATACAATAAAAAGAACTTCTTTGTCTTTCTCACTCCAGAAAAAGAAGAATAAACACTCGAGAAAATAAAAATACAAACTGAAACTTTCAGACCAGAACTAGGGATACTCTTAAGGCAGTGACCCAAACAACTGATTGGATATGACAACAAAATCTCAACTTCTAGTCCAGCCGAACTGATTCATGTCATTCTTCATTCGCAACTATAATGTTGTCATATCCTATTCATCTTGTTCATTTGTAGAAATGATCCTTGCAATTTGTAATAGCTAATTATAAGATAGAAAATTATCGTAACCCGCCAATCCGACCCGTATAACCAAACTCAAACCCGATCCAACTCGTAAACAATTCAAATATGATCAGACTCATATGACTCAAAAAAATTTGAATCCGATTGGGGTCAACAAGTTGTGGTTGAGGAAGTTTCTGGGAAGAAGAGAAAGCAGCCGGAACTTAATGAAGACACAAATAACAACAGTAAAGTTCAAAAGGTTGATGATGACGATGAAGAAGACCTTGTTATGCTTGATCATTGGGAGACTCCAGACGGCAATAGAAAAAGGTTGCAACAGTTTTTTTGTTTTTTGCTTCAACGGTTGTAGGGCTTTTAAATTCTAAGATTAACAGAGTGGAATTTTGTAACACTGCAAGTACTGTAGGCGATTGTCGTCTTAAAACTGGGTGGTCATAATATTTTGATAGGGCTGTTCAGATTTTGGGTCAAACCGACCAAACCAGAAAAATACGGTTTAGGTGGTTTTATCGGGTTATGGGATAATAGGTCGGTTATTTGCTAAACGGACCATTTTCTTCTTCGTCCTCTCAATCTCGCTCTCTCTATCTCGATCTCGCTCTCCCTCAGTCGGTTTTGTGCCATCAACCAGGTATGTTTGAGAATGTATGATATTGACTGACATTGGCTTTATCTTTTGCTTTTCTACTTATTCTACGTGATATAATAACAGATCTGTGTGTTGTTAATTTTGTCAGCCCCTGATTCTTTCATTTTGTTGTTTTTTGTCATTTTCAGTTGATTTTGGTTGAATCTTCTGGAGATTTCACATAGGTTTCTGTATATTTGCTTCTACTGCTCCTCCGATAGTCTTCCATGGGAAGTCATTGACGTAAGTTCTCATGTTCTGCAGTTTTGAGTTATAGTCTGGATAAATTTTGAAAGTTGCTTTCAATTTCATTAGCATGCATAATTAATAAAATTTCAAATATGCGAATTGTCAACTGTATGCGACTTAAAAAAAAGGCCTATTCTATATGGTTTTTGCTTTTTGTTTTTGGTTTCCTTTTTTGTTAAAATTAAAACTTGTAATTTTTTGATCTATTAATGTAACTTGTAATTTTTTTGAATAATATTTCTGCACTTGTATGCCAAATGCAACAAAACCAGCACCAAGTATATAATAAAAATGTAGCTACATCGAACTAAATATAGTGTAGTATCTAGTTATTGTTTTGCTTTCATGTTTTTCTTTAATTTTGCCTGGGATTTATCTCAAGTTGGTTGGTTCCTTCATTTTTCATTTTCTTAAATAGTAGTATTGAGTATCAGTTGCAAGGATCATATGTAGCTTTAAAGATCAATATCTCCTCCTTATCCCTTTTCTTTTTCAATTTGTGGCTTGAAAAATTATTTCTCATACAAGTACTGGAGACTGCAATAAATAAGTTCATTCTTTATGGTGCTTTTAGAGAGCTGTTGGATATCTTCAAGAAATTCATTAGTGTTAATTTTGTCATGCAGCAATATCAATTTGAGCGCCGGTTACCAAACTTCATCCAAGTGATTGACCTAGCAAAGGAGGAAGAATCCAAATATTGGGCTATTGTATCTGCTGTTTTTGAAGGCAAACCTATTGATCTTGTTGCATCTAGGCCAAGCTGGGATTCTGGTGCTGCCAATCCTACAGATTCTAGCTTCAATAACAAGGTCAGAATTCAGTTACTGCCCTGTGTTCATAATTCAGTTTTCTGTTTGGTTAGCTGAGATAGGAGTTGCTCTTAACATAAGCTTGATCTCATTTAATTTGATTCAATGTGCTCTGAGATTAATATGGAGAGAGTCTTGTTTAGTAGCCTTAGTCATCTTCTATCCTACTATTGCTAGGTGCAACTTTTGCGTTCACTTTGTGTCTTGAAGTGATGATAGAAAGTGAAGAAAAAATGCAGAACAGCCCTACATATCATTTCTTTACATCTTAATTAATGGCCTATATGCACAAAAGCAGCACATACTACCGGAACTTCAAAAATCTGAGTTCTTTTGGAGTTGCTTTCTCAAGTTGTCATTCTTTTATCGCTTCAAGTTGTTTCTTTTTTTATTTCTCATAGGAACTTTGTGCGTGGTTCTTGATTGGCTATGTAGTCCTAGTAAATTCTAATATTATAAAACTGAAACTCTGTTGTTTATTTTTATATAAATTAATACTTCTTGCTTTTTTTTATTTTTTATGCTCATTTATTTTTATTACAAATTTTTATTATGCATGTACTTAGGTTATGGCGCCTAATAAGCAATGGATGCAACTTGTTCATAATAGACTTGATGATGCTTATATATCTGCTGTGCAAAATTTTTTGGTACCATGTCCATGTGTCATGTGCTGTACTACAACTTTGGGGACACATGAGATGGTCAAGTCGCATTTGATAGCATCTAGAATAATTCAAAATTACATCTTTTGGTATCACCATGGGAATAAGCTAATCTTTATGCATTTTTTTTTTTTTAATAAGATGCAATATGTGTTATTTCAATTCTTTTTTGTGCAAAAATCAGACCTTGATGTTATTTACCTATCGATTTTTTGTTTTCTGTTTGTCTCTACCAAATTCCCTATGTCAGATTTGAAGCTTTATATTTAAGTAACAACATCTTCTCAGAAGCATGAGGAGATTTGTGTTTCATCAATTTTCAACTTCGATTGATTCTGTGTCGGGGAAGCTTACAGGGAATTCAGTCAGAAGATCTTGGAATCCAATTCCAATACCTAACAGAACTCTTCCTGAACCCAAAGGCCAAGACCTTGATTTTGTTAATGTTGCTCATAGCCACCTTATTCATTCTGATTGGGATAAGCTTAATTCACTCGCTACTCACTTGACTCCATTTAGAGTTAAACACATTTTGCTAAAGGTTCGAAAAGATCACGTTCTTTCGCTGGAATTCTTCAATTTTGTTCAAACCCAAAACCCCAGTTCACATACACTCGAAACCAATTCCATTATCCTCCAAATTCTCACCAAAAACCAAAAGTTTAAATCTGCTGAGTTCATTTTGAGGAGTGTTCTTAGCCCAGGTGCTCTAGGTTTGCCTGATAAGTTGTTTGAAGCAGTACTTTATTCGTATCGGATGTGTGATTCCTCGCCTCGTGTCTTTGATTTACTGTTTTCAAGTTATGCCCGTATGAAGAAGTTCAGAAATGCTACTGATATATTTTTTCAAATGAAGGAGTATGGATTTTTTCCCACTGTTGAGTCTTGCAATGCTTATTTGAGCTCCTTGCTTAGTTTAAATAGGATGGATATTGCTTTGGCATTTTACAAAGAAATGCGCCAAAATAGGATATCACCAAATGTATATACACTTAACATGGTTATGAGTGCTTTTTGCAAGTTAGGAAAGTTTGAAAATGCAATCAAGGTTTTTAAGGAAATGGATAATATGGGAATTAGTCCTGTTGCTGCATCTTACAACACTTTGATTGCTGGTTGTTGTCAAAATGGTTTGTTGGACTTCGCTGTGAAGTTTAGAAAACTGATGAGGGAGAAAGATATACGAGAAAATGTGATTACTTTTAACATTCTAATTCATGGATTTTGCAAAGAAGGGAAACTACATGAAGCTAATAAAGCTTTTAATGAGATGAAAGTCTTAAATATTGCTCCGAATGCCATTACGTACAATACTTTGATAAATGGTTACAGCCAAATACGAAATAGTGAGATGACCTGTAGGCTTTATGAGGAAATGTCAAAAAATGGAGTTAAAGCTGATATTTTGACGTATAATGCCTTGATTTTGGGCTTATGCAAGGAGGGTAAGACCAAGAAAGCTGCTTACATGTTTATAGAACTTGATAAGAAGAACTTAGTCCCAAATGCCTCTACCTTTTCTGCTCTTATTTTGGGACAGTGTATGAGAAAGAACTCTGACCGTGCGTTTCAACTGTACAAAACCATGGTGAGGAGTGGCTGTCATCCAAATGAAGAAACTTTTAGCTTGCTATTGTCTGCCTTCTGCAAGAATGAGGATTTCGAAGGAGCATTTTCTGTCTTGATGGAAATGTTTGAGAGATGTATGGTTCCTGCTTCAGATCTTTTAATGGCAGTTTACGATGGACTTTGCCGGTGTGGAAAAGATCATTTGGCGAAGAAGTTGTGTAATGATAAGAGTGCTAGGCATATCATGGCAGAGGGTTTCAGCAAAGATGGAACTATCAACTCAAGACCAGAGAAAGATAACTTAGGCGTCAGGATATAACTTCTGAAGTTGTGCCTGTCACCTCCTGTGTACCTTTGAAGGGGTTTCTTGGTTTTTGTCATGGCATGACAGGTAATTATAAGGATTTTATGGGGAAAAATCCACTTGAGAAATACTCTTCAACAACAAGAAAGAGTTGGACCAAAGTCTGTTGGGGCCTGTCTCTTGACTGCTGCATTTGTTGGCATGGCTTTTACCATTCAATTTGTGAGAGAGTGTACTAGACTGGGAGTGCAATGATTTGTTGGTGATGTATTAGCACTTGCCTTTTCAAGGGAATTGAGTCCTGTGGTGACCTCAATTGTGGTTGTTGGGTGAATTGGGAGTGCATTTGCAGCTGAGTTGGGAACAATGCAGGTTTCTAAGCAGACAGACACATTGAGAGTTCTCGGTACAAACCCCGTTGACTATTTGGTGACTTCTAGAGTGATTGCTTCCGGTGTTGCTCTCCCATTGTTGACTTTGATATGCTTCAAAGTGGGGTTGGCTTCCAGTGCTTTACTGTCTGATGGTGTTTTTGGAATTAGCATTAACATCATATTGGATTCAACTCAGAGAGTACGTAGCTCATGGGATATAATTAGCACAATGATCAAGTCACAGGTATTTGGTGCAATCATATCAATTGTGAGTTGCGCTTGGGGAGTTACTACTTCAGGAGGTGCCAAAGGTGTCGGGGAATCAACAACTTCGGCTGTAGTTCTCTCTTTTACTGGTATCTTTATAGCTGATTTTGCACTATCATACTGCTTCTTCCAAGGAGTGGGAGATTCTCTCAAGAATGCTATGTGATCATCTTAATCTTTTTAATCAATTAACGATATATAACAAGAATTTTCAGGTATATGGATATAAGAACGTGGTTAGTGTATAATTCTGATTCACAAACAGGTATCAATGCTTCACTGCTCTACTTGCCGCCTTTTACAATGCACACACTATTGTTATTCTCTTGCATATGTTTCTTAGTTCATCAGGTGACTGTTCACTTCAGATTTCATGATATAAAGGATGCAATCTTAGAAAATAATGTTATGAAATATTTTGCTGTACATAATCCTTCTCTTAATTTGAAACCCGACGAATTCCAAATGTATGATTATATGGCACATAATTTAATATATTTGGTTGTTTTTTAATTTTGTGTGATCTTCTAAGAATCTCAATGCATAGAAGGTGTGAGTTGAGCAAACAAAATAGATAGATTTGACATAGATAAAGTGTGTGATAATTCTCAACTAACCTGGTCTGCCATGATTTATGGGTGAATTTTATCCTGCTTGCGTAGGCATAAATTTTCATTTTTCAAATTCTCAAGCTCTTCTGCGTTTTTTTCTTTGATGATGAACATGTATTGGAGAACAACATCAGATGGTTCTGTTTCTATGTCCAGAACTTTTCTTTCAAGCAAAGGATGCATTTGAGAAATCTTTTAATCATAACATGTATTATCTTATTTCATATACCTTAAGCAGTACTGAAAATGCGGGCTGGTATATTTTGAGTGTAATTAAACCCCAAAAAAAACAAACCTAGGATCAGAATGAAGCTCAAAATTTAGTAAATGCATACATTGCATATTCCAATTGGATAATCAACTAAACAAAAAGCTCCATATCAACATCTTAAAATTGAGAAAGTTCAAGAAACGTCAGCCAAAGATTCATTTGGATTATTTCATGTTAACTTTGAAACTAAGCCCTATGCAGGAAATATTATAAGTTGAGCATGAAGTTCTCAGAATCCAAGATTTCAAACACACAATCATCTTTCTTCAAGTTATTGGATTTGAAAAAGCAACTCCATCCTTTTCCAAACGCGAAACCCCCTCTATCTCTTCTCTTGATCTTCATCTGCCAAACTGTTCATTCACGATCCTGAATATCAATATGTTCAAGAATCCATTCCCATGTATTTTTCAGCAAATTTGCTTGGCACATGCTGCACAAGTACCAAGCAAATAGAACATGAACAAGAATCTTAACTATTGATTTCCGTATTTTAAAACATGCAAGGAACTCACTGGAACCACCATTAAGAAATTGCACTCTCCAATTATGGCTGCGGGGTAGCATGAGCTTAGCAACATTAGCAAGTTCATCTCCATATTTCCTCACAAACTCAGCTGGAAGACTCTGCCAAGAAGTATTTAACTTATGAGCTTAATTTTTAAGAATCAGATTTCAAACCAGCAAATATAACACAATGGCATTAAAACTAAATAATTACCAGCTTCTTTTGTTGGATGGTACTTGGAAGTATAACCTTGAAGAAGCCTTTCCCAGCATATGGCTGCATGTACTGCTGCATGACGGCCGCGGACCCATTCTCTACAAATTTCTTTCTTCATTGATGTTGTATTCTGCAGCTAAAACGGTATTTCATAATAATCTTTTTGAGTTGAAAATTGAAATAATGGTTTATACTCATTTGCTTCTCTGACCAAGCATTTTGACTGTCGTTAAATTCATGGGGTGAGTGGACTTTGAGCTGTCGAAAATTATGGAGTTTTTAATTAAATGAAATCACTCAGTTATTTGCAATCAAAATTACTGCTTTCAGTTTCATAGAGTTCAGTTTATTGTGAATCAAATGAATGCAGTTTATGTTTATTTTTCCTTTCACAAGAAAGGCCAAAAGTTTTTCTGAAATTCATTAATCATGGGAAATGAGGTAATACTGTAACATGTAATTCATGCCACCTGTGCATACTAGTTGACCATAAAGGTGTAACATGTGATTCATATCACTTGTAGTACTACTTGACCGTAAAGGTAATAAAAATAATATCTCAACTTTGTTACCGTGCGAAACCCTGAGATTTTAAGAAAATCTTATTTTATACCTTTTTGACTTTAATATGTTCCTCAAATCTTTTATCTGATGCTTGATATTTTAGAATATCATCAAATTGTCATGAATGATTCAGTCCATGGAATATTACAGGAGAGGCGAACTAAATTAGAATATGCGAGAATTGAGACAAAAGCAAGTTCACCATTAAAATAAAATAACACATTAACGAGATACATCCATTGGGTGACCAATTATGTTTATCCGTGGAAGAACATAATTATGAATCTACCATATGGTCTATTCGCTAATCTCATAGAATTAAAGAGAGAGAGGGTCCTAGAATGTTGAAAAATTCGGTTGGATTATCCAAAATGGGACCGACTCGGTTTGATTAAACATAAATAAATTTAAGTTATTATTATTTTATGTGAGTGGCACATCCTCCTTTCAGTTATCTTAATGGTCAGTTACCAGAAGGCAAATACAACACAAAATATAAAAATAAAAATATAGAGAAAAAGACTTATAGAAAATAATATTCTTTTTTCTATTTTCTTAAAAAATTAAAATATTTAGTTCATTTATTAATAAATAAAAAATTAAAGTATTTATTATATATATACACACATATATAACTATGTATGTACGTATAAGTATATGTATGTATTTGTGTACGTTCATACATACAAATGTATATGTATATGTGTACGTATATGTACGTGTATGTGTATGTATGTATAGACATGTGTAAGTACATATATGTATGTAAGTACATACATACATATGCATATGTATGTGTATGTATGTATATACATACATATGTCTATACATACATACATACATATATAGATACATATACAAATACATATGTACGTACACGCGCGCACACATACATCTTTTATTAGTTTTTCAATCTCTTTTTTATTTTAGAAAATTGAAAAATTTATTTTGAATTGTCTATTTTAAAAAATTGACTAAAATAAATATCATCTCTATCTTTTGTTTTCTGTGAAATATTTTTGTGAAAACCTATAGCAGTTTTCTATAAGTGAACAGACCCTTTAATCTCTCTCCTTTTTTTTTTTGCAATTTTTCCTTCTTAAAAATTGGTTTTTTAATTCTTAAAGATTAAAATTTGGATTTCTATGAGAGGTACTTGTGCCTTGAACCGTTATTTATTAATGTAATTGTATGTTTTGCCATGTATTATGATTTTTATTATTTCGTATTTTTTGTGAAATCATGCAGATAGTATGAATTCTACATTTGGCATAGCAAATTTTTAATATGATACATCTAATCGATTAGAGAGATAGAAAAGAAAATGAAAATTAAGAGTAAACTGATATTTACAGAACTTATTTATAAGATATCAATTAAATTGGACACTCCATGCATGAGAGGGTTAGTGGGATCGTATATTAAAAATAAGCCAAAATGAAATAAAGTATGCTAAAATAAACCTTATACAATTAATAATACTAAAATAATTTTCAACCTCATAACATATTAAAAATAAACCATAGCAAAATTTATTTTCTACTAACACAATATAGCAATAAATATATAGTTTTATACAAGAAAAAAAATATATAGTTAAATGTTTACCTTTACTATTTAAGAATTTTTTTAAAAAAAAAAAAAAAATTGAATGCTTCTTAATATTTAAATTGATTATCACTTCGGCATTAAGAATGAAAATAATGTTACTAATAAAATATCATTTATTTTTAAAATGAAATTACACTACAAATACATAAAATTACATTTTCTCTAACTTGAAATGGAGATAAACTTATACCGAACAAAAATAATGCAGTATGCAAATACTATTTGTAGTGGTGTTTGTGAAAAAATATATATTATTTTAATGCAATGGAGATTTTATAAAATAACTAAAAAGTGGAGATAATAATTGCCTCAATTGGAAAAATATTGATTGAAGTTTATAAGTTTTATAGTGGTCTTGAAAAAAAATACATTCACAATGGATAAAATTGACAATTCTAATAAAATTCAAAGGTAAAATTGAGTGGAATTGAAAAGTATTAGATTGGAAAATTAGCATTGATAAAATTTTATAAGTTAGTTTACTAGCGTTCTTGAAAGAAACATTCACAAGGTAAATTCTTCAAAATTCATGAATTATTTTGTAATATTAAGTTTCCAAATTTTTATTTTTTTATTTATTAAACCATTAATAGACAGAAGTATAATTCTTTTTACGTGCTTTTCTTTATTATTTGCACATCAATCTCAATAATTTAACAATTCGTCATTCTTTCACTTTCATTTCTGTAACTATTAAGTTTCTCAATTTAATTTAAATTCGAAACTCAAAACTTTCCTAACTACAAAGCTAAGGTTGAGAGAGTAGATGCAAATTGCTAAAGGAATTGGTAACGTTAGCATCTTATATGGCTACCAAATATCCCGTCCATCGGGACTCTTTAGGGTATAAACTTCATGCATTCATAAACAGCATGTCTATATCTCAAAAGGAATACTCTAAACTGGATCATTGTTATAAATCAAAAGAATTACATGATTAATTAGTGGAAGAGAAGAAGCTTCTTCCTCAAAAGCATACATTGGATATTAATGAATCTAACTCACCATTAAACTGCTACCAAAGGAACCTGCATTCAATTTAAATAAACAGACACAGACACAGACACAGAAACAGATACAGCGAGAGAGAGAGAGAGAGAGAGAGAGTTAGTTGGAAACAAACCATTGTCTAATAACGTTGTTTGTTGGTCAATTCCCAACCAGTAAGCCCTAGGGTCAAACCCTATTTTCAAACCTATATCAAAACAGTGTTTTCCACTTTTCCCAATAAGTCAGTTTTAATATTTTAAAACTATCCCTTCTCTACTTTTGGGTCACCTCCTACAACTCTGCCCCAAAATCCCATACGTGTACCCTTCCCTCACTAGATGCTGCTGCCACGTGTCTATCATTCGCTACTATTGCCTTTACTTCTCCTACTCTCTCTCCCATGCTATACAATAACTCTCCTTCTTCTCCTTCTCTCCCCCATACCCTAATCCCTCCCCCTGCGCATATTAGCGCGTACCCTCCGTTTATGCACCCCATCATCCCCCTCTGCGCCCTCATGTTAAACCTACACACCTGCTCAAACTCTAAACTGTCCACCCGGCGCACTGTAGCCACTCCACGACTATCCACGATTATGTACGTCTCGTTCCATACATCGAAGCAACCTACTATTATCCCTCTCCTCGACCCTTCCTCACGCAATATGTCCCCTTGGTTCCTTAGATCAAACACTATCAGTCCCAAACTCGTGCACGCCACCGCCGATTCCTGACTCGTTATCCTCACTCGCCCCACTAAGTCGGTTAACTCTGTTAACGTATGCCATCCTCGGACTGAATCCGGGTCGGTTAACAGCCCACCGACGAAAGTAAGCTCTTCTGTGTTGCCGTTCCATATGTGAAAAGCCCGACCCGGAACGCCGGCGTGGAGGCCTACCCACCATTGCCCACGGCCCGTGAAGTCTATTAACGCTCCATCCGCCACCACGTCTCCATAGTGGACCCTCCGTGGATATGCATTGCTGTTCAGGAGTGCCACGTGGATGTCGCCATCCAGAGATGCGAAGACTAATCGCGTGTCGTTGATGATGATGCCTGACACAGCGCGTGAGAACCGACCCAGACGGTCCCGGTGCTGTGGGCGGAAAGTTCGCGCGTGTAGGCGCGTGTTGAGGTCGAACAGGCGGACAGTGCCGTCGACGAAGCCACAAGCAAGGTATTGGTCGGAAAGAGCAAGACAACGGCAAATAACGGCGTCGGGATCGTCAGGATCGTCAACGTCTGAGGGATCATAATGAACAGTAAAATGGGAATATAAACCGGTGCGGAAATTTCTAGCTGTCCGATGGCGGTAGATAAACTCCTCACGCCACGTGGCTTGAAGGAGATTAGTCCGGCCCCATATACGACGAGTGAGACGGTGCCAAAGGAGATCGGAACGGGAGACGGCTCGCCACGTGGAACAAACCTGGAATAAAATAAAAACACCACGTAGATATATAAGCAACCACAGCCATGCATGCACGTAGCATCATGCAATAGATAAATCCTTCTTTAATTAGTTTTTTAAGTTTAGTTTTTTTAAATCAGAAAATAGAATGCATTTAAGACAGAAGCATTTGTAAAGAAAATCAATCTCATTATTCATTAAGGTTATTTGTGAAGTAGTCGGAATAGGAGGAGGAGATTAAATACTGTAGAGCAGCAAATCTGCTTTTATGGAACAGCTAGGTAATCTAGGTTTTAGCAAATCGAAGGTGAAGGCCTATAAAGAGACTAGTAGCATGCGCGATTTTAAAGCTTTTTAATTTGAAAATAGAGAAAGAGAGAGAAAGAGGGGTATTTTAGAACCAGATGTCAGGAGTCGAAGTCAGAATTCCAAATAAAGGTAAGATAGGTAAGTGTTTTATATAATATTTTATGATTTCAATGAAGAATCGACTTGTCTTCTAGCAAGGACAAAGACATTAAGAAGAAGAAGAGACCCCCCCCCTCCCCCCACAATCCCCATTGCATATCCTACTATCAGGGAGACTATGACACCCTTCTCTCTTTATTGTTATTCAGTATCCATGCCTACAAATACAAGTACACCAAGTACAATGTGACATACATGCACACTCCACAGACACAGAAACGAATAAAGAACAACCAACAAGAGACAAAATTATAAAGAAAAAAAATAAATTAAAAACTACATATGAAGGAAATGGCAAATGGGGATTATTTATTTTTCAAGGTAAATCAATTAATTTATCGCAACAGAAAACGACAAAGAAAGCCATAACTAAGCTGGATGTGGTCCATTATACTATTTATTACAATACGCATATGATTATACAAAAATATAAAAAACCATAGGTTTTTTTTATTAAAAAAAAAAAGGTTGAAGCGTGGTTTCCCATATAAAATTTCTCTCTTTCATTTCCAAGAAAGGGTTGCCCAAAGACCTGTCTCGTTAAAAAGAGCGAATCCATATCTTCCCCAACTGACCTTTTTTCTGATATTTCTTTGACTCTTACTTCTCCATATAACCTAGGGATGCCACTTTGTATACACTATATTCTTTGTTATTTACCATTAATTTTTATTAATCAGTGAATAATGACGAAAGAAATTAGTAATAAATAATGATTCCCTAGAGAGGAAAAAGAAAAAGAAAATTGGTAAAAGATAATATATAAAACAAGAAAGAACCTCGAGAGTCATAATAATAGAAAAAGAAAAAAAACAAAAAAGAAGTCACGAACTGACTGACTCTAGCTTAAGCAGCGAGCGAAGAACTTATCTCTGAAGTGACAAGGAGACATCAGTTTACAAAACAAGCATTGGGCTCCATGTGCTTTTTGGCATTGCACATGCTGGCTTTTGACTGATGCCATTCCAAAAATCTATTTTTGCAACATCTATTCTGTTTTAAAGGCTAATACACAGGACTATTTTTCTTTATTATTATTATAACCTTTTTTTGTGTTTAAAATTAAATATACTAATAGGGTTCAAATTGAGGAAACAATTAGAAGACAAAAGGGTAAAAGAAAAAAAAAGAAAAAAAACCTAAGCATTCCTTAAATCATGCTAATTAGTGATATGGTAAGAGATCCAACATGGCAATGTTAAAGTGGGCTTAAAAATGTCTTATCCGCATTTTAGTTATTACAAAAGTATCTGATAGATTTTCCAAGAGAGCTAAGAAAGTTCAGTCAAAAAGGCAATTGGATTCTAGAGCTTGAAAAGGATCATGCCAAGAAAGGGCAAAAGAAATCCAAGTCCAAAAAAGCCCTTTTCTCAAGTTATGAAAAGGGGTAACAAAAGAAGTAAAATTAAATTCACCATTTGCAATGGAAAGGGTGTCAAAATTTTCTCACCCCAATTTTTGAAAACAGACCATAAATTTAGTTAGAAATGGACTCATTAGAACCAGTTCCTTAAAAGTGTGCAGTTTCTCCTTGGATGCTCATATACATCCAACCTAATTTCTGATCAGTTTTGTATGTCAGCATTTCATATCAGTTTCAATTGCTGAACTAATATATATATATATATATATATATATATATATATATATATATATATATTAAAAAAAGGAATCTCAAATCATAATCTAAGAATTGGATTTTATAAATTTATAACATCCTGCAGGATGTGTAACAGCAGTTTGACTAGACCAAGATTTTGTCCATTCTGACAACAATGTGCAGAAAACAAATGCTGGTATAAATATGATTCTATTCTAGTAATTAACTGATTAACAATATTATCATAAAAGAACAAATCTTTTCACATAATAAAGATAAACCCAGAAAATAACCATCAATCTTAATTCATTTTCCCCTACTCAAAAATAATAATTGTTATTGATATAGATATAAAGAAGAAGAAACCTGAAAGACATTAGCGAGGGCCTGAGCGGCAGCCAGGCGGCCGAAGAAGCGAGAAGCATCAATGGCGACTTGGGCAGCAAGAGCTTCAACAAAAGGCTCAGGCCAGACCTCGTTAATGGCACGTGCGCGAGACCTTGATGGCCCTTCGTATTCACCTCTTCTTACTGCACCATGATCACCATTGCCATTGCCAGATGATGAGGAAGAAGAAGAGGAAGAAGACATTAATAATGAACGAATTTAAGAATTTTATTATATATTTATTCTGAGTGAAGAAACTGTATGAGAAGAAAGAAAGAAAGAAAGAAGAGAGAAAATAAGGGCTGCAAATGAACAAGGACAAAAAGGTGTAGATAAAGACGCAGAGTGGGGGTCCCAAAAGAGTGTGTTTGGAGATATATAAATAAATAATTAATAATAAATTTTCTTTTCTTTTTAATAAAGTCATAAATTAATAACATACTTCAATAATATTTACATTTTCTTTTTCAAATTTATATTATCAGTGGTTGTTTCATGCGCCATGTACTCACCGTCCGATCTATCCGAACACGCCAATCGATAACGTTTGATACGTAGATGCAGAACGCATGGATTATCATTACTTTCTTCGATTTAGTATTTTTGCAAATTTAATTAAAATTAATAAAATATAGGGAAAATTGGATGTATTTATAAAAAATTGAGATGTTTGGAAGGTTTTTCCCGCCCTGCAAAGACGGCGGAAACTGGTGGACATCTTTATTTTCCATGGTGTTTTCAGGTGCTCTTTTATACGTACGCTTCTTTGGACCAACCTTTTTATTGGTAGCACTACCTTTTAATTTATTTTTTCGAACTATAAGCGTTATATTATATTATAGTAATTAAATGCCAAATTCCAGTTCCATGAAATCTTAAAGTACATGAGCGCCCACCCTAGGAAAGTAGTCTTGTGAGAAGAGGGCGGGGACCTCAAATAGTTGGACACCTGAACCTTGGGTTCACTGGTAGCTCACTGGAAGCTATGATATATCCAATGAATAAGTATTTTTATAGGTTTGAAATAAGTAAAATAGTATGGGAAGAAAAGGGTATATTTGAGAAATCAAATAGTGAGGGAAGAAATGCAGGTTATATATATATAAATACATAATCATCACCACAACAGGAAATGAAATTGCTTAATTGCCACCAAATTGAGAGTGACAAGCAGATTTAATTGGTTGTAAAACTCTTTGTTTGTCTAGTAAAGTGGAAGCCAATGATGTATTAGATTATCCAAAAAAGGGTTTAAGTAAAGAGAATTTAGGAAACTAGAAATGAAGCGTGAAGACTGTGTCCCTCATGAGCAGTGCATATGATTTGCAGTGATTATTTATGAGTACTTATGTACAAGTTGCTCTGTGGAATCTAAAGAAAGGGGTATATGTGAATTTTACATTAATCATTTCTCACTGTCTCTGTGGTGGCCAAGCAATTAGGGATTGCAATTCAAGACTTGTCATTTCATGGTACTTTCTCAACAGAATTTTTGGGGTCGACATCAAAATTAACAGCCTATATGTTTATATAAAGCCAAAAAAACATACGTTAATTTCTTTAAATTTTTGAGGATGACCTTCAAGCTAATTTAGTGGCTTACTTTGTTTGGTTATAGGTCTCTGATTTAGGTCCGAATGCTACTGTAGTAAAGGCTTTATGCCCATTTCTTCTCCATCCTCGTGCATGGGATAAAAAGAGAAGAATGGCTATAAATTAGGCCAATTTATAATTAGAAAACATAGCAATTCAAGTATGGTTTTTACTTTTTAGAAACTCACTTTAAAGCATATAAGCTTTTACGTTCAACATAACGGCAAATGCTTTTGCTTTTAGGTATTAATCTATTTTAATATAAAGTAGTTAGAAACTTGTTTTAACTCTTTAAAAGCGTTAAAAATTCGTTTCAAAATGTTTTTACTATTTTTTGAAGTGAATACACTTTGATAATGTTGAAAATGAAAATATACAGAGTAATAATGCTCTTAACATTTTTTCTAATTAGCAAATATTAATTTTTGAAAATAATGATAATGAATTTAAAGAAAATTAAGGTGAAAATGAAAACATGAGGACATGGTGATTTTCTTGATGACCAGATGAGTGATTAGTTTTTGTTCGATTTTCATGTTGTAATTGTAATTTTAAATTATTGTGCCCAAGAATTTTTTTTTTTGGTAAGATAAGAATAATTATGATTTGTTTATTGGTTGAAAGTAATTCTTTAATTTGTATGCATTTTAATTATATTCAACACTTGTATTCTTGAATTGCATTAATTAGATGTTATTTCATATAAGTTTAAATGTTCTTATAATTTGCAAGTCAAATTGGTACTTGCATGAAATGCAAGTCTTGCCATTTAATTTTTTCTCTCAAACTTATGTGACATATATATGTATATTTTGAAAGCTACATATAAAAGAAGAGTCACAACAAGAAAAGAATTAAACACCGACGGAAATATAGTGACGGAACGATTTTCGTCGCTAAATGGCAGCTAAAATGATTTTCCGCAGCCATTTGGTGACAGATTTTTTTCCCGTCGCTAAATGCCAACAGAGCTTATCCGCCGCTAATTGGCGAAGAAAAAAAAATTTCGTCGCTAAAAATGGCGCCAAGTTTTCCCACCACATTCTACGACAGTAATTAGCGACGGTTAATTAAAACCGTCGCTAAAAATAGCGACGGAAAATTAGTACCGTCGCCAAAGAAAAAATAAAATAATTATATTTTATTTAGCGACGGATTTTTTTAATCCGTCGCTAATAATTTTTTAATTAGCGACGGAATGAATTATCCGTCGGTAATTTTAGCGACGGAGTAAATATTCCATTGCTAAAAGTAAAATAAAGATCTGATTATTCCCCCCCCCCCCCCCCCCCGCGATCCCCTCTCTCTCTCCTCCGTCTCCCCTCCGATTTCTGCCCCCTTGCCCTCACGCCGCCTACCACCGCCCCCCTGCTGCCGGTCTGCCCCTCCCCTCCGATCGCCGGTCCCCTCCCCTCCTCCTCCTCTCTCCCCTTCCTTCCCTCTTCCCGCTCCGATCTTCCCCTTCTTTCCCTCCCTCCGCATGCCACCTTCCTCTCCGCCGTTGTTCGGTACGCCGATCCGCCTGCTGCCGGTCCGCCTCCTCCTCCTCCCTCCCCTCCTCCGGCGTCAGGTACGCCGATCTGCTCCCTATAATGTTTTTAATTTTTTTTCTGTTAAATTAATTAAGTTAATATTATTATTATTATTGTTATTATTATTAATTTATTTATGTTAGTTAGGCATTGTTGAATATTAAATATTGTTTAAAGAAAATATAAATTTTTTATTAGTGTTAATTGTTGTTAGAATTAATTTAAAATAGTTATGTTAATTAGATATTTTATTATTGTTGAATAATACAATGAATGTTATTTGTTGGTAATGTATTATTATTAGTGTTTTGAATGTGGAATGTTATCGTTGCTAGGATAATTGTTGTAATTAGATGTTAATTAAACATTTGTTGAAATAGATGATTGTTAGTGTTATTAGTATTAGTAGGATTATGGTTAATTAATGAAATGACAAATTTAATATTGTTAGTATTATTATAAAATAATAAGATTAGCATTTTATTTGAGAAATTTGCTTTTTTTCTTGTTTTCATTGTATATATATATATATTTACTTTTTTATGAGTTTATTAATTTAAATGTTGTTATTAAATGTATTAATAGTATTCTTCACGTTATTACTGTAATATGACAATTTGTTTTTTTTTTTGTTTTTAGCATAATAATCCGTATAATTATTGTTTAAATGACTAGCAATTGTCGTAATTAATCATGTATTTTTCGTAATAGTAGTTGTATTTTGAGTTTCTAGCATTATTGTCTAAAATATTAAGTTTTTTTTTGGGAATTAGATTTTTGTAATTCTAATTGAGATGTCTCCTTGTTCATGAAACAGTTTTGGAATTAATTATGAGTAACGTAAATAGATCTTGGATGTATAGATGAAAAACAACGAATGGTTACATTAATCCCGAATTTGTGGAAGGGGTTCAGTCTTTTATTGAATACGCCAGTTCTCAACCTGCACATATGGACGGGGCTAAAATAAGATGTCCAGGCAAAAAGTGCCAACACCTTAGTTATCTTCCAGTTGATGCAGTGTATTTTCACCTGTTAAGAAAGGGATTTGTTCTAAATTATTTTGAGTGGACACGACACGGAGAACCATCAATTTGCAGTACCTCGATGGGAAACGTGGGTAACATGTCAACAACTGAGGGTGAATTTGAAAGAGGGGGGAATTTGGAGCTGATGATGTAGGGGTGACTGATAATCCATACGTCCAAATGGTTTACGATGCAATTGGCCATGATTTTAGGGAAAGTACACCAATGATGGAAGAACTGAATGAAAATGCAACAAAATTTTACGATTTGCTAAATTCAGTAGATCAGGAGTTATGGCCAGGCTGTGATAACATGACTCAATTATCTTCTGTAACTCGGATATTGAATATAAAATCCGAAGGCCATATTTCGAATCGAAGTTTTGACCAAATTCTTGCTTGGTACAATGAATCATTGCCTCTTGACCATAAAATGGCTGATAATTTGTACAATGTGAAGAAACTGATCAGTGGTTTAGGTTTGCCTGTTGAGAAAATCGACTGTTGTCGGTTGGGATGTATGTTATTTTGGAGGGATGACATCAATTTACAAGAGTGCAAATTTTGTGGTCAACCTAGGTACAAATCTAAAAGTGGCGGTAATCAGCAGAAATTGGTACCTTGGAAACGTATGTATTTTTTTTCGTTGACTCCCAGGCTTCAAAGACTATATGCATCCGAAGTTACTGCACCTCACATGAGATGGCATGATGAGCACGAAAGTACAGATGAAATAATGAGCCATCCATCAGATGCAGTTGCATGGAAACATTTCAATAACACCCATCCTGATTTTGCTACCGAATCTCGAAATGTTCGGCTGTGTTTGAGCACTGACGGGTTTCAACCTTTTGGTCAATCAGAGCAACAATATTCGTCATGGCCAATCATAATTACTCCTTATAATTTGCCTCCATGGATGTGTATGAATGAGGCATATATGTTTTTGACAGTTATTATTCCAGGACCTAGAAATCCGAAGCACAGAATTGATGTATATTTGCAGCCGTTGATTTATGAGTTGTAACAGCTTTGAGATGTCGGTGTTGAAACATATGATATATCACTTAAACAGAATTTCATGATGAAAGCAGCATTAATGTGGACAGTCAGTGACTTTCCTGCCTATGTTATGTTATCAGGTTGGAGTACGGCTGGAAAACTAGCTTGTCCTTACTGTGGCGATAATTCAGATGCGTTTTATCTTCAACATGGGTGCAAAACTTCTTGGTTTGATAACCACAGGAAATTCCTTCCACCTGATCACCCGTTCCGACGGAACAAGAACAAATTTATTAAGAATAGAGTTGTACTTGCTAGTCCTCCAGTTATCAGAAGCAGTGAGCAAATCTTACAAGACATTGATGAGTTGGATTTACTTAAGGTAACAAAACTTGATGCTGATGAAGTTAATGGAAGAATCAACAAAAATTTTGGTTGGTAGAAAATAAGCATTTTTTGGGATTTGCTGTATTGGAAGACTAATTTGTTAAGGCATAATCTGGATGTGATGCACATTGAAAAAAATATTTTTGATAATGTGTTCAACACCATTATGAATATAGAAGGGAAGACCAAGGACAATGCAAAATCACGAGCAGATTTAAAGTTGTTATGTAGAAGGCCCGAGTTAGATAAAGATTACTTAACCGAAAAATATCCCAAAGCATGCTACACTTTGGACAAAAAATAAAAGGAAGTCTTGTGTGATTGGTTAAAATGACTAAAGTTTCCGGATGGTTACGTCTCCAACTTGGCAAGGTGCGTCGACATGAGAAAGTATAAATTATTCGGTATGAAAAGTCATGATTGTCACGTTTTTATGCAGAAGCTACTCCCAATAGCATTTCGAGAGTTATTGCCGACAAAAGTGTGGGAAGCTATAACAGAGCTAAGTATGTTCTTCAGAACATTAACGTCATGCGAGATAAATGCGGCAGATATGGCAAGATTGGAAATAGAAATTTCAATAATCCTGTGCAAACTTGAAGCAATTTTTCTTCCAAGCTTTTTTTGACTGTATAGAGCATCTACCCGTGCATTTAGCACATGAGGCAAAACTCGCTGGTCCTGTTCAATATCGTTGGATGTATCCATTTGAGCGGTAACTATCTATGACCTTCAATTGCAATTATATTATACTTTTGTATGCTAATTAATGTCATTAAGATATATCATGTAGGTATTTGCTTCATTTGAAGAAAAACGTAAAAATAAAGTTAGAGTTGAAGGTTCAATATGTAATGCTTATTTGGTCGAAGAAGCAAGTACTTTTTGTTCGCATTATTTTGAATCTCATATACACACGAGACAGCGGAAAGTACCACGTAATGATGATGGCGGGGAATCAAGTAATCAGGACGAAAACTTATCCAGTTTTACGTATCCTGGGCGTTTACATGGTCGTTCAATAAGGAAAATGCTAATGGAGTATGAATTAATAGCGGCCCATAGTTATATTTTATTGAATTGCGAGGAAGTTCGGCCTTTTGTGAGGTAAGTTTAATATATACGCTAAATTGTTCATTTGTTTTACTGTGTCAAGAGTGTAATATATATGCTGTATTTTGGCATTTTAGATTATTTGAGGAATGGATACGGGAGTTAATGCCTGAAAAAAATGAAAATGAGGTGAACAAGAAAGTCAAAAAGCACTTTCATTATTGGTTCAAGACATATGTAAGTTGTGATTTTCACCATACAAACCCATACATACAATTATATATGAAATATATCATTTAAATGATGTTAGCTTATTGGAATATGTAGGCATCAACAAATGCAATTGACAACAAGTACATCATTGATCTTGCAAAAGGACCTTTGCGATATGTTAAATCATTTTCGGTGTATTTCGTAAATGGATATAAATTTCATACACAGAGTCATAGTCATAACAAAGAAACGGTAAACAGTGGGGTTTGCATTCAAGGAGAGTTGATGGATTATTATGGGCAAATTGTTGATATAATTGAAGTCGAGTATCCTGCGTTGCCAATAAAGCGTTGTGTATTATTCAAGTGTGGATGGTATGATCCAACTATTAACGATGGAACAAAAATACATACCAGATACAATTTAGTTGATGTCAACCAGCGTAGAAGATTGAGGAACTTTAAACCATTTGTGTTAGCAATGCAAGTGGGCCAGGTATATTATGTCTTTTATTCAAGCGTAAAGCGAGACAGATCGGAATGGCTTGCAGCATGCAAAGTAAAACCAAGAGTCATTTATGAAAGGAAAGGCGCCGGACAAAGTGAACATTCTGAAAATAATGATGCATTTCTGGAAGAAGAACCGGAAGTTCATGAAATCAATAACTCTCTGAATTTTGAAGATAACGAACCATTGAACTATGCGGATAATGAATTTGTTGACATTGACTGTGAGGATAATGAGGAAACTTTGGTTGGCGATGGATTTAATGACGAGCCAGAATTTTCCTCTTCTATATCAGAAAATGAGGATGATTTGAATTACGATTTACAGCTTAGTAACGATAGCGAATAATTTGTTTACTTACTTGCTTATAATGTGAGAACAATTAATATTGCACTGACTTGGTTTTTAATTTAATATGCTTATTACAATGTAATTATTTTCTATTATCTGACAATATGCATTTTTCTTATAATGTCAGGTTGAAAAATGTTTAAGCGAAAGAAGAGAACAGGGATTCCTCCACGTCTCAGGTTGCATGATGGCGTTGACAGTACTGGTGATGGAAGATCCCCATCGCAATGGCTCAATGCCAGCACTCAGGCTGCCGCATCATCGACCATCCCAACTGTTGTACCATCTACCATTCCTTCCACTGATTCCACTCCTATGGCACACCCTAAATCTATGCCAACTCAGGTATCAGGAACAGAACAAGCGGAAGAGCCTACGCCTGGCTCAATTGGAGTTGATGGAAGAATGTACATCAACATCACAGCTGAGAAGTAAGTGATTAATATTTCACTTCATTATGATTTCAATGACAGTTATTACTTGTACTAATATTATTCACATTTTTGTATCTTAGATTGAATCCTTCAGGAAAGTGCTCACGCATAATGACAACCTCTTTCAAAAATAGAATTGAATACGATGGGTTTGTCTGGAAGAATGTGTTAGACGAAATAAAGAATTTTTATTTCGAAGAATTCAAGGTAAAAAATTTATGATAAATTTTGTTACATAACAAATTATATTGTACACTTGCTTACATTTTATTTTTTGTTCTGTCTGTCTCATAAGAAAAAATGTTATTGGGACTTGGCGTTTGACGATATCATGTATTCTGTGTGGGAGACTCGTGAGCGGGTACGTTACAGAGATTTAGTGTGCTTGTTAAAAAATGGTGGTGTCCGAGCTCGCTATATGACCGAAAATTTATGGGCATATTGGAAACAGTATTGGACGACGCCTGAAGTCATTTTAATTTCAGAGCGGAATTCTAGTAACAGACGTAGGGACTCAGTTCATGCTTGCATACTGGAGGATCAATGTCCCATCGGGAACATGCAGATAGACTTGTAAGTATTACAAAATATTACTGTTACCACTGTAATTAATGGTTAGGATGTCTAAAATTTATCTCATTACCATAGAGGAGGATGGGAATGTTACTTGTGTGAGGAGTTTACATTGTTGTTGAATGTTGGATGGTAGCATTGTAACACCCCCTAACGTAGGCGATCCCATCCGATAAGGAGTGAGATGCCGTATGGGTAAAGGTGTCACCACACAGATACAGGATAAACATACATTTGTACACGAACATACATACCGAAATACAGGGTAATTAAAACTTTACAAAACCATTCATGAAAGAAGCTGATCATGCAATAATATAACGGAAAATATTACATTACTGTTTGATCAACGTACAGAAAAGCATAAGATATTACATGTCCAAAAATACATATACAGAAGCGGAAGCTATTATAAAACTGATACGACATAGTTCTATGTAAAAAGAATCATCTAAGACTACAAAAGATCAAGTCCTACACTAAACTCTGCTGTGTTGGCTTGACTGCGGCGACTCTCCCAAAGCAAAGCTCCTTCTGCACCTGCACGGGAAAACACACTGTGCTAAGCGATAAACGCTTAGTGGAGAAACACACACATGAAAGGGACGGCCACTCACAATGGTCGTCGAGCATAAAGCAAACATACAGATGGCATAAGCAGAAATACATATTAGGAATAAATAGGAACATGCAGCGTATAAAGCCGTGCATATAAATCATCCTGCATCACACTTGACGGGTGTTCGGCAAGTGTACCGAATCGACAAGTAATAAAGTGGGGTATAGTTAGGACCCCGAGTTATCGTACCCAAGGGAACAAGGATTGTCCAGTTAAATATCTATAGATGAGTGAATTTGAGATGTCCCCAATTTGTTTGGTGGAGAAAACTAAACTAAGCAAGAAAATAAATTAACAATTAAATATAAAATTGGTCATCAAGAAATTACTCAAGGATGAAATTAAATGCTTAGGAAATTCTATCCTCATAGATGTAACTGAAAATTGGTAAAACAATATAACATGAAATTCTGGACAACCCAACTAAGCCCAAGCCTACCATATCCTTGGATTAAGCTATTCTAATTAACAAACCTACCATCCCTGGATTAAGTCTATTAATTAGCTTAAGCGCGGGTTACCAAATCCTAGATCTAAGACAACCTACCATCCCGGATTAAGCTATCTTAAACCTATTTATTCCTCACTATTCTTAATCTAATAACATCAACACCCACAAACCAACCTACCATCCCTGGATTAAGCTGGAAAGATAAATGTCAATATTAAAAGAACAGAGCATTTGCACAAACAATAATTTTCAGATTTAGCTCCAATCATCATTATAATTGCAAAACAATATATAACAAGAGGAATAAAAGAAAACATGAAAATATTTATTAAATCCAAATATCCAAAATACAAATATGATTCAAGAACTCCCAAGCATGATTAACTACTCTAACATCAAGAATATAAACATAAAAGATGAAAAATTAGAGTTTAGAATACACCCTTGATGAGAGAGAAAATAGATCTTGAAGTTCTTGTTCTTCAACCTTGGAATCCACTTGAATCCCCAAAATCTAGATTTAAACTAAATTGATCTAAATTATTTAAGAAGGAAATTGCAATTCAAACTTAAATCTAAGTTAAACAGAATTTAAAAGGAAAATTAAACCATGAAAATAAAATAAATTGTTGCTGGAAATTAAATAAAAATAAACCTAAGTCTACTGCCTAAAGGAAAGAATAGAGAAACAAAAACTAAAACTAAACTTAAAACTAAGCTGCTTCCCCTCTTTCAGCGGCGTTATTTTCTTTTAATACTGAAGAAAAGCACAGCTGTGCTTTGATAAGCACAGCTGTGTCCTGGGAGTAATTGGTGACTTAGGGTTTCGTTGCGTGCGCGCTGGCTGGTGGAAAATATGCGTGACACAGCTGTGCTTTGCGAAGAAGCACAGCTGTGCTTCTGGGCGAGAGGGACGAGATTTGCGTCGTCGTTCCTCATCTGCGCGTTCCTCCTTCGCGTGACACAGCTGTGCCTTGCGAGATTGCACGGCTGTGTCGCTTAATTTCATGCTGTGCGCGCCTCTTTCTCTTCGTGGCACGGCTGTGCCTTGTGCCTGTGCACCTGCCACCCTCGAAAGCACAGCTGTGCTTATGAAAAGCACGGCTGTGCTTTAGGCAAAATCTGCCTCTTTTGCATTATTTCTTCTAAAATCACCCAACAACCTCCAATTTAGCTCCGATTAATAATATAATACCTGAAAACATCCTAAAACTTATTAAAATTATAAAAACATTATAAATTAATAAAAATACAAAAACTCATTAATTATTATTAAAATTAAATAAATAAAACACATAATTAGGCCAATAATTAATCTAAAATATTAATATAATTGCAACTTATCAACACTCATAATATTCAAATACTTGTAATCATAATTACATCAGGGACTGATTCACAAATCGATCATGCCACTCATCCATATATCACATACTTATCATCATGTCAAACAATTTCACATAAGGCACCTGCTGACTCAAAAGTAGTGGATAACGAGTGAACAGACAGTACTTTACGGGTACGAGCCGATTTATGACAGTACCTTACGGGTACGAATCGGAAAAACCATTTTACTTTTATCATATACAAAACAATTTTACTGAGGGATCTTAAACAAGATCCTATACTGAGGGTTCGCGAGGAACCTAACGGGGACCTAATTGGGGTCCAAACTGAACTGAGGCTGCAGTTATAAGACTCTATTAGGTATGCCTAATTATCCACTAAACTGATTCTAGCAGGTTATGTATAATCCATTCAATTCATTCCATAATATCCCAAAATCGTATATATATATATATATATATATATATACATACATATATACATACATATAGGCATATTCATATCATGGATTCGCATTCATATAATTCATAAGTTAACAGATGTAAGACTTATAGTCGCCAAAAGAAACTGGAGTTCAAAACCACACACACACACCAAGGGAAAACTCATTCAGCACAACAAGGCTGTCCCGCTCGCGACAGAGACCATAGTCTCTTCGCTGCGCGCGCGACGGACTTCGCGATCGCGGGGAGGAGGGAAAAGCCTGACTCCGTCGCGCTCGCGACAGAGAGCCTAAACATCGCTATCGCTGCTCCCGATAAATCGCGTGCTCGCGACAGCACAGGCCAGCATTGCGCTCTGTCGCGATCACGACACCGTCGCACTCGCGACAGAGAGCACACAACAGTTTTTTGCTATCGCGAGCTCGCAACAACACAGCCCAAGATCAACGGTCTCTGTCGCGCTCGCGATAGTGTCGCGATCGCGACAGAGTTGTGATTCCCAGAATCTGCAGATCTCTTCCTCTCCCAAAACTCACACACAAATCACATCCCATGGCCTCTTACCTCAAATCCAGCCACCCATCACCATCAATACCCATAATATAACATTTATCATTAAGTAATTTCACACCAAACATCAATTCAAACTCACAACCCCAAAAATTATCAAAACCCAAAAATTTGCAGCAAAACCACATTAATCCTCACAATCACTACAATAATCCCATACTCATGCAAAATTACCTTTCCCAAACAAAACCCATAACATACATGCCATATCAAGAGCATATCACAACCCAATTTCCAGAAATCACCAAGAACACATACATGAACATATTTACATATAAAAACAGGAAATTTCCCAAACCTTGTATCCTTTGCTCCTAATGCTTAGATCCACTAGGTCCCGCCTTCTCTTTACCCTTCGGTTCACGAGGAAGCTCAACTAAGCATCAAACCATCAAAGCACACAAACTCAAAACCCTAACTTCAAACCCAAAACCAAAAAAATACAAGGAAGAAGAAGAAGATGAAGAACTTGGACTACACAAGGGAGATGCATAAACTTACCAAGGAAAAAGCAAGGAGATGATTAATTTCCACCACTTGAGGCTTGAATTCAAGCTACAATGAAGGAGAAGAGAAAGAAGAGACAGGAAGAGAAAAGAGAACGGGATTGAGGGAGCAGAAATTCTGCTTTCCCTTTCTCTTTCCTCTTCTTAATCCTTCCTTCCCCCCTCTTGCCAAGTGCCCTCATCCTAATGGTGGAATTCAATCACTCACACCCAATAAACATACATCATGGACACACAATGAACACCCTACTAAAACACACCCTACCATGGTATGAGCAACCACACATAATGCAACTCCCACTAGATACACCCTACTATGGTATGAATGCTCACACATAACATAACCCACTAATGCATATCCTACTATGATATAATCATGCACACACTATCACAACCCATAAAACATATAGTATACCCAAAATGCCCTTATGACCATGCCAAACACATACTAACTCATGCACACTCACAAGGCTCATTCTTCTAGGGGGCAAACGGGGTGTGACAAGCATAGTCTCGAAATTTGAAGTGTTTTTCTATCTTTGTACACAGGAGGTATGCTCCAAATATAGGGGAAACTCTGCCGAAATTTTAGTAAAAATTTGTACGAATAGTCAATAAATTATAGTTCACCTTTAATTCTTTTTATGTTTGCAGGGAGCATCGATGGGTCGACTGGCTACCCACGCTGAGGTATTTTTACACACCCACACCAACAAGCATGATGGTCAAACGTTCTTCAATTCTCGGTCAAGGGTTTTACATGTATGTCCAAATTACTATATTTTATAAATTTTAAATATTAGTTATTATTAATCGTTACTTATTGTAAAACATTTGTCCTACGACAGGAACAAGGTCAAGATGCAATTCAGTAACGCTCACAAACTTCTGATCATGTTGATGCGAATCAGATCTATTATAAAGTGGCTAGTGGTAGAGACCAGCGAGGACGGATATTTAGCTTAGGTTCTTTGGTCAAATCCTGTTACTCGAATTCCTCAAGTTCAAGTACTGCCGCATCTAATAGACGGTCTGCATCCAGGGAAGTACTTGAACTTCAGAATACTGTAAGTGAGCTGAGATCTGAATTGCAACAGTCACAGACTCGATGGCAAGACTCAGAAGCTCGGTGGCAAGACTCAGAGGCTCGATGGCGACAATCTCTCGACTTTATATCTGAGCTATGCAATGAGATGGCAAATTTGAAGGGTATGGTCACCTCGTTATCGCAGCAGTTTGATCGTACTTCTCAGCCACCGCCATCAGCTTAGTTATGATTTTGTATTAGACATATATGGATATTATGTTATTAAATAATTACTAACTTTATAATTAACACAATTATTAAATTCGACTATTATTGGATATTAAAATTTAGATATTATTTTCATTTTTTCATTATTTTGCAATTAATTTTACAGGTTATATCTGCATAAAAAAAATAAAAATTTTAATTTTAAAAGGAAGATCGCATTCCGTCGGAAAATTCCCGACGGAAACTCAATTTCCATCAGGAAATTTTTTGAGGAAAATTTTTCCGTCGGAAGAGTTTCCCTATGTCTAATATGCCGACGGAATCATTTTTCGTCGGTATATTCATTTCCCGACGGAAATTACCTATTTTTCGTCAGTAATTTCCGTAAGAAAATCAGTTTTTTCTTGTAGTGAGTTTTTACGCTTTGCTTTTATATTTCACATTTTTTAAAATACTTTTGATAACCTTGTAATCAATGATAATGATTAAACTTTTCGATTCACTTAAAAAAAACTAAAATTAGAAACTAAAATTAGCGATGGTAATATTTTCGTCGCTAATTAGCGTCGGATTAGTGACCATTTTAAGATTTGATCGTAAAAATCCATTTTTCTTTTTTTGTAACTAATTTAGCGACGAAAAAAAAATCGCTAAATTTTATCAGCAATTTATAGCGATTTTTTTGCGATTAATTTAACAACTAAAAAATTCGTCGCTAATTTTTGCGACTAAAAAATCTGTCGCTATTTCAATCGCTAAATTTGAAAGTAATTTTAGCGATTTTATTTGCGATGGATTTAGCGACTAAGGCTCCGATTGAAACAAATGAATTCAATTTGTAAAATTCGTTTACAAATAAATTTCATATGAAATTCATTTGTAAATGAATTTATATGTTTGGAATAAAATTATTAAAATATGTAATTGAAAATGAATTTCTTATTTTTATGTTTGGAATAAATGAATAAATGAATTTATTTCTATATTATTTACTAAAATATCTTTAATGTCAATTTTGATATCTTCTTTCAATTACTTCCAATAAAAAAAAATAACAAATTTATTATTAATTTAATTACTCTCAATTTTGATATATTATTTCAATTTCAATTATTTTCAATTTTGATATTTTCTTTCAATTTCAATTACTCCCAATAAAAAAAAATCGTACATACCGAATGAAACTAATAAGTAAAAATCTAATGGAGATAAGTAAAAATCCGGTGCTGGTGGTTTTGGATGACAAAAAAATAGTAATAAGAGAAGGAGAAGAATAGTGATAGAATAGAAATAATAACAGATTACGTTAACTATATAAAAAAAAATTTATAATAAATAATTAAAAGGGTATTATAGTTTTTTTAATTTTAACTTTTAAAAATGTGGAATTCATTAGCAAATTTCACCTATTTTGATGGAATTTGGTGAAAATATAGTGAATTTCATGGAATTTAATTCTATGAATTTAATTCCTATTTTTTTTTGTATTCCAAGAATGAGAAATGATAATTACAAATGAATTCCATAAAATTTTATGGAATTCATTTATTTCAAGTAGAGCCTAAATTTGGAGGTGCAGCTTTCCAACAAACATAAATTAAAAAAAAAAAAAAAGTGATCCAATTCCGCAGCATATATTGAAACTCATTTCCGTATCTCTGTGTTACGGAAATAAAAAATACCTCAGTCTCCCAAATATTTTTCAAAATACCCCAAAAATTAAATTAATATTTTAAAAAATATTATTTATAAAAAAAGTCCCGTTTGAAATGGCTAATTTGTAATTTAGCTCTAGGCTTTCCAAAAGGAAACAAAAATATAACTATTATCATCCTAATCTAAATAAATTAATTAGTTCTTTGTTTTTAATCAGAAGAAACTAATTATATATATATATATATTTCGTATTGTAAGTGTTGATATCGCGATACTCCAAAAGCAACCTAATATTAATTGATTGAATTTAAAAAATAAATTGATTAATTAGTTCGTGTCCATCCTTAATATATATAAGTATATAATCCAATTCTGTTGGAAATTGAGACTTTTTGGCAATTGTAACCAAATACTCCCTCCGGTTTTTTATGTTTGACGTTTTAGAATTGTTAAAAAATTCTTTTATGAATGACTTTTGAAACTTTTGATATACTTTTGGTTGGTTTGTCCCATATTTACCCTTAATTAATTTGCTTATCTTAAATGAACACTATTTTCAAGGAGGAGATTAATAAGGATAAATTAGTCATATACATAGCCTATTTAATAGGTTATTGGTTTTACCAAATAACCTTAAACGTCAAACATATAAAAACGGAGGGAGTACTAGGAAGGAGACTAAATTTTCCGCTGAATATACAAAGTATATTAGTTTATGTCTTACAAATGATTAGAAAAAGACATTCCCATAAGCGCAGTTTAGGTTGGAAGTTAATAATAATGTTAGATTTTTCACTTTTTATGAAATCGAAACACCAATATTTGAATGGGAATTGTTAGTTGAACCATCACCTAACGAAATTTCCCGAATTGAGAATTTGAACCCAAAGTCTAAGTCAAAGAGGAGGTCGAGGTATTATTACCAATTTAACAAACATTGTGATTGTGTTGAATATATATTCTACAAAAATATTTGTAACATTGAACGATACTTTCGCAAACTTCCACCAACTTTAGGCAATGAAGTTAAAGCTAATTGGCCACCTTTTGCACGTAAGATTTGGGATTTGAATAAAACTAGAGCATCATAAGTGTATTTGCACATGTTATGTTAATAGATCTACCTAATTCTCATGCACAAATTATCTTTGTAAAAAATGATTGGTTCTATGGTAGAATGTTCTAATGTTTTCATAACAATCATAACCCTCCCTTCCAAAATCACCATTATGCCATTTCTTCTGCATCACTATACAGAACTGATTAATTTAAAATTAAATACTGTTAAATTTATAATTAAAAATAATTTTTTTAATAATATATGTTATCCGTGATTTCGAAACTGTTAAAATCAACCTGCACGCACATTACTGTTTAGAAAATTAAGGAGCGTGAAGACACGCAGTGGAAGGGAGAGCGTGAGGGGGTTAAGATATGGAGTGAGGTAAGCTGAGAAGTGCTTTTTGACTGGAATGCTTGAAGTAACTGAAAAGCTTATGATAAATAATAAAATAAAATAAAATATTTATTGCAGAACTCAAATATTAGTTGGGTCACACAGCAATGTTTATGGAATTTTAATTAAATTATTTGTAAAGTGCTAAACTGTAGTCTGCCTCTGATAAAAAAAAAAAAAAAAAAAAAAGTGCAGTGTTCAGAAATAGATTGATTTATATATAAAAAAGAAATGTTTAGGTGTGAGTAGAAAGTATATTGGGGTTTTAGGGGTCTAGTCTGTGTGTATCTATAGAATACATGAGTTACAGTAAGCTACCGAGTAGGGTTTCAAGTAAGATTAGGATTTTGACTTATAGTTATGGCCTCATGGGCTCTCTTTTCCATACCAATTCCTTCAATCTCACCCTAATACTACCTCACTGAGAGAAAACCTACCGTATTTTTTAAGTTAACGAAGACTTTTACTCGTTTCATTTATTTTTATTCGTAATTTTTGAATAAAATTTAAATTATATTTATATATAATTTTTATTTTTTTAATGTAATTTATTTTTTTTAATTTAATTTTTTTAATATAAATTGATATACTAAATTTAAATTTATATATTAAAATACTTAATTTTATTTTAAATTTAAGAATAATTAATATTTTTTAATATTTATAAAAATAACAAAAGTGACTGTTATTTACGAATAGGGGAAATACCTTTTAACGGTCATATTCATAATTTTTTATTTTTTAATTATTATATTAATAAGTAATACTCATTTTATTTTATTGTAATTTTTTTAGTAAAATTTAAATTTTATTTATACGATATTTTTATATTTTTAATAAAATTTATTTTTTAATATAAGTTGATTAGTTTAAAACCAATTAAATTTGAATTTATCATAAATTTTAGTTTTAATCGCTCAATTTAATTTTAATTTTAAGTTTAATGAAACGGAGATAGTACCGATTTAACACTAAAAAAATACTAGAAATTGAGAATTATTCTAGCCAAAACCCCTGATAAATAATATTCATACAAACCTTTATATCACTTTAAACGGCTTTCAAATAAGCTCTTGTTTCTAGGGGTGAGCATGGTCGGTTAACCAGTCCATGAGTGCCAGTCCATTAACCAGTTCATTAAATCGATTATTTAAAATTTCAGTTCATTAATCAGTCAATTACCATCGGTTTCGAATTTTCGGATCGGTTATCCAATATTTTTCGGTTAACCACTATAATTATAAATATATTCATAAATAAAATTAAAATGTTCAAGATACTTAAAAATTAAAATTTTTTCACTATAATATAACATTATTGTTGTTAAAATAAAAATATTTTGTGGATATAAGCAAATTTGTTTTTAAAAATTAATATTTAATAAGTAAATATATTAACCGGTCTATAATTATTTTTAATTAGATAAATTGTTGCACTTACTAATAGCCAATTAAAAAAGCTTAAAAACTTTAAAATAATTAGTATAATGAAAAAAAAATATATGATCACCTTTAATCAGGATAAATTGTTATAAATTATTAATAAATTAATAAATTAACTAAAAATTCGGTTTCGGTTCGGTTAACCAGTCACATGAGTCAAAAACCATTAACCAGTCCATTAATATCGGTTTTTTCAAAACACTAACCATTAACCAGTCCATTACAATCGGTTAACCAGTTCATCGGTTCGGTTTCGAATTTTTTTTTTTCCGGTTAACAAAGTCCATCGGTTTTTTTGCTCACCCCTACTTATTTCCAAACATTTTTCACTTCTTTTCCTCTATCTTTTCCTTTAGAATTAAAAATGAGAAATTTTTAAAATTAATATTTTTTGAAAAACTATTAATTCTAAAAATTAATATGAATTGGAAAATATCTAAAAAAATTGAAATGATTTTAAAATCACAATATATTACTATGATTTTAGATAGTGAAATCCACATAACAAATAAAATTTTTATATTGAAATCGTAACAGTCTACTGCAGTTTTAGAGTTGACATTGACATTGAAACAATAATAAACTATTGCGATTTCAATGTGTGTCAGATCGATTTTTTTTGTTCAATCCAATTTCTTTTCGATTTAGAATTATAATTTTATGTGTCACAAATTAAAATTCTTGATTTTAATACTTCACCTTTTCTTATATGAAATATTTGATTGAAAACATTATTCTTTCGTGGTCATTCTATTTTTCAACCCTAAATTTTACTGCAAATATCAATCATATAATATTATACCTTAATTTATTTTTTTAAACAATTATATTTTATTTGCCAGTTATTAGAAACAAACTAATTTAAATATTTTGTTAAATAAGAAAAGAAAATAAGGTTATGAGCATTACACATACAAGCAGAAAAAAGAGTACTTTTTATGTATTTATATATTTATTCTTATTATATAAGTTGAAATTGATAAAAAAAAAAAGATTGTTGGATATGGTAAAATTCAAAAGAATAAGGTATGATTAAATATAGGGGTGAGCAAAAAAACCGATGAACTCGGTTAACCGAAAAAAAAATCCGAAACCGAACCGATGTACTGGTTAACCGATTGTAATGGACTGGTTAATGGTTAGTGTTTTGAAAAAATCGATATTAATGGATTGGTTAATGGTTTTTGACTCACGTAACTGTTTAACCGAAACCGAATTTTTAGTTAATTTATTAATTTTTTAATAATTTATAACAATTTATCCTAATTAAAAGTGATCATATACTTTTTTTTCATTATACTTATTATTTTAAAGTTTTTAAGTTTTTTTAATTGACTATTAGTAGGTATAACAATTTATCTAATTAAAAGTGATTATGGACCGGTTAATATATTTATTTATTAAATATTAATTTTTAAAAACAAATTTGCTTATATCTACCAAATATTTTTATTTTAATAACAATAATGTTATATTATAGTGAAAAAATTTTAATTTTTAAGTATCTTGAACATTTTAATTTTATTTATGAATATATTTATAATTATAGTAGTTAACCGAAAAATATTGGATAACCGATCCGAAAATTCGAAACCGATGGACTGGTTAACCGATAGTAATGGACTGGTTAATGGATTGAAATTTCAAAAAAATTGATATTAATGGACTGATTAATGAACTGAGACTCATGAATCGGTTAACCGACGATGCTCACCCCTAATTGAATATATGTAAATGTAATTTCTCAATAAACACTTTTTTGTAAAATATCTTGTCCTTTCTGGATCCGCAATTGAAGATTTTTTAATAATAATAATAATAATTTAGTAAAAAAATAAAAGAAAAACAAACAAAAAGATGACAAAGTTATTATAATTGATTAATACTAATTCCCCTTTTCCTCTATAGGAGTGTTTTATTATTATAATATATAAATATTATTAAAGTTTATATTTTTTTCTTTTTTATTACTTGCCTTTTTATAATATTGAAAATTAATATCAGTATTATTAAACCGGATTGTACTGATCGATCGGACCGATTTAATGCAAATCTGCAGTTGATTTGGCTTGGTTTAATATTTAAAACTAGAATAGTAAAAAACCGTATGGAACCAATCTGAATCAGTAAAAAATTGGTTGAACCAATGAAAAACCTAATTGAACTATAAAGAAAACTGGATTGAAAGAAAAAATCAATATGACACACACTAAAAACTGCAACAGACTCTGAAATCATAGTGATGTGTTGCAGTTTCGGTGTAAAATTTTTTTGCTGTGTGGATCCCACTTTTGAAATAGCAGTGATGTATTGTAGTTTTAAAATCACTATATTTTCTCAAATATTTTTCCATCCACACCAGTTTTCAAAATATGTTTTCAAAAAACATTAATTTTAAAAATGTATATTTAAAGAACAAAATAAATTTTAATTTTTTTTATATGAACAAATTTAATTTGAGTGAGTAAAAATATTTTTTTAAATCAATATATATTGATTATAATGAAATTTCATATAATTTTGGAGAGTAATATTAATTTTTTGAAAAAATAAAAAATTTCACGGGTAAAAATATAAAATCAAAAATTTCAGGAAAAGAGTTATTAATCTTTTTTTTTTTCAAAAAAATATTAAATTTTATAGATAAGAAATTAATTTTAAAAATTTCAGAAGACAATAGCCCCTCGGAAGGTCACCTACATTAAATTTAGCGTTTGAGTGTGAGAAACATGTAGAAAATGAACAAGCTTTTCCAGAGCAAGACTTCTCCAACCTTGATGCATTAGCTTGCTTAGTCCATTTGCATATTCAATCAACTGTTGATTTTTAACTACTCCAGTCATTTGCAATGCAATGCAATTATAGACATCCATGAGACTTTTAAATCATTTGATCCTTAATTTACAAATAGCAGCAACTGTTCAGCTCTTTGCTATTCATGGAGCTCACCGCTAAGATCTCCCCATCGAACATTGTGTTTCGCAGCAAGATAATGTGCCCCAACTGGACCTCTGCTACCATAGGGATAAAGCTCAGGAACAATCTTCTTTTCCTCAAGTTCCTTTAACAATGGTGTAAATAGTGCCCAAGCAGCATCAAGCTCATCACTTCTGATAAATAACCTTCGCTCTCCTTCTATTGCATCTAAAAGAAGCCTCTCATATGCATCTGGTATTTCCGTTGGGTACCTTCACATTCAAACACAGGTTTTCATTGCCTAGAAAATGGATATGTATACAAGATCTTTAAGTAGCAGATGGAAAAGCACAAAGGATCCAACTTTTGTTAGTCATAAGTATATAATGCTGCTATATCCATATAGGATGAATTGTGTATGGTGAGGCCCGGTGCATTTGTAAGATTGCTCTATTATGTTTTGATGGGATTACTAGTTCGATGCAAAATATTCCCCTTTCAAGTGCCAAATATATCATTGGAATAGTCCAGGATATGGTAAATGATTAAATTATTGCCTATTGCAATCATCTTACCTTGCTCGGTATAGCAAATTTAGGTCACTGCGATCCAATCTCATTCCAAGACCAGGAACTTTGTTATTGATCTTTAGATATATAGCTTCATCAGGTTGCACACGGAGAACAAGCTCGTTTGTTGCCTTATCTAAATCAGTTCCAAAGTTCCGCTTGTATAAATTACCTGGGACATGTCTGAACTGCACCCGTATCTCTGCTCTGGATTCAATCAGAACATCTTTAGGTCCATTAGGATGACTTATCCCATACTGTAAAAAGTACATATGGAGCAAAGATTGGCAATCCGCTCATTTGGTAAGTTCTATTCTACGTACCGCCTAGTGTGAAGAGCTTTCCCAGCTTTCATTAGAAAAGGAACTCCATCCCATCGGGCATTATTAATGAATACAGCTGCTGCTGCAAATGTTGGTGTAAGGCTATCCTTTGGCACAGTTGGATCGTCTGTATAAGCAGGATATGATTTACCACCCCTGCTATGGCCCTTATATTGGCCAACTATTACATCTTCGAGTTGTAATGGTTTCATTGATCTGAGAACTTTCACCTGATTCAGCCATCATCAAAGTTACCATATTAAATGGACACATAACAATTGCCAGAAAATGAACGTTTTATTTTGAATACCTTTTCATTCCTAATGTCCTCGGCATCTAAGCTAACTGGTGTCTCCATTGCAAACAGTGCTAATATTTGCAGCAGATGGTTTTGCATTATATCTCGTATGATCCCATAGTTGTCAAAATATCTACCCATATGAATGTACATGTACAATTAATGAATTTCATCCATCCAAATAATATTATTTAATCATGTGCTAATACCACATAAATATGTCACTTACCCTCCGCGTCCCTCTGTACCAAAATCTTCAGAAAAAATCAGTTGCACGTTGCGAATGTAGTTCCTTGACCATAAAGGCTCAAAAACAAGATTTGAGAAACGAAGCACGGATAGATTCTCAACAAGCTCCTTGCCCAAGTAGTGATCAATCCTTAAAAAAAAAAAAAAAATCAAAGATAAACAGACTTCTCATGCCAGTACCTTGTATGGTTTGTATGAATGGAAATAAAAGCAGAAGGAACCTGAATATTTGATCTTCTGTAAGATACTGCTTCAAACACCTGGTTAGCTCTCCAGATGATTCTGAGTCACGACCAAATGGCTTCTCGACAATTACCCTCGTCCACCCATTCTCTGAAGAAGCTCCAAGGCTAGCACATCTCACCACATCCACAAATATGTTTGGAGGGATTGATAAATAAAATAGCCTATTCGACAATTTTCCAGCCTGAAATAGAGCATTTAACTAATTATCAAATTTCTTTTTTTCCTCGAAGAAACTTTCATTGCATTGAGAAATTCGTGTTAACATTGATTTGTCAAATGTAAATGTGCAAAACTTCTGTTGGAAACATTTTTGGCATTGCTATCAGATAAAAGGATACTCTTCATTGGATCTAAACCTATGGACTTGAATTCTATCGACATGAAATTTATACTATTAAATAACAATGAATGCTTGGGAATTTATTATGAACTTAGTTTTATATTTTCAGAAGTATTTATTTGTTATATGATGAAATTTCGAATGTTCATTCCGAAACCATTGGTTTAAGATGGGATTGCATATCAGAAGTCATGATTCCCTATCTTAAGGCAACCTCAGTCCCAATGTTATATGAGAAACTTCTGTTTCTTTTTAGTTGAAGTTAAAATAGCATCTGAAACCTTCCTTTTCTGTAGTAGCAGTAGTTGCTATCCTATAAATTTGAGAATGTACCAGGTACGCACGTTAGGTATGAAGTTCGCTGCACTAAAAGCCATTTCTTCTAGCACATTATGCATGAAATCAACTTTTCCTCCTCATTGCTACAAATGCACAAATGCAAAGAGTGGAAAATGAGATGCACCGTGCAACTGAAAAACTGGAGCCACAAGTAGAAAAATTGGTCATAAAGGAACTTTCCTTTTCAGATCGGAAAACAATGGGATTTCAAATGTGACTCAAAAAAATATTTCCAACAAAACAAGTAAATATAAAATACAGCACTTGATTTAATAATGGAGAAATAGAACATTTTTATCGAAGGACCTCAGCACCCCAGTTTATGGTCCAGTTCAAACATCCAAAATATTTTTTACCATTCTATATTTGCTGCTAAAATCTGTTGATGACTGGCAATGTTCATATATTTAGTCCAAAAGGTTATGCAAGAAACAGTTAATAGTGCTCAATCTTCTACATTCAAGAATTAAAAGTAAAACTTAACCTCCTTTTCTTTCAACTTTTTGTCCAATTCCAGAAAATGTTCCTCAGAGTTATACAGGCCAGACTGGTAAAAACATCTTTTCAAGAACTGATCCATTTTGTCTTCACAATTTTCCCTGTAATTCCTCATACGTGTTAACGACTAGAATGAGAGATAGTGCAAATAATATTAAAAGCACCACTAAAAGATGTTTTAGCAATATAGCACACCTCTGGTCAATTCTGCAAGTCAACGTTTTGCTAATCATGTTCCTTAGCTCCTCATCAGTTAATTTACTACGAGCATAACCGAATACTAAGAAGTTCTTTGTGAAGCAAAAGCAAAGATAAGATTAAAAACTAGTCAGCAACCATCAATTCACAGAATTGATTACAGATATGAAAGAACTTTTAATCTAATAGCAGTTTAGAGTAACAAAAATTAGAACCTCAGGTAGCCAACCCTCGTAGAAAAGAGCAAAAAGTGCAGGAAAAATCTTCTTCTTAGCAAGGTCTCCAGAAGCTCCAACAACAGTAATACTGAGAGTAGACTCAGCTTCATCATCTTCTGAGATGATAATAGATTGCCTCTCTTTCCCTTGAGGTTCAATATTTTCTTTGGACACAGGAGTTCCAGCTATACCTACTCCAAAATCCCAAGTAAGCAGCAGCTTTTTTTTATTTTTTCTCTAACTTTTGCTTTAGGTAAAAACAACGCATTAGTTTTACGTAACAGAAATATCAAAAATCACAAATTTGATATAGAACAAACTGAGATAAACTTTATAATATTGATCTCTTATTTAGCTATTATGTAAACCCCAATTATAAGATCAAATCAAGTTTGCATCTTTAGCTGCCTGTTACAAGTTAAAAATTATAATCTATTCCAAACCCAGAATTAGATAATAACAATAAACGAGCAATGCATTATGGAGTAAATATATTCCCTATACTCAAAACCCCACAAAAATTCAAGCATTAATAATCACAAAAACATGGAGAATCATTAAGAAGTTACCATCCTGAAAAGAAACAGCATTTAAATGATGCCCATTAGAGGATTTGAGCCGAAAATGCAATCTTGAATGAATCTTGGATACCCATTTGCAGTTACCCGATTTCGTTGGAAAGGAAATGAAATTACTGAAAAGTTGCTTGTGATGCTTGAAAGAAGAAGAGAGAGAGAAGTTAGTGGAAGTGGAAGAGGAAGAGCAATGACTTAAATGTTTGGCCATGTCAATGGAAGCTTTAGATCAAGCAATGATGCAAACACATTATCTGAAAGAGTGAAATATATACATTTTATTCCTATATTAGATTAAGAAGAAGAAAATAAATATCTGAAAATATCCATTCTTGTTATATGGATATGGCGGCCTTTTGAGCTGTTGAAAGGGCTTTTGATAAAGATTTGAACTTTGAAGCTAAGGCTATGACAGATTTTGTATATGAGGTCCAGGTTTTTTTTAGTTTCAAAATTTTATTATCTTATTAATATGTAAATAACTGTGCTGTTTAATTTGTATAGTCCCTTTTCTCCAATCATGTAAATTTATATATGCACCAAGCCAATTCTACATGCACAAGTTGTTTTTATAACAACTTCTTCTTTTTTTTTTTGTTTTTTTTATTATGATATTTCAATATTTGATACGACTCTTTTAAACTTATGATACTAATTAATTTAAAATTGAATACTGACAAATTTATAATTAAATAAGGCTCTACCAATAGTGTATGCTATGTCAAATAATTTATAACTTTTTTTTTTAAGTATTATCCGGTGAAGAAATTTCCTATCCAGTAAACTTTACTACATCTTATTATTGACAAATAAATTCCAATTTCAACTTTGTTAATTATTAAAATGATATAATTTATTAGATTTTTTTTTTTAACTACAGGGGGTGTTACTGACATATTTTAATATGCTATTTAACACTTCAAAGTTTGTCAAGTCTCCCCTTTAACTCAATATTTTTTCAATTAAATACTTTAACTCAACAAAATTATATATTATAAACTCTCAAACAATGACATGGCATGAAACTCGGTACCAAGAACTATGTTTCACGTGCTGAAGGCGCGTGACAAAGATAAAGTGATATATTGAAAAAAATACTTTTTTCGTCCAACATCGACTACTCCTTCGGCAACTGCTCTGCCATCTCCTCCATCTTCACCGACTCCAGCTTTGAAAGGGTTAAAAAACCAAAACTTCAATGTAATATAAAATCCAAAGAGAAAATCCAAGAATCAACCAATTCAAGAACTAAAAAATTCAACAAATCAATCAATTAATTAATGGTTTTAAGAACTCAAAAATTCAACAAATCATTTTCGCCATTAATTGTTTCTAATTCAAGCGAAATCAAAACAAAATCAGGAGAGGAGAGGCACCAAGAAAGATCTGGGATTTGGAATCTGATTTGGTGAGAGAGAAGGGAGACAGAGAGGGAAGAGAGAGAATGACATCAGCGTGGGCTGGCTAGCTGCTAGCGCTGGATCTACTAGAGCGGTGCAGTGTGGGTTAGGCTGGCTGCTGGTGCTGGATCTGTCAGAGTGGTGCGGCACCGGCCTCGCTAGCTGCTAGCGTTGGATCTGCGAGAACTATCGCCGGAGAGAGATGGAAGACAGAAACGAGAAGGGAGAGCTGGATCTGCCGGAGCTGCCACCGGAGAGAGAAGGGGAAGACAGAAATGAGAACGGAGAGAGAAGGGAGAGCTAGATCTTTCGGAGAAAGGGAAAACAAAAACGAGAAAGGAGAGAGAAGGGAGAGAGAGAGGTGGAAAGAGAGAGAATGGTGAGTAAGTAAATTTAGATTGATTTTTTTTAATTCACGTATTTGTTTATTATTGGTTAAGTCAGCCACGTTACGCGTTTGTGGTTTACGCGCTACATTCTCTTCAAATTTATGTTTATAATTATTTTTAAAATTAATTTCAAGTATCTAACCGTGAATTTATAAGTTAAACGGCGAGCAGTTGAAGGATCACTGTGCCTACTTTAAATAATTGCCAAATTGAAAGACAGAGAGATTTTTGATAAGCAATTCCACGTGGCGATTAGGGCTTGTCTTTCCAAACTTGAAGGTTTCTTTGAAGTTGCAACAAACCAACCCTATAATTAATATTGCTGCTTAAACGCCAAGAAATAATTGAGTTAATTTCTATTGCTATTAGTTTTTACTAAGCATGGCATCAATTTAGAATATAAAATTAATTATTTTCAACTCAATCTATGAAATTTTATTTAATCAACTGGAGACAGTTACAGAATAATAATAATAAAAAAAATAGACGTAGTTGACTAGTAGAACTTGAAAAGTCAATTATGGTCAAGCTTAAAGATAGGGAAAGGGCAGTGTAGTTGACTGACTTGTTCAATACCTAAACTATCCATGCATTTTAAAATATTTTTAATCTTATGTGAAGGGCAATTTGGCCAATAATTTGAAATAAATACCAAGCATCACCCTTTAGCTTGTATCGTGTCCATTTTCTACTACTTACTAAAACAAAATGGAACCATTCAAGCTTTGTGTTAAGTATGTAAGCTCTGTGTTTTTGTTTTTCATGGTATTACTCTGTTCTTCTCTGTTTCCATTTGTATTGAATTTGATGCAATTATTGAGCTGCAACTTGGGGAAGAATTACATGTTTCTTCTGTGCAATGGGATTGTGGTTTTGATTGTGAAGAATTCTGGTCTAATGGGTAATTCTCAGATGATAAAGGATGAGCAGAAATCAGTTGTTATTTCTGTAGAAAATAAAACAGAGCTTGCAGAGGATAAAACCATGAACAAAGTTGAAGAAGAAGAAGACCAAAATTGTTTGGTTATGGTAGTTCATGAAGAACAAGAAGAAGAACAAGAAGAGATTGGATGTCCAAGTGCAGAAGAGTTTAATAAGATATGTGATGATTTTATTAGAAAGATGAAAGAAGATATCAAGTTTGAGTCCAAGATTCAAATTAACTATTTTTAATGATTATTTTTCTAGATTTTTAATATTTATAATTTTGATTTTGTGTATAATATTTATGCTTTGGAAAGCATTGCAGATTGATCTTTACAGGATAATTATGGCATCTCCTGGAAATGGGATTTGTCTCCATCAAGTGGACCATTGTTGATTTATCTATTAACTAAAAAATAATAATAAAAAAAATGTATTAATAATCACTCAAGTACAAAAGCCTAGCTTGTTATTTTTATTTATCTCTAATGTTTTGTTCAAAAAGCTGATTTATACTTAACGCTTATTTTAAAATTAATTTACTTCTAATATTTTGATATTGAGAACTAAATGTACCAAAATTATATAAAATTACTCCAAAATATTTCTATTAAAATTTTGATAACATTTGAAAAAAGTCTATTCAATACTAAAAATTTGTTGTCTTAAATGGAATTATATAGCTATTCAAGATAGTTAGAAAATATGTTTAAAATTCTTGAATAACTCTATAATTTCGCTCGTGATATTTAAAAAATTTATAAGTATAATGACATAATTTCATAAATTTTGGACATAATTTAAAAGGAAAAATTAGTTTTGAAAAAAACAAATTAATTGGTTAAGAATATAAAATTGAAAAATTAGGGAAATATAGAAAGGCATTTTAGTATCTAAAATTAAACAACAAAGTCAAATAAACTCCAAAATAAATATTAAGAGCAAACAACATAACTCTATTTTTTTTTTTTTGAATTTTAAGGAAATCTCATTAATTGTATTTTAATTACATAATGGTGAGAGGCAAATTAAATGTATGATTATGGGGGGATATCTAAATCCAATTATTAACAATAAAGTCACATTACTTTAATTTGGCATCACAATTCTCCTCCGAAACAAATCTTTTTCGATTTCAAATTTAAAAAAACTTATAACAACAATTTATTAAATTAATATAATTAGTTTAAACTATTGGAATTTCAATTTATGAAAAAAGAAATTGATATAATTTACATTGGATTAATAAAAAAAAAAAATATAAGCGATCCAAAACAAGCAGCAGGTCAATTCCTGCAGCCTCCAAGTTTGGTAAACCATCTCTGTCTTCCAGCTTAAATATCGGATTCTAAAATAACATGATAATGTTTTAATCTAAAATCTTTAAGATCATCATTTAACCACCTCGCTTGTTGCCCAAATTATCCCACCAATAATAAGGATTAACAGCTTTCTTTTAAAAGCAATTACATAATTAATTAATCTCTACTACAAGTATTATATATAGTGATGCAAACTGAGACAGCGATGCCATTTTCTGCTCTCTCTACCTACTATTCATCAACTTTTATTTAAATATTTGAAAGGCATTTATGAGTATCGGAGCAAATGCTGATGGATAAGATTGACAACTCTTCTATCTTATAATTGCTTTGGTGTTTGCTTTCACTCTTGCCACCACACTGATTATCCAATAACATCACTTCATAATGCTATATTAGTATTCCATAAACATATCAATCTGAAACTGCAAAACTCTTCACCTATTCCTCAGCTTCAATTTCAATAAAATTGCTCAACCAAACCAGAGAATAAATCTGTCCTTTTGTTTCTAACAATTACACAAAATAGGCTTTGTTAGATATTTATTCCATCATTTTAGGAAACACGAAGCATAAGAAGAGAACTTCACACTGTTGCACAAATCCAATGTATTCCCACAGTGAAAATCGAATTTCACAATGCTGGAAAAAATTAACATTCTCCCACTAGTGATACAGAAGAGAATACATGCATGCACAAACCAAACCACTGAAAAACTTAGCTGTTACACTAGCTGGAGCATCATAGCATTATAAATTACACCATAATTAGTCAAAGACATATTTAATTCTTTTGGGGTGTTAATCCCATGAATCACAGCATTAAGATTGAAAAATGTCCGAATCACAATTCAGCCAATGCACAATATGCAAAATGATAGACAGAAAGAAAATGACTTTGTATATGAGTGTGTTCTGTGCAATAAGTGGCAATGTTAAAATGGTTCTGAATGATAAGTGCAATGCGACACTTAAGATCATTCAAATTCTTATGCATCATTGATACCAATAAACACACAGACAGGAATCTATGAAAGAAAAAAAATCATGAGCTTTTACCTCAGAAATTTTCGCTTGGATGCAAACTTCTTCATCAAAGTTCCAATCTTTTGTTTCTCTTCATATCAGAAGCTGAATTCCATTTTACTTCAAGATGGAAATGCTTTGAACCATGATAAATAAATTCACCTAATCATCATTGGTATCTAATTACTTGTGCTCCCACTAGCTACCTGCAGATGCCAATCACACGCCCAGACTCACGGCCAAATGGCCGGACAGAGTTTTTTTCTCCTGATACCAATTTCCTGATCTCCTGTTGTTACAAATGAATTGAGACATATCTTTTTTAATTTTCATTTATTTAAATAAGTTTATGAATGAGAGAGATATTTGGTTGGCTTGGTACCTGATTACCGACAATCTAATGGTGTGTATTGTTCCATCTGGATTCTGATACAGCTTGCAGACCAAATCAATACTCCAGACAAGGGACAAGCTCCAAACAAACTAAATTTCTATTTATGCATAATTTGTCGTACAATTGATAAGTTCACTTTCTACACTGATGCAGCATGAAAACCAGATGAGATGCTGCATTTCAATACTTCATCCCTCTAAAAGGAGGAGAAAGACAATGATTTCAAGACAAAACAGACAATGATTTCAAGATAAAAGTCATCAAGGGGGAAAAATCCAAATTAAATATTTAGCTCAACTTCACAGAGATTCTTCTATGCCCATAATCATTCATGTCTACACGAAGAGGCAACTTCTCATATTATGTTTTCAAAGGTAAGCCTAAAAATAACACCAAAATCAATAGTTTACAGGGTAAATTTCTGATCGAACCCATGAAAAGAGAACAAATTAAATGTGATAAATGACTGATGTATTGTTTGAGCATGAACAATAAAAAAGGGCAAAGAAAAAACGATTATATATAGAGACCTGATCATAAGTACACTGATTGAGAACACTTAAGTATCGAGACAGAGGCATCAATTATGAATCAATTAAAAAGAAATGAATTCTCTCTCCTCACCTTTAGTTGGAAGGGGTGTGTCTAAAAAATGCATCTTACAAAGACGGGCAAAATTGATTGCCCAGATCATTTTAAGCATTGAGAACTATGCAAATTAATTACAGCAAAAGAGAAAATAAATTATCACTAATGAACTTAGGATGGTCGGTGGAGAAAAACCAAAAATTTGTATTTCCCCACCCCATATTGGTTGCCAATATAGCATTTGCAACTTATGGACAGCAATTACCTATCATGATTCTGTACCTGTAAAAACATCTGTATTTTTTCCAACTTTCCCTTAACTTTCTGAATGGGAAGGGTTCCAACTATATAATAACCTCCATTCCTCTACCAAAGTTAAGATTCACTAATATTGTTATTGGCCATATTCAATGAGAATTCTTCTGTCGTTGGCATACTTCTGACATGATCAAGGAGCGCTGCAAGCTCTCTATGAACATAAGCAAAGCGTTCCTTGGATATTAATGATTCTGTTAATATAGTTGCAGCAAGAGAATGAAAGGCTTCAGTACACTCATCGCTGTTGCTTTGAGCTCTTTGATCATCCAAAGGCACCAAAGAATGCTCCTTCCGCCAGCGAAGAGGGAAGTATTTTTCTGGGAGTTGAAAGTAGTTTTTGACTGCAAATACTCGAAGACAGTGCCTACATAATATTCCAGAATGTTCAAATTCCTTGCATGAACAATGAATTTGCTCTTCTTCTGGTATCCAAATTACAAGACATTCCCCATCCATTTTCTTGTAATGCCGCACAATGCATGATCCATCTGTCATTTCTTGTGTTCCATATTGCATAGAGAGAACTATTTCACGCTGCAACACATTAAATGCATAAGGTGTGAGAACATCTCGTGCATGCTCTTCAATAGGCATACATGTCTTGATAGGCACATATTGCATTTCATCTCTGGCATGATTCCCAAAGGTGGCAGCAAATCCAACCTAAAAGATCCACAAACAAAGTTCAAAATCCAGTGCATCTATTAGATTAAAAATTAAAAAGAAAAAACAATAAAGAAAAGCCAGTCGATCAAATTCTAAAAACTGGTAGCTGCACACAGTCATGCCACAAACATACCTGCTCAAAGAATACTTGCAAACATGATTGCACACTCAAGATCCTTTTCAAGAATGCATACAAAGATTGTGAAAACTCAGCTGTCATGGTACGAGCCATAAAGTAACCTCTGATGCAGCAAATTGCCCAGGATACTCGATAGGAAAAAAGTAGAGCTATATGTTTATCTGCAGCAAGTCCAAATCTAGCAACCAAAACATTCCATTGATGATCAAAATCTTCTATATTTTCCAGGTGACATAACAAATCAAACTCGGCTTTGAATTCTTCATATTGTGACCCAAGAGCCAAAGAGAACCAGCTGGAAATTTTGGAAAGAATGTGCCATATAAATATAACATGTTTAGTGTTCGGTAACACCCTTGATATAGCATCTCTAAGACCTGAATCTATATCAGTTATAATGGTCTGTGGATGTCTCCCTTGCATAAAGCGAACAAAACTCTGTTCAAAAGAAGAAAATAATAAAAAGACATGAAATAGACACAAATTGTTCACAAGAATTCTGTCCACTAACCTGTAAAGCCCATGAGAAAGAATGAGAACTTTCATCTTGCAACAAAACACATCCGAACAAAATTGCCTTCCCATGATTATCCATGCCAAAACACATTCCTAGGAGCAATCCATATGTAATTGAACGATATGTGGTGTCAAATATAACTACATCACCATAAAAGGTATACGCACGAACTGAATCCCCATATGACCATGCAACGTTCTCAAGCTTTTCATTTTCATCAGTAGTATAATCATAAGCAAAATCTGCATCCCTCTCTGCCATAGCTTTGCAGGCCTCAAGGAGTTCTAATGTATCATTCTCTCTCTTCTCAGTGAGCAAAGCATCATTTTCTTGGACAGTTTTCTTACAAGTCCGAACAAAATTCCTAACATCCTTCTCTATAAAGGGCAATTGTCCAGGCTGAACACCCTTTTCTAACTCCAACACCTTCACTATCCGGTTAACAGGAAAACCTGCTTTAGATAGCAAAAGAATGCGTTCTTGATCTGCCTCCTGTATTTTCCGATATGCAGGTAGCAAGCGCACTTGATCATCTTCCAACAATTCATGATTATGGACATTGCTAAACTGCGAGACATACCACTGTGTAACACCATCAACAATTTCCTTTGTAAGATATAGTTTTGCATCACATCCACATCGAACTGATTTCCGGTCCCTGGGATGCTCCACGTTAGCCTTTTTTCTTGGTTGATTGAATCCAGATCGGTAACAGACAAAATCTCGTCTATAAATCCCTAAATTTTGACTTTCAGTTGAACGTGCTTTCCTGATTGAAAATCCATTCTTCCGAGCAAAATTGCTGTAGTACTCAAAAGCATCATCATCACTTTTGAAAATTTGACCCACATATGGTGTGAAGACAACCTCTGTTGATGATGATGTTGACGGTGACTCATTCTTCACAAGATGAGAGTTCACTGATGTCTGATCATCTCCTTCATACTTAATATAGCATTTCCAATCTCCACATGGACACTGCTGGCGCCGGATCCATATGTTATTTGATGGCTTTAAGGCCATTGGTAGCAAAAGATAATTTCTGGACTTTTATGCACTGTATGGTTCTGTCAAACTGCAAAACAAGAGAAAAAATGAGTTCAAATTTAAATCAAACAAATAAAAAAGTTAAATAAACGGACCTCCAACTGAATGAAAGTAAATTGAGCTAGAAAGAGAACAAAAAGAAGCAAATGAGTACAGCCATTAAGAAACCATATTCGGTGTTTGGTACCTAAGGAAATCCAGTTCTCACTTAAGTCTCTCTCACACACACACATACCACACTCACATGCACATGCATAGAAAGGTTTAGCGTTTGCTTGGAAACAAAAACTATGAAAAACATAAAATTTGAAAAATCCATAATCGATGACGTCTTTCTACCTTAATTTTGCAGTAATTGAAGAAATGTGAATTTGCTGAAGATAGGGGCTACTAGTCATAGAACTCAGTAATTATTCAGCTTATATTTGACATTATGAAAGTTTCATTTTTTTTTTTGGAAAAAAAATTAAAAAAAAAAATTAAAACCTGTAAGACTTCATAAACGAAGAACCTATCATTCACAATTTCTTTGCATAGTGCTGTTCAGTAAACAAACAGAGAAATGGAGCACAAAATAAATTAGGTTGCTTTCAATGTAATTAAACCTTAATTAGAGTGGCGCAAACTCGGGTGTGAATTGGAAAGCGAATTGCCACAAAACAAATAAGACCAAATTAAATCCGAAAGCATAAACTAACAAAATTAAAGTAAATCATAAACAAACAAAAAAAAAATGCAGCAGAAGTAAAAATTAGAAACTGAATTCAAAGAAAAAAAAAATCCAAAATTCCGTTCAAGTGAAAAAAAAAAAAGAACAAAACAAGAAGAAAACTCGAAAATTGTACATAACGGGTAAATACACGAAAGGGAATGCAAACGAACCCAGAGGAATGATTCTAGCTTCTCAGCCTTCGACAATGTGGCAGTGACAAAAACCACCTGCAAACATATAGGTTTGAGAATTAGAGAGAAGAGAAGAAATTGTGTAAGACCCAAAATTGAAAGTGATAATAAAAAGAATTAAAGTGAGAAGAAGAAGCTTAAATTGGGAAATTACATAGAAATAATTAAGAAATGCGGGAAGAGAAGATAATCAGAATCAATAAAAAGTAAGCCCCTTTTTTATATTTGAATTTGTCACTGAGCAAGCGTGTGTGAGGATTTTGTTGCAGAGTCAAAATGGAGCCCCAATTCGGTTATGGGCACCGTCAGGTTTAACAAGTCCACTAACTTTAGCTCTCTCTGCCACGTAGTCGTAAACCCTTTAACACTTTTTTATGGGATCCGTCCATCTCAAAAGATGATTATTATCCGTATCAAATGTATTAAATTATTATTATTAACAGTGTGTATGGATGCTGGTTCTTCGTCCGGGATATGCAAAATTTGAACCGATCCAAACAACCTGATCGAAAGAGATATTCAAATAAAGTTATACGGGTAATTCGGTTCGGATTGAGTGTTAAAAATATTGAAATTTTGGGTTCGGGTCGAATCGAGTTAAAACCTTTAAAATCTGAATCCGACCGAAATAGTATATAAACTATTTTTTTTTCCCATCCTCTCTCTCCCTCTCTCTCTCCCTCTCCCCCTTTCTCTCTCTCTCTCGACTCTCGTTGGCTCTCTCTCTCTCTCTTCCTCCTCCTCAGATTTGTCACCGTCGATCACTTGCCTCCACCATAGCTGATCTCTCTCTCGGCTATCGCTACTTCTCTCTCTTCTCTCTTTCTCTCTCTTTTTTTCTCCTCTTCAGATCTACCACAGCCGGTCACTTGCCAGCCAAAAAGAGTGTGTCCACTGACGAGAAGCTTCTATCAAAATCTGCTCTAGCGAGAAGCAAATAGGGAGACAAGGAGAGAGAAAACCAAAAAAAAAAAAAAAGAATAAAAAAAGAAAAAACTCAGATCTAGCAAGGAGATATGGGTTTTTTCCTTTTTTTTTGCTTTTGCTATAAGGAAGCAGATGTGGGTTTCTTTTTAATTTTCTCATAATAGTTATTTTATTGAATTATTAGACCTGAAATTATCACAGTTTCTAAATAAGAAATATCGTATTTTGACATAATCAAACGTTGTTTTTAATGGGAGAATTATAAAAGTTATGCTTGAAAATGATGAGAATTATGGAGAGGATAGTGAATAATTAAGATGGAATTTGTCACTCTCTTATGAGAGAGATATCTATTGGGCCTCTCGATAAGTAGGACTGTGAAATGAATGGCCGTGCTCAAATGAATTGATAGTGTGATTAATGTTATTTGAATTTATCAGTCTATTTATTGATCGAGAAATTACATGTTTAAATAATAAAAGTTTGACATGAACCATAACTTATGTTCAAACAAGATATCGTATGACAAAAAAATAATAAGATATTCTATTATCAGGTTAAAATCGAACTTACGATATTTATATTATTTGGATAGTCATAATGTCTTGCTAGAGACCAATTATAACTGTGGGCCTATTATGGAATTGGACTCACTGCCAACTTAATATAAATTTATTGGGTCACATACCAAGACTCTAGTGAACAGACTGGATTTTAATTAGGGTATTTCGAAATTATATAAATATATATACATATAATATTTCTTATTATTTTGAATAAGATATAAACAAATATATATATATATATATATATATATATATATATATATATATATATATATATATATATATATATATATATATATATATATATATATATACAAATAGGGAGACAAGGAGAGGGAAAACCAAAAAAAAAAAAAAGAATAAAAAAAGAAAAAACTCAGATCTAGCAAGGAGATATGGGTTTTTTCCTTTTTTTTTGCTTTTGCTATAAGGAAGCAGATGTGGGTTTCTTTTTAATTTTCTCATAATAGTTATTTTATTGAATTATTAGACCTGAAATTATCACAGTTTCTAAATAAGAAATATCGTATTTTGACATAATCAAACGTTGTTTTTAATGGGAGAATTATAAAAGTTATGCTTGAAAATGATGAGAATTATGGAGAGGATAGTGAATAATTAAGATGGAATTTGTCACTCTCTTATGAGAGAGATATCTATTGGGCCTCTCGATAAGTAGGACTGTGAAATGCATGGCCGTGCTCAAATGAATTGATAGTGTGATTAATGTTATTTGAATTTATCAGTCTATTTATTGATCGAGAAATTACATGTTTAAATAATAAAAGTTTGACATGAACCATAACTTATGTTCAAACAAGATATCGTATGACAAAAAAATAATAAGATATTCTATTATCAGGTTAAAATCGAACTTACGATATTTATATTATTTGGATAGTCATAATGTCTTACTAGAGACCAATTATAACTGTGGGCCTATTATGGAATTGGACTCACTGCCAACTTAATATAAATTTATTGGGTCACATACCAAGACTCTAGTGAACAGACTGGATTTTAATTAGGGTATTTCGAAATTATATAAATATATATACATATAATATTTCTTATTATTTTGAATAAGATATAAACAAATATATATATATATATATATATATATATATATATATATATATATATATATATATATATATATATCTTATTTTGAATAAGAGATAATATCAGTAATTTATCTCTTTAGGGTTTAGGTGGCTATATATATATATATATATATATATATATATATTATCTCTTATTCAAAATAAGATATATATATTATCTAATATATATATCTTATTCAAAATAAGATATATATATATATATATATATATATATATATATATATATATATATATATATATATATATATATATATATATATATATATGGAGATATATTTTTTATTAACTAATTTTGTTTTTGGAGTAATTGCAATTTTAAAAACCCTAGCTGCCGCTTTTTCTTTGAGAAAGAAAACATAGAGAAAAAGATCAAAAATCCAGTTGCAAGAAAGGGAGTTAGCACCCCTGCGATAATCTATTTGTTGGTTCGTGCGTATGGATACTGGTAGAGGGCGTTCGTGAAATGAGCAGCGCTTACAATCCGATAGAACTAAGGTATTAGTTCATAATTTAACATACCTAACAGTTCGGTGTTCTTTATCATTCATTTTGAATCAATTGGATAGCTCGGATCCTGTATGGGTTTTGTTGATTTTCGCTGCGTGATAATTTGAATTATTCCGTTTAAAACCCAACATCGGGCCCCTACTAAAATATATGCACTACAAGAAAAATGCTTTTTAACGAAGGGAAATCCGGTCGTTAAAAGTTAAAATCCGGTCGTTAAAAACCTTTAACGACCGGAAAATCCGGTCGGTAAAAGCCCCTTCGTTAAAGGTATAGACTACCGGATATTGCATCCGGTTGTTAATACCTTTAACGACCGGAACTTTATTGTTTTAACGACTGGATTTAATCCCCTCGTTATATAACAATAAAATTTAAGAACTAACGACCGGATTAATTTTCCTTCGTTATTTGTATATTTTAACGACCGAATTTTTATCCCTTCGTTAAATTTTGGTTGTTAAAAGTCAATTTTCTTGTAGTGATGGTTGGCTAGGTTTAGGACATTACGTATATTTCGGGTGTCGGGTTATTCGGGTTCGATTCAGGTTGACCCGAACCCGACCAATGCACACTCCTATATCTTCATTGTTTATTAATGTATTGTACATAGGATAATAATATTTGTTACGATGGTTCAAATGATTGTTTTGTATTTTATAATTTTATTTCATAGTTATATAACTATAAAAATGACCATTTTTTCAACCACCAATTTGGTGATTTTTCATTGTATAAAATTTTGATTTTCCAATTATAATCTTCATTGTTATTTATAACCTTCATTATTATAATCCCTAACATACCATTTAAAAACTGTTATCCTATAATAATTAAGGATATTTATATTGGATATTTATATTATTTCAGTATAAAATAATAGGTTATGAAATTACAAAGAATTACATAGTATTCTCAAATATGATTCGTTGAAAAAACATATAGCATTATATTCAATACAACAAGACATAATACATTAATGAAGGGTAAACCCATACGTAGGCACCTGAACTTATTAACAAAAATTATTTGAATACTTAAACTTTTAAGATTATCATATAAGCAACTAAACTTGATTTTTATGTGTAAAATAAACAAAAATTCGTAATAGCTAGAAATAAAAAATGTGCGTGAATTGCAAACGCAATGACATGGAAAATGAACCAGTTATATTTTGACAGGTGTCCATAGTAATTGAAAAAAAAAAGCCCCTTGAAGATGATAATCGGTACTAGATTACCGTTGCCGTTAGATTCGCAGGGAAGGAGTTTTACCACAACTCCGACCTCTAAGAAACCAGGCAAAGTCAATTTCATAATGTCAGCGTGATTGTTTCCGGCGGTATGTGGTGGCGATAGGAAATTCGAATGGATGTGAGGTTTTAGGTTAAAATTCATTTTCTTCCTCTGCCATCCCATTTCACATCCAAAATGTAATAGATCTAACAAGAGTATTTCTAGTTATAAAATCATAAGAGTCTATCTAGTGGAAAACTTTGCTCTCACCAATTTTGATAATTAAATAAAGCAATTTGAGATTAAAGAAAACCCGAAATTTGTGAAAAACAGAGCAATTTTCCAACTAATTTTATTCTTCAAAGAGTAAAATAATAATTACAAAAGTATTCAGGAGTAACATGATTCTTTGTTCTTCGATCTTCTCTTTAATTTTGGTTTCAAATCTTGTAATTGAAATTTCAAACTGAAAGCCATTGGATCACCAAACCAACAATCCAACCCTTTCATCCACAATTTGCAAGCAACTATAAACATCTAATTGGGGCATTCTATCAAACACTATGTGAACACTCACAACCTAGTTACATTTAGAATTACAGAAATTTCACCAAATCTTGACCAGATTACTCAACAAAATAACAAAATAACTCATCACAAGCATCTCATTTATGTTTTTCCATTAAAACTTCTTCCTTATTCTCCTTCTGCTTACCCACTAAAGAGATGAGGAAAAAGAAGAATCAGAGTTCGATTCTTAAATAATAAATTTGAGAGAAGAGACAGGCAGAACTTGAGGAGAGAAGGAGAAGGCTGGCCAGAGTCGGAAAAGGAGGAATCGGAGGGAGAGAAGATGGTGAGTAAGGGGGAGCGAGGGATGACCGATCCGGAGACGAGTTGTAGAGTAAGAGCCATAAAGAAGTAGCCAAAAATGGAGAGGATATCTTCGACTCTTCAAAAGTTTCGGTGGGGAGAGAAGTGGAGGAGATTAAAGAGAAGCAGAGAAAGGGAAAATGGTTTTGGTAGCCATTGCAATAGAAAATAAGATTTTGATTTTTGCTACTGAGGAAGAAGAAAGGGAAGTGAATAAATGTGGTCACAGTGTTCACGCTCTCCTTATTGAGTGAAATACATGCGTTTGACCAAGCCAATTTTTGTATTTATTTTTTGCATAAAAATTAAATTCAGGTGCTTATATGGCCATCTTAAAAGTTTAAGTGTCCAAATAATTTTTGTTAACAAGTTCAAGTGCCTATGAATGGGTTTACCCCCATCCGAACATACTTTAAGGGATAAGATATCTTTCTCCGTGAACTATGTAAAAATGGAGTGCTTCTACCTTTAAATTTTTTAGTCATATTTACCCTTCAACTAAATGAAATGGTGTAATTTTATTTTTTTTAATGAAAAATCTAGTTGACAAATGGAAGTAACGTTGTCCAATTAAAATTTGCCATGTGAATATTTTGCTTCATGGTCAGAATGTTTAGCAAGCAATTCCTGTGGCATTCATTTAAAAAAAAATGTTTAGTTTCGAAAAAATGCAAAATTTTCCATCATTTTCTCGGGAACTAAACAAAATATTTTTTAGCTTTTAGCCATGATTTTGTACACTACCCACTGAACTAAGATTCAATTCTCTCTTTGTAATTTTATCGTCTTATTTCAAGAGACCCCCATATTTTTTACCATTTTCCTTCAAGCCAAACATGCATTCTCTTCTACTACCTCCTCCTTTTCTTTCTTTGTCTCTTTCCAGAGGCTCTTGAAATATTGAACTGCCACTAATATGCAAATAAGAAGAAGGAGGAGATGAATTGCTAGATTTTTTTCAGCATTAAGATGAAAAAGGAGGAAGAGATGAATTGCTGGTTTTTTTTTTTAGCAAATAAGAAGAAGATGATGAAGAAGAATATGAATAAAATGAATTGTTAGGCTTTTTCCAGCAAATAATTAGAAGAAGAAGATTAGGATGAAAGATAAGAAAATGGAGAAGGGATGAGATGGAAAAAGAAAAAGAACGATTTTACTTCTTTTCCTTTTTTATTTTCCTGTTTTTTTTTTTAGGAACAAACATATTTTTCATTTTTTTTTTACTTTTTATGTATGGCTACCATGTGGCGTCAACTCATAATTTTTTTTTATCTTAAAATATTTTGCAATTGATTGGGCGTCGTTAATTCCATTTGTCAACTAAACTTTCCATTCCAAAAAGACATATTCGACCATTTTTGTTAGTTTAAAAGGTAAATAATAATAATAATAAAAATTTCCCAGTAAAATCGCTTCATTTTATATAGTTTGGGGATAAAAAATAACCTTATCTTTATTATTAATGAAAATTTATTTATTTATATGGTATGTTGGAATTATTAATTTGAATACGTCCTTTTTGTTACCCTTCTTCTATGCAGGTTTGAGTTACATGAGAAGCTCAAATTTTATATTCTCCATTAGTCCTTGGACTAATGAATGTATAACGTACGAAATGATGGGTTCTCGATGGCGAGAGGCTTTTCGTTAACCACTAGATCGACTATTGCTACTAGTGGAATCTATGTGTGTTTGGATTTTTGGAAGGGTTTGCCATTTTGACTTTTAAAAAAAAAACATCAAATGAAGAGTTCAAGAATAGTAAACTCGGCTTGGTTGGTCAGTCGAATAAGGATACTGATCAAGCAAAGTGGCAGAATTGAGATTTTGATCACTTGAAAATGCCAAAAACAGTTTTTGAGGTCATTAAAATGAGCACTCAAATGACTAAGTGAGAATCCGAGTCTAGTGAGCAAATGGCATAGAAAGGGAAAAATTAGAAAGAAAAAGTCTTACTTAAATGTCCTACGCTTGGATTGTTTAGGTGACCAATATGGCTAACCATGATTGATAAGTTCTAGAATATTAAAACTTATATGAAAACGATATGGCAGTTGAGTTGCAAACAAGTACTCTGTGTTTAAGACAGATGATTGGTTGATCGGATCTGAGATGAACAATCAAATGACTATTCCTGCAACAAGTAAGGTTGGCCCGGTCGGATCGGGCGTTACCACTCTGAAACTTAAGTCAGTGAGAGATTTTTAGAAAGAGAATGTATAGAGAGAGTTTTTCTTAGTTGGAATTGTATACCCGAGTCTGCATTTTGAGTATTTATAAAAACTTAGAGGGGCACATGAATGGCCTGTTTTATTGTCAGAGTAGGTAGATGATGATGTGATGAAAAGTAGTCAGGCAGGTAACGTGATGGCGTATATCAATGGATTGACAGGGGGGACATGCCCTGTTAATCTGATCGGACGTGTCACTGATAATTGTTGACTACTTTATGTCTCATGTCTAGGCCTTATAACTTTAAGCCTTATTTGGGTCTTGACTGGGCTTAGTCTTGAACCAAACAAGACAATATTTTGAGTATTATCATTTGTCCCCCTTCAGATGGTCCCGATTGAACATTGATCGTGAGCTTCTAATTACATGTCTACTGATGGTGATGTTTTGTAGTTTTCGGGTATTAGATGGGTACTTCATTTAACGCGCTCATGATGGCAACCATCTATTAACACTGTTACTTCTTTTTAGCCTCTCCGGACTACCGCGTGGCTTGAGCCTCTTTATTTTTCAAACTTATCGAGGATGTTTTCATCCTATAAATAGGTGATTCTTCCCACTATTTCCCTTTACAAGCATTTTTCAGATTTCTCTTTATTTTCTTCCATGGAATTATTTGAACATCTCAAACATTTTCCTGCCTCTATTTTTTTCATCCCCTCTACATTTTAGGAAGACGAATGAAAGGTTTTTCCTTGACAACTAAACTTTCCATTCCAAAAAGACATATTCGACCATTTTTGTTAGTTTAAAAGGTAAAAAATAACAATAAAAAAAATTTCCCAGTAAAATCGCTTCATTTTATCTAGTTTGGGGGTAAAAAAAATAACCTTATCTTTATTATTAATGAAAATTTATTTATTTATATGGTATGTTGGAATTATTAATTTTAAGGCTATGTCCTTTTTGTTACCCTTCTTCTATGCAGGTTTGAGTTACATGAGAAGCTCAAATTTTATATTCTCCATTAGTCATTGGACTAATGAATGTATAACGTACGAAATGATGGGTTCTCGATGGCGAGAGGCTTTTTGTTAACCACTAGATCGACTATTGCTACTGGTGGAATCTATGTGTGTTTGGATTTTTGGAAGGGTTTGCCATTTTAACTTTTAAAAAAAAAGTATCAAATAAAGAGTTCAAGAATAGTAAACTCGGCTTGGTTGGTCAGTCGAACAAGGATACTGATCAAGCAAAGTGGCAGAATTGAGATTTTGATCACTTGAAAATGCCAAAAACAGTTTTTGAGGTCATTAAAATGAGCACTCCAATGACTAAGTGAGAATCCGAGTCTAGTGAGCAAATGGCATAGAAAGGGAAAAATTAGAAAGAAAAAGTCTTACTTAAATGTCCTACACTTGGATTGTTTAGGTGACCAATATGGCTAACCATGATTGATAAGTTCTAGAATATTAGAACTTATATGAAAACGATATGGCAATTGAGTTACAAATAAGTACTCTGTGTTTAAGACAGGTGATTGGTTGATCGGATCTGAGTTGAACAATCGAATGACTATTCCTGCAACAAGTAAGGCTGGCCCAGTTGGATCGGGCGTTACCACTCCAAAACTTAAATCAGTGAGAGATTTTTAGAAAGAGAATGTATAGAGAGAGTTTTTCTTAGTTGGAATTGTATACCTGAGTCTGCATTTTGAGTATTTATAAAAACTTAGAGGGGCACTTGGATGGCCTGTTTTATTATCAGAGTAGGTAAATGATGATGTGATGAAAAGTAGTCAGGCAGGTAATGTGATGGCGTATATCAGTGGATTGACAGGGGGACATGCCCTGTCAATCCGATCGGACGTGTCACTGATAATTGTTGACTACTTTCTATCTCATGTCCAAGCCTATAACTTTAGGCCTTATTTGGGCCTTAACTGGGCTTAGTCTTGAACCCAACAGGACAATATTTTGAGTATTATCATTTTTCCCCCTTCAGATGGTCCCGATTGAACATTGATCGTGAGCTTCTAATTACATGTCTACTAATGGTGATGTTTTGTAGTTTTTGGGTATTAGATGGGTACTTCATTTGACGTGCTCATGATGGCAACCATCTATTAACACCGTTACTTCTTTTCAGCCTCTTCGGACTACCGCGTGGCTTGAGCCTCTTTATTTTTCAAACTTATCGAGGATGTTTTCGTCCTATAAACAGGTGATTCTTCCCGTTATTTCCCTTTACAAGCATATTTCAGATTTCTCTTTATTTTCTTCCATGGAATTATTTGAACATCTCAAACATTTTCCTGCCTCTATTTTTTCATCCCCTTTCCATTTTAGGAAGACAAATGAAAATTTTTTCCTTGACAGAGAGAAATGTGGGCTTCTGACCACTCAGTTTCTCTATGTCCGATGAAATGGAAGCTGGGGCAAGGTGCTAAATGCTCCCAAATCAGAGGCCTCTTTGCTCCAGTTTTCAATTTCCCTCTCCATTTCCCCTCTTTCTTCCATATTTTTCATTTTTCATCATTAGGTGAAATTGGAAAGATGGTGACTTAGAGCTAAGGAGGGGCAGGACAACAAATTCCAGGAATTTGTAGAAAGATGAAAAGGCTAGAAAATCGGATATTTCTAAAGCATCCTGGCAAGCGTGGCACCTCATTTCGAAAATGCTAATGTAACACCCTAATGCCCCTTGGAAGGATATCGGAGCGCCAAACATACAATAGCATACACATAAACATATAAAAGCAGAAGAAATAAAACATGACAAAAGCGAACAAACTTAATTACAAATGTCATAAATGATTAATAAAATGACAGAAGCATCCTTAAGCATTTACATTTGCATATACATAACAAAAGTATCTGTTATATATACAATTCTTTGCCTATACAAAGTTATACAACTAAACAAAAAGAACTCCCATTGAGCTCTACACTCCTAGTAGCCATGACCTACAGATGCCCAAATCTAAACCGAACCTGCCACCTACACGGGAAAACACCCCGTGCTAAGCGATAATGCTTAGTGGAGAGGAACAAAAGCAAAAGACTTCCAGAAAAGTCACAAATATCAAAGAATAAAGATACTATAATGCATGATCATCTCACCATTACACTCACAACATTATATTACGAACATAAAAAATGACAAGTGCATAGAATTTACATATGAACAACTCATGTAACTCTACAAATGCTTTCACATGTAATATAATTAACTTTTACACACATGTAATGAAACGATCCTGCAATAACATATCTTTACATCTCCAACACATGTATATACATACAAGCATATACTAACAAATATCGGTGTGAAGTTAGAACATCAATTCATTACTTTTTGCCATTACTCAACTACATATACATATAACATACTAGCGTTTCTAAAACGATATAGACATATAATAGCCTGAGTTCACATTAATAGTGGATACGGGTGCTAATGATACTGATTGGACACAGTATCGAACATATAGAGACTTAAGTCTCCAAACATATATACCCAAAAGTAGGAGAAGAGACTGAAGCCTCAAAACATATAGACCCAAACGGGGTCAACTTATAGTAGCTGCAACTTTAACCCTAAATAAGCATGCTTATCTATCCACTACTATTATCATTCAGGCTCAAACTTAAAACTCTATTCTTCACTTCACTAACTTTTCATTGGATCAGGTACTCGAACAATTTAATGCACATAGATCAATTAAGACATTCGTGAGATAAAGTAATAATTCACGCATCAACTCACAGACCAATCATAAGTGAGAAACCATGCAAAGAGGGAGCACAACATAGTATTCATACAACAGGGAAGAGTTTGCGCTTGCGACAGAAGTCTAACTGGCCTCTGTCGCGCTTGCTACAGAAGGGCGAAAAGCTTTGGTCACGCTCGCGCACTCAGAGGATCCTGCGACCAAGCACAGCTCGGTAGAAGCTCGGCCTCCGAGCTCTTTATCGCGCTCGCCACACGGGTCGCGGTTGTGACAGAGCATGCTCTATAGGAGATCGGATCCCGAGCTCTTGCCAACAGTCTGGAGCCTGAGCTCTCTATCGTGCTCACGACAAAGACGAGCTCAAGAACCAGAAATTGCCAAACACAACACCATCTCATGCAAACTCACTCACAAATCATACTATCATGCATTTCACCTTATTCCTTCTATCAATTTCACTTGAATCATACCTTTAAACATATTAGAAACAATTTACACTTAATAGATACCATTAATGTGGCAAAAATAACAATTAACACAACCATGCTCCAAACCCAGAAATTTGCCCTAAAATCACGCAAATCCCATAATTATCTTTCATATACTAAGATACTTCTAATTAAACGCATCAATATCAAAGCTCTACTCATAACTTGCATATAAACATACTTCCCAACTCAGATTTCTTGAAATAGTAACATAATTCAAAAATACAAGATTCAAACAACAAGACAAACTCCCAAACCTCAAAATGTAGCACAACCCACTCATCTCTTCAAGGTCTAACCTTTTCTTTGCCCTTGATCTTTCTCTTGATCATCGATTCTTGTATAAATGCAAACCAAACAAAGCACACTTAATCCAAACCCAAATACTAAATCAAAATAGAAAAAGAAGAAGGAGCTGAAGACTAGAAACTCGAAAATCCAACCACTTACCTTACAAATCCAAACCAAAACTCTAAAAGAAACACCAACGAAGAGGAAGCAAGGAGCAGAAAATGAATAAGAAAGAAGAAGAAGAGAGTCACGCAAGGAAGAGAACGGGAAGGGAAAGCAAAAAATCTGACTTTGTTTTTCCCTCTCTCTTCCCTTCTTTCCTTTCTTCATTTAATGCTCCCAACTGCTCTTGTCTAGGTGTCACTTCCTATAGGTCCAACTTATCAAATCCTTGGCTTTTGTCTCTTTAGTCCTTTGGCAAATATCCTCTTACTCACTTAATTAAATTCTTTCCATAATCAACTTAATTTCTCTATCAATTTTACCTTTAGTTAACCCGAAATCCTACTATACAAATTACTCTTATACTCCTTTATATCCAATTATCACAATAGTTCCTTCTAGGGTCCAAATCTGGTTGTTACAGCTAAGCCTGTTCAGTGCCATGGTGTTTAGATAGTGATAAAAATTTGTATTTCTTCACGTGTTTCAAAGGTGTTAATAAAATTCTCAACTTCTAATTCATTATCATTTTCTTTTTGTTTTTACACATGAATACTTTATTCCTTCATTTTTTGTTTCCTCACATAATCAACTCTGAAAATCAATTGGATGACCTTCATCATGTATTTAGAATCCCATGGGTTTCTGAAATTTGATGCAAAGATAATTAACTCATATGTAATATTTGATCGTATATTCGAAATCAGATCGTTTTCATTATCCATCTTTGGGTTGGAATCCCTGTTTCTCCAGTACGAATTTCTTTATTTTCTTGCAAGCGATTACTTCTTTCTTGTTTATATTGTCTAATCGACGTGTCGGGGTCATATTATGGCCATCTCATCTTTCGAATGTCCTTTCGACTTCCCAGGAGGGGCAGTTAGGTTAGTTCCGGTCGAACCATTACTCATTTATTTCAATACCAAAGACTCGATTCTTGCAAAGGAGCAACGATTCATAAGCAAATCATGCACAAAAGCCTTAATTCGAGCTTTGTCTTGAGCCTGACAGAAAATAACATTTTGCTTAGTCGTTTCTCCTTTTTAAAAATGGCTCGAGCAAATAATATGTCAGATCGATCTTGTCGAAAAGTTTCTTTCGGCTAATCTAGACATTTAATCCATTAATGACGTCATTTCGTTTCTCAGATAACTGACGCATTTAATGACTATCGTTTCATTCTTTGTGCTTTATTATGGTGACGCTTCGTCTTTTGAACTCTTGACGCTTCAATTTTTGGTTTTATGCTAATCGCATGTTGCCAAGTGACCTTGTGCATTAAAGGCTTGGCTGGCGGGATAAGATTCCTGGAGTTTCCTATAAATAGATGAAATCTTCTCATGTTTTTTAAGCTTTTGTTCCTTTTTTTTTAAAAAAAAATGGAATTGTTCAAACACCTTAAGATTTTTTGACTCCTTTGCACATCAAACTTGCTTAAACATCTCAAGATTTTTTTACCTTTTTGCACATCGAACCTTTCTCCATTTTAGGAAAACGAATGAACGTTTCTTTCCTTCATTTCTTTGATTTTCCTTTAGCTTTTAATTTTGTACTTATTCTGAAGTCCAGGGAGATCGGGATCTAGAGCTATGATGGTGAATGGGGAATGGTTAGGAGTTTGTATTTTCTTCTCCATTTTCTATTGTTCTCCATCGATCTTCAGAGAAAATAATGGCTTGGGACTGAAGGGGAAGAAGATTGTAGCACCGTATGAGTTCGGTGAAAAATGCCTCATAGTGTTCCGTCCTGCTTCGAAGAAGATTAGATAGAAATTTCTTTATCTAATGTAATTTCTTGTATTTGAAGATTTTAATAAAGTTTCCTGCTTCTAATTCATTCTTTTGTTCCTCTTTATTTATCGCATTATAATAAATTAGAAGTTTTTCTGCTTTAAATCAAGGGTTGACCCAAATGTGAATTCGATCGGATAGACATTATCGATGTAATTCAAACAGAATCATCAAGTGATTTTTGAAATTAAATCAGGAATGGTTAAATGCATAAATAGTCAGACAGTTCGATCGGATAATCATGATCGTATGTTAAATGATAGTTTCTTGGTCAGAATATGATAATGATTTTGGGAATACGAGATTTTCGCTTCCCTTCGTTCGGATATTCCAAACGTTTAATTCACTTTTTCGGATATCTCATCCTACAGGAGTCGATCAACATCTTAGAGGCGAAAGTTTTTCCAATTGGGATCGTCAAGTAATGCAAATAGTCACTTCGAACTAATTTTGCAAATGCTTGGGAGAAGTTTGCAGTTTGTATGTTCATGATCGTTTCTATTAGAATGCAATACCGCATTAAATGCTTCCACATAGGATCTTGAAAATTCTTACGACCTTAAACTTTGGTTGATATGGAATCATTTAATGATTTATGAAGAAGGACCCGATCGGATAATCATAATCGGTTCTTAGTTTACATGTTCATATTCATATCAACCGAAATACCATGTTAAAAGTTACTGCTATCCTTAAAAATTCTTGGATGTTTCTGCAATATTTTTGACTTCTAACGGTTTGTTGAATGATTGTGTATTTTCGATTTATCTGATCGGATATAATTGTGTATCCTTTCAATTTTTAGGATTAATGACTTCTTTGAAATGATAAAAGGAAGTTTCAATCCTTTTATAATACGTTTATTTTTCAGGAGTCTATTTGATTTCTCTGAAATAAATAGTCTATTGATTCGGTTTGTGGTTTGTATATGCATGATCATGCCGATCGGAATACAAAGCTTGTCGTGCGACCTTAGAAATTCGTCAAGGATTTTATAATGTTTTCACCTTTCAGGAATCAGTGACATCTTTGAGGTGAGCCTTCTAAAGTGAGCCCCTTTTTAAGAGACATGGATCAAGCAAATTAGATTATAATGATATAATTTGCTGACTAACTTTTATAATATCATTGATATGTGCAAATAATTTATGATAACATTATATGAATCTATAATATGTACAATCAATAACTAATTTAGTCGAAATTCAATGTTATCACTAGTACCTTTTTAAGCAGTTTTATGATTTTGAACATCCGATGGTCCATGATGCCCTTCGGGTTATTTTTGATCTTCAAGAGTCTTTTACCCTTTTTGAAGTGATATTTCCAAACCAGAGCATCCATCATCAATTAGTGACATCTCTTGCCAAATGCTTTGACAATGATCCTTATGGATGATCGATTTAGGGTTATCTTTAAAGAAGCCAATTGGAGAATGTTATTATGTCTCCAGGCTGATAACTTCTTCAATTGGACTTGTATTTTGGATCCATGAACCGTCGGTGAGGCATATGCATGAGAACTTTGAATTAACAAGGGGTTGAGGATTTCTCTCTTCTTTTACCCTTTGTTTTCTTAGAAACTTTCCCCTAGAATAGGTGTTCCCTTTTCCATGTGGGCTGCTTTACTCCAATTTTGCTGGAGAATTGGTTCCACTGAAATTGAAACGGATATTCTTGTCACCCCCAGGTCTTTGCTTAGAAAGCTTTCCTCCAATATGTAGCACGGCTCGTTCCATCTTAGCTTGGAACAAGCGTGATTACTTTCGTATTAGCTTGGAATGAGATCTTGACTATCTTCCCTCGTCGAGGTGTCCTTTTGACACATGAAATTTTTGAGGTGTAAGGGTTTTGGGGCAGATATCCGAGATGTTTCTAATCGGTACGGGATGCTTATAGCGTCCTGTGTAATCCATCTTATTTTAGATGAACCTTTTCCATTTCCAAGGCATCTTTTTTCTCCTTTTAAGTCATTTCCAATACTGTAAGGATTTCACCAACCCCACTATCTGAACACCGTTATTTGCCATTTCAAATTACTGTGGTGGTGTTCTTATCGATGCCTTTTTTTACTTTACTTCTAGACACATTTTTCTTACCGAATGAGCACGGTCATACTTCTGGTGTGTTTGGAAGCTTCGCTCGTTAAGATAATTATTGACGCGGTGCGCAGCTCGTTTCATCTTAGCTTAGGACGAGCGAAAGTCATTTCGTCTTAACTCGGGATGAGAATGTGCTCTCTTCTTCTAGCCTTCCTCGATTTTCTTTTAGTAGGAATATTCATTCCCTTTATCCCCTTATGCTTATGTCAGAACGGTCACCAGATTTCATATTGACTCCATCTTCTAAGTCTCGAATCACGATTCCTTTATTTCTCTATATCTTTTTTTTCTTCTTCTTTTGCTATCGGCCTCATAATCCTTTGTTTAGGTTTGAGGTTGCATGTTCTTTTGGATCGCTTGACACTTTTTCCCAAAGTCTCCAAGGATAGATCTTAAATCTTTTACAGAGACTAGAATGTCGTCTAGCTGTGTTATAAGCTGTTGAGAATGGGGGATCTCGATGGTTCATCCCATATGATGGTAAGCCTTAGCCTTGCTAAATGATTGATCATTTACTTTCTGCTCTAAAGCATCTGTAATGTTCTAATTCTGTCATTTTGCCTCTCAACGAAAGCACCAAATGATAAGTTCTAGAATATCAGAACTTATATGAAGATGATATGGCAGTCGAGTTGCAAATAAGTCCTCCATGTTTAAGATGGATGATTAGTCGATCGGATCCAAGATGAACGATTGAATGACTATTCCTGCAACAAGTAAGGCTAGCCCGATCGGATCGGGCATTAACACTCCGAAACTTAAGTTAGTAAGAGATTTTCAGAAAAAAAATGTATTTAGAGAGACTTTCTCTTAGTTGGAATTGTATACCTAAGTCTGCATTTTGAGTATTTATAGAGATTTAGAGGGGCACTTGAATGGCCTGTTTTATTGTCATAGTAGGTGAATGATGATGTGACGAAAAGTAGTCAGGAAGGTAAGGTGATGGCGTGTGTGTAACAACCCGATTCGGCCTTAGAAGAATTTCAAAATTTTTGTTTGGTAATTCAAGAGTTTGTGTGTATTAGAGAGTGTATTTGAGTGAGTTTCCGAGTTGATTAAGGTTAAAAGTTTTGCTAGAAGAAAATTATTTTGAGAAGATGAAGATAGTGGCTTGTGTGTGGGTTTTGTCGCGGGCGCGACAGAATGCTTCACGAAAAGCCTATTGGAGTTGGATTATTTGATGTGTATCGGACACGTGGCGGCGTTGGAGTTTGACAAGTGGCAATGTAGGAGGTTGACACATAGCTATAAGAGAGTGTGACACTTGGCTTTGACTTGTTTGGTTGTTAGCTAATTAATGCATTTATGATGGTTAGTGGTATTAAAGGCTAGTTGTTGGGCAATTAGTGTGAGGTTTTGGCTTTCTATGGGGTTGACCGGCCACTTTTCATTCAATTTCTGCTTTTGGCCCTTTTGGTTCTTCTTTCTTTCTTGGCTTTTGGGTTTTGCCGTGTTCCTCTTGCCTTGCCAACTCTCTCTTCTTTCTTTTATTTCTTTTCATCTCTTTTAGTTTGCTCCTTGAGAGAAAGTCACTTGGATTGGTTTGAAGAGTAAGAGAAGAGGTAAGTGGTTTGATTTCTGATTAGTATTGGTCTTCTTCTTCTGGGTTCTGTTTTTGATTTAAAGTGTAAACAAGGTTTGATTCTTGGATTTTCTTTGTATGATCTTGTTGAAGCTGGGGATAAAAGACTGGACAAAGGCAGGTTAGGATCGTGTGTGATGTGGTTAGATGCATGTTTGAGCTGTTATTATACTTGATTGTTTGATTGATACATGATTGTATAATTGAGATGTTATATGCGATTAAGTTCAAATTGATAGATTTCAAAGTTTAACATGTGTATATATGTGTGTTGATGATGCTAGATGAATTGTCATATAGTTTTTGACTATAAAATAGAAACCCTAAACTTTTGGAAAACTCTGCTCATGTTTTCACCTGACCTCCGTGTGATGTTTTATTCATAAGTGGAGTGTAACAACTCCAAATTGAGTGATTATTATTCCATTAGAATCACGGCTTCTATGCCTACAAAATTCTCATAAATGACCTTTAGAAAATTCTTGCTCTAAGACCCCAAAAATTGACCAAAATAGAGGTGTCTCTACTTTGGCCGGTTCATTTGAGTAGTTCATATTGTTTAGACCATATCTGATGTTATAGATGTCCAATTTACCTAAAATTTATTCCATTTGATTCTTAACATCCTAGGGAACAATTGTTAAGAGGACATTTTGCCTAAAAATGACGTTTGGATGTTTGTTTGGGTGATCCAAGTTTGAGGTGAGAAGTAGTCTCGTGAAGGTTCCTGATGGAGCCTTCTATCGCGAGTGCGACAGGGGTCATGAGTATGATAGAACAGGTCAGAAGGGTGATTTTCTTCTTGATTTAGAGCCCATGGTTGGCATGAATCAATTCCCCACCTTTACCCTCAACTAATTTGTATATTTTTATGTGTTTTTCATCCCGAATTGAACTCGTATTACACCAAAACATTTTCGGGGTCTAAATTATGCATGTTTAGGATTATCAAATGGTTATAAGGAGTTATCTGGGTAAATAATGCTATGGCATAAGAGTTAGTGTTGAACATGACATGCCATGTGATCTTAATTATTTTATAATGCTTGAGTTAGTGTAATGCATTTGGTATAGTATATAGAGTCTTTTTGCAATCTGGCTTCTATCGTGAGCGTGACTTCTTATCGCGATCGCGATAGTGAACCCCTTCTTGCCCTGATCTGTTTCTGAAAATTATTTTCTTCTTGTCTTACCTTGCATGTTTTCTTCCTAGTGCAAAGTGTATGCTTACTGCTTCCTCCTTTACATTATAATTAGAGTGTTGTATTGATAATTATTGACATGTTAGTGTTTTGAGTTGTGTGAACTCTGAGTGAGTGAGTAGAGCCTGAATGGTCATAATAGTGGATAAATAAGCATACTTATAAAGGGATACAGAGTGCAGCCGCCCATAACGGCGCCGTTTGGGCCAAGTGGCCGACCTCCGAGATGGTGATTTTAATAGAGATAGAGAGAGAATGTTCTGAGACTTCGGTCTTCTATTTTGTAATGTGCTCGTATCCACCATTGTTGAGAGTTCAGGCTAATATATATATTGTAGTGTGGAAGAGATGAAATAGAAACTTGTATATGTATATGAATATGGTATAAATTGTTACCGACATCGGGTGCCATATTTGGATTTTTGTACATGAATGGGTTGATTAGAGTGAATGTTATCTGTTATAAGGTTGTGTATATGGTTATTTGTAAATGACATGACTATTGATATGCATGTGAGATATTTGAGACTTCATTCGAAGTCTTTTGCTTCTGTTTATCTCCACTAAGCGTTATCGCTTAGCACGGGTGTTTTTCCCGTGTAGGTTTTCGGGATGCGATTAGAGAGTTTGCATCTGCAGGTCATGGCCACTAGGAGCTTGATGAAGATCTTTTAGTATAAGATAGAGTTTCCTTTTTATATTTTGATAACATCATTATGTATATAGAAAAGTATAGCATCAGATGTAAATGTTAACTGTTTTGTATATGTACCGAAAATGAATATGTAATAAGTATAAAAATTTTGTTTATGCACAGTTTATATATATGATATAAGAGCTTTTGTTTGGCCCAAGTTATTTATTTATTGTTATTGCTTCCGCCTTTGTGTATGCATGTGTACGAGTATGTGTGTGTTTGACTTGTAGCACCTCGATATTCGTTCCTGGGGGTATGGGGGTGTTACAGTGTGTCAGTGGATTGACAAGGGAATATACTCTGTCAATCCGATTGGACGTGTCACTAATAATTGTTGACTACTTTTTATCTCATGTCCAGGCCTTATTTAGGCCTTGGCTGGGCTTGGCCTTGAATCCAATAGGATAATATTTTGAGTATTATCAATGATAAAGTATAATAGAAATCTCACATTGTTAAATACATCCTATTTGGATAAAGATAAGATGTAATTATTAGGGTAAAATAAGGATTGAGGGCCTTGAATAGGGAAAACCTTGATGGCTTATGATTTTCCTTAAGTTAAAATGTAAAAATGAGTTACATCAATAAATTTGCTCTTATTTTCAAAATTAATTATTTTATTTTACATTTTTAAAATATAGGGAAAATATTTTTTATAAAAAATGTAGAACTAATAGGTCCATACTTCATATATTTATATATATAAAGTATTCCATAAGCATAAAGTATTATATATAATGATTCGGATAATTTTATTTTATTATTTTTTTTTATCTCAATATAACTTTTGGATAGGGGTGTGCATCAGTCGAGTTTGGATCAACCCGAACTGAATTCGATTAACCCGAGCCCCGAATTTTTGCTAAAATCACCATTCGAACTGACCCTATCTTATAGGGCCCTGAACAGAAATACCCGAAAATTTTTGGAGCCCGAACCAAACTGCCCGATGAACCAGAAAATTCAATCATCTGCAAAAATCAACTCAAAGTCCCAGATCTCAACCTCTAATTCACCTCAAACTAGTAATTACCATCAATAGAAGAACAAATTGAAACCTAGATTCAAGCTAAAAAAGAGAAGAAATTAGAGTAGAAAGTATCTTAAATACCTTAAACACAAATCAAACATAAATATTTTTAAGAAAATCAAATCATAGATCTGGAATTATACAAGAATTATTAAAAAAATAAATTCAAAGTTACAAACTATAATTACCAGAAAATCACAAATCAGAAATACAAATTAAGGCCAACGGAGGAGAAGACGACTACTGTGGTGAGGGGCAAACTAAGGAGAGGACGGCGATTGATTTTGCAGGAGATTGACGGCAAGAGAAGATCGACATTATGCAATAGGAAATGGTTAGAAGAGGCAAAGAGATGGTTCTTTATTTTGTTGCAATAGGAAATGTTAGGAGAGGCAAAGAGATGGTATAGGAAGAGGAAAGGGAAATAGGAAAATGATGGTAAAACAAAGAGAGAAAAGAATAAAAAATGGTTAAAAAAAATGAGTAGCTGAGGAATTGAACTCGGGTAATAGAGTGTGGAAGCTATTGTCTCCGCCACAGGGGCAAAACTCTTAAAATTATATGAAACCTCATGTCTAATATATAAAGATTCGGATTAAGCAAGGTTTTCACCCAACCCAAATTTTCAATTTTTTAACACCCAAATCAAACCGAACTATACGAATAACCCTACTCGAACAACTAGTTCGGTTCGGATTTTACACACCCCTACTTTTGGATTGTATTATACACAAATATCAAAGTAATTATGTATATAATGGCTCTTCATATTATAAAGTAATTAATTTATAGAGATGAGATAGATTAATTATTTTTTTCAACAAATTCGCTTCCAATAATTCATAAGAAAAGAAAAAGAAAGTGACAGGAAAGCCATATTAGTCCAGCAATTTCAATTCTCCAATCAAGATCCAGACTCTTCTGATTTGAAATTTGATTCCAATCCAACCGCCACGATGCAGAATTTTATTACAGAGAATCAGTCAATTTTTGTTATCTTCGTTTCCAAAATGCTATTTACGGAACTACCGTGTCCTTGCATGGAAGACCTCCATTGACTTTGTCAATATCTAACTTACTTTTTAAATATGCTAATTCCAATTCATTTTCATTTGGTATTGTAAATCTGGGAATTTACTTACTGGTCCTAAAATTTTACAATCGATTGATTATAATTCGAATCACATCTCTTCACTAAAAATGCGATTATTGAAAAAAAAATATATATATATAATTATAACATCTAAAGTAAATATAAATATAAATTTTCCGGTAATCCGAACAAACTTTGTTTGAAATTGTAGCATTGAATAAATTGCTGCTTAATCATCAAGAAATTCCCAATCTACAAAGAAAATTATATTTGGGCAATAATTAGTTCATTTGATTTATTAGTGGAGAAAGAGCTGGGAAATTTACCTACAATCATATAAGGACAGAAGACTTGCAGAGCATTGACTGACTTTTTCAATTCCAAAACTACCCTTAAACTAAAATGCTCAAGTATATAAATTAAGAGTTGTAGACATCACTTAACATTAAGCAAGCCAATCTCTTGAGTCTTGTTGATTCTCCTGGAAAGCTCTTTATTTTATTTGAAAGAAGATGGAATTAATCAAGAATCAAGATTACCAAACTGATCAATCAAGAAAATCCAAGAACTTGAATATTGTTCAGCTAGCCACTATATCCTTGTTCTCACTCTTCTTCTTCTCTTTGATTTTGATCTGTTCTTCACTATTTTCTTTCACAATCAGCTTCATGCAATTCTCAATTTCCAGCATTGGCAAGAACTACATTTTCCTTCTCTGCAATGGAATTCTGGTTTTGATTGTCAAGAACTCGGGGTTCGCAGGGGATTCTCATCAAGAAACTCATAATCTGACAATAAATAATGGAAAAAATTCACAGCGAGAACTTGGATTGCGTCAGGATATAGGAGTTAAAGCAAAGGAGCAAGAAGTAACGGAAATTCAAGAAGTACAAGAAGATAGAGTGGTTATTGCAGAGAACCAAGTAGGAACGGAAATTCAAGAAGTAGAAGAAACGGAAGAGAAATATGATGAGAAGGGTATCAAAGAAGGAGAAGAAATGGGAATGATGAGCGCAGAAGAATTAAACAAGAAATGTGATGATTTTATAAGAAAGATGAAACAAAATATTAAATATGAAGCTCAACAACTTAATTAGATGTTTATGACTTTACTTGCTTATTTCTTTCCTTCTACTAACATAGTTTTTTGGTGCATAAATTGCATATCCCATGCCTTTATGTAAGATTTATTATATTTTTGAGAAATAATATTTCTTTCTCAATAAATTAAGATACAATGTGAAATCAATTTTATGGTATGATCCTATAGAAAAGGGGCATTGTGAATTCACAAGAACTAACCAAAAGCTAGCATAGCATTCTTGATTGCTATTGCTTGACTTGAATCTTGTTGAAAAAGACTTTGCCTGAATTATATCATTTTAAAATTTTAAAGTGAATTAAATACATGAAATTTAAGAGACCTGGAAATTAGAAGTATTTATTAAGTAGATAACCTAATGAAAAGAAACTTATTTCTTATGAATTAATGTCTTTTATAAAGGAATTAATAACCTCATGAACAAATTTGTTAATGAGTAACAAATTACACAAAATAAGGAAACTACAAATTGTGTGTCCACTTAATAGATACAAAATGCCACTTATTATCTTAATCTAAATGAATTAACTAAAAATTGAATTCTTTTAATTGAACTGCTATTAATATATTTTGAAAGATTAAGCAGATACAATTTCTTGTCTCACTCAGTTATAAAACCGATCAAAATATAGTGAAAGTAAAAAAATAGATATATTCTATAGTACATATGGGATCCTAAGATATTAATGAAACCATAAGATTGTAAATGGAAATTATGCACAATCATCCATTAAGGATGCATAGCATAATCACTATTTAGGAATTTAGCAGGCATGAAGGGACAACACAAACCTTCAACCATAACAAATCAATGCTTGTATCTTCACTACAACATTATGTTTTAACTGCATGACAAGCTACCCAACATTTTTTGTCTTGAAAATGAGACAAAAGAGACACATAAACCCCACCATTAGATAAACAATCATTGCTAATTAAATAATTTAGTAACATAATCAATATACAGTCACATATTTCGGTTTCTTGTGCCTCCTATTTGAAGTTTGTAGGAGCAGAAGGCATCTTTCTTTTCTGCTACCAATGCACTGACTCTATGCACATGCACTAGTTTTATCTCCTAATCAGATACAATTAAGTTATCGATTGACAGATTTATTAGAGGGATATTGTCAAATTTTTCTCCCGAGTATTGAAAATTATGTATATTTACCGATTATGTATGTTTTCAACTAAATTTATCTTTAAAATATTAAAAAATAATGCATATTTAGCCATTAAATATTAAATATATTTTTAAATTAATATTGTTCTTATTATTACATAATTGACTAAAATTTATTACTGAAACTAACGGAACTACAAATAAAAATACACATGTTAAACGGATTAAAGTGACATGTGCATTGTAAATTAATACTCTATTTTAACTCTAAAAAAATATTAAAATTTCTTACCATCGGACAATTTTTATTTGCTTATTTAAAATCCGATTACTTTGACAAATTTAATGTAATAAATTTTAACTATTTTTTTTGAGAGTTAAATAAAATTATCAATTTATAATGTATATGTAACAAATTTATATGATTTTAGTTAGTCTATTATACATTTTTTGTTTATTTACCTGCAATTCAATTATTTTCAGTAGTAAATTTGAGCAAAATACACAAGAATAGTAGAGTAGTTTTGATCCAAAAATATATTTAAAGGTAAATGTATACTATTTTCAATACTTTATAGATAAATTTATTCCAAAATATATTTAAAAGGCAAATATACACAATTTATAATATTTAAGGTAAATTTAGCCCTTTTTTTTCTTTTTTATAATCTTTCTTTTTTTTTTTTTTAAAAAAAAAAAGAAGTTTTAATATCTCTGATAATGAAAATAGAAATAAGGTAGTTCTAGGAAGGTTCAAAATCAAATTGTGGCAGACATGAAGATTGACGGTGTTTGACCTGCCTGCAATCAGATAAAATATAGACTTGGTCTATTATGTTTGGTTAGGTACAAACATAACAAATTCTTGTCTTATTACCTGTCCCTTAGACAAGGTCTAGGCCATGGATCCTGCTCTTCAACATCATTCTACATAATAGGTCCTTATCCTATCAGTCATGTCTTTATTCACAGTGAAGTTTGAATTTCAGATTCTTCTGATAAGTCGTCTGACTTGAAGAACTCAATAGAACAAAAATGAACAATATAAACTGAATAGAACAGTCATTATGGATAAACCAAAGAATCCATTTTGCCAAAACATATAATGTAACCATATAATGTAATCTCATCATGCATATCAACTATGTTAAACATATTGAGTACAAAATCATGATTATCAAGAAAAGCACATGAGCAATTATAACATAGATTCATATGCATAAACAAGCAAATTAAGTTATACCAACTGCATATGCAAGTTCAAATGGGGCTGTTCATCCTGAAATTAAAGTTATTTATCACGGTTGAGCTATGTGGTCAGTCATTCATCATATAATTCAGCACGCTCTGATGATTGAGTTTTCAGCTGCAACTTCACAGTATAGACGCATAATGTTCAAAGGTTCCTTCATACTTCAGCTCTAATTTGTCAACTTTCATTGTTTAACATTGATACCTTCAGAACTAAACAATTTAATTTCTGGATTCTCTGAAATTCTACATGAACTCGGAAATATGGATGGGCATTTGAGGATTCTCAGTTTTCTTCATTCCATGAAATTCTTTTGATTTTAGATCTGGGTTAGGACTTCAAGAAACTAAGTACTTGCATGGAATAGTTTTGCTAATTGTTCATGCTCCAGCCCCCTGGTTCCTCATTATCTCCGCACAAGTGCCTTCTCTTTAAATTACCTCTCGGAAGTGATTAATCCGCAGCCACGAAAACATGCATATAAGCAATCATAATTACCCAACCAAATCCAGTTTCTTTCTTCATAACCTTTTCTGGATATGTCATCCTCCTTCCATCTGAGGGCATCACACATGTTAGAAAGAAGAAGGGGTAAGAAAAGAACAGCATTTGAGGTTCCATATCCACAAGCGTTTCAGCAGTGCTCTTACCTTGTTTTATGACCATCTCATCAGCAGGAGGCACCTCAAACTTTCTGCCAACAAAGAACCCCAATTTCGCTAGCATCCCGTCAATGAACTTCCATATTTTATCTAGTTTGCCTGCAATGCAAGGTGACCCACCAATATGAATGATGCTCACCTGAGGTGCCTCTCCATTTACTTTGTCATGGATTTGAAATGATAAACCCCTTCTTCACTCGAAAAACACATGCAAGCTGAAAGAACCCCCAAAATATATGAAATTATCCAGCAATTACACATTGAGCTTCTTTTGTTTAAAGCTTCAAAGTCTCATCTGCACCCATGATGTGCGTAACCTCATAAACTTTGGGTTTCAAAACTATACATTTTTCCTAAGAGCATCGATAAGCAAAAATATGATGTCTGATCACTGATCTTCCACATCTTGAGCACCTATTGACAAGTGCACTCCCAACTATAATCAGACTCTTGACAAGCTTTATAGTACAGACATGGACTTCCAAACCATGCTCTAATGTTGCAACAGAAGCACAAACACTTGGTAACAGCAGCAATAACTCATATAGTCCCCAGAAATCACGTGATGACACCTAAATTATCTATTCCCCAGACAATCTAGAGGACATTTTTTCACAATAATTCATATCTCATTGCAAAGCTAGAAGTGAAATCCACAATATGAAACCAATGATGAAAGAATGTACCAGAGCCTAACTCTGTTACCACTCCATCCAGCTTGCATCATCTCCGACCCAAGAAATATTCTACAGATTCAGACACTGATACCTCAGAATCAGCCAATTCTCAATCACGGTGTGATAAGGAACAATTTCAAGGAAATCAATAAATCAACCAAACAATGAATTAAGAAGAGAATAAAATGAAGGAAGAGAACAATTTCATTGATAAAATGACTGCAATATAGGATTACAATCTCCAGGAAGATAACTCCCCTCTCCAAAAGGAGCCCTGCTCAACAGCAGCTAAAACTAATGATTTTCCAAGATCCTCTTTCCTCCCTCTGTTCCTAGCTTATATAACAAAACAAAAGAAATGAAACCGTTTTTCCCTACTGTCCAGTAGGTGCACTGCATTTCTCTCTCCTGCCCCTAACCGAATTATTCCAACCCATTTGGTAGTGTCCAGCTAAATTCCTTCGATGCCCCTGCTGGTGCTGCTGATTTCCCCAACCTCATGTTGCTTCTGCTGTTCCTTGAGTAGCAGCCTTGGCCCAAGCAAATCTTGATCCATGAGCGTTGCTTGAGTAGCAGCCTCTCTATCACGGTGTGTCGTTCCTACTTGATCATGCTCAAGTGCTAAGAAAACTTTATGAAATTCAGCATATTGATCACAGAATGACAAAACTTATATCAATTATGCGCCTAAGCACAAATCTAGCGTCATCAGTGGTACAACACAAAGCATCAATATTAAAAAGTATGCCGTCATATAGCTAGCCTGATGTCATTTACTTTTCAGATGCCATATACACAAGCCTGCCATAAAACCACTACAACACCAATTTAGATAATTCTTCGACAGAGCTTTTCTCCTCTTCCTACTCTCATCCCTAGAAGATAAATTTTCAGTATCAATGACCTGGCAGATATCGTCCTTAAAAAACAAAATACTTTGATAATTATGATGCTATGCTTCATCCTTTTTTGTATGTACAGAACACAATGCTTACATTAGGTTCTATTCCTTCACGGTTTGTTATCAGGCAATAAAGGATAACTCATTATACAGAATCAGATATCAATACCTCATGTGTTACCCATGCAAGCAAATTTACTAGTTATACACTTCCATGACAACTTCAGAAACTATACATCACTTGCCTCTATTCGAAATGTAGATTATATTTTTCAGCAACGAATGGGAAAAAAATTAACAGAAAATATCAATCATTCCTGAATGGGTGATCAAGTTTCTTCAGTGTCAGAAATTCAGAATCATGAGCACCAAGCTATAAGCATAAAAATCTTAAGTTTCTTATGTTTGATAATAAAAATGTAGCCAGAACCATGGAGTTCATTCATTTGGAAGAAACAAGTTTCACCTCAATATGTAAACTAAATCAGGTATTTATTTCCAAGCATTGGATATTAAAACAATAAATATGAATATGCAAGAATGTTAGAAGCAATGAGAATCATACAGGAGATTCCCACGGTATGCGTATGCATTTACTGATACCAATGTATAAAGTAAAACTTTGGTTTTGCGCATAACAAGAGGCAAAACAATCTAATCATAAAGTAGATTTGAATTACATTTCTCTAGTGAGTGTAGAATTGGTGAAGCTAAACAAAATTACATTGAAGCAGATTTGAGAGAATAATGACTGAATATCTGGTTTCACTAAACTAATGTGGTGGTGACATTACCACAAAAATTTGTAAAAGAATCATACAAGCACACATCTACTTTCCTTTGAATTTCTCGAAGAAAGATATTTAGGCCTCACCAGTAACAACAGCATAACTTTAAAAGAATGCAATCCTCATATGGTAGAATGAGTGCCTGTGGGGTGATACATTTCAGCAAATTTCAAGCATAACTGACGGTCTCTCTCATCCCCCCAGCCTCCCCATCCCTTGAACCCAGCTTTATATCCAGGCTGATGCTCATAAACGTGAACATGCCACTTTGAATTGATGTTTGCAGCCTTATCAACATCTTCTACTGCAATGTTTACCACACCATTGTCGATGCAAGCATTTTTCTCTCCATGACCCTGATGCAAACCACACTTCCCAAAATGTACAGCACTGGTCCTTGGTCCCCGAAGTGTGTAAACAGGACGACCAAACGAGGGATAGACTGTTGCCCACATTGTTATATCCCAGTTGTAATCATCAAAGAAACAAAATTCTCTAGCCTTTGCATGAATTTTTCTCCAAACAGTTCGATTGAAGGAATATCCCACATTTCCCATTCTCTCAGCAACTAAACTATCCCAATTTTCTCCTCTTGAATTCACATCAGAGGGTGCTAAATTTGAAGCATAGCAATCTGGACATTTCAGAGGCTGCAATGCCGTGAGAATCTGCAAGTTGCGATATGCATTAGGAAAAATGAAGTGATCCTCCTCTACGAAAAGAATATAACCAGAGTGCTCCTTTGTCTCGTTCAGTCCATCCCACAATGTGTTCATCATCCACCACCAATGATGCTTCAATGATACTATCTTTGGTGACCGATGGTTTCCATATTGATCAGGATTCCCCACACAATGCATCTTTTTTGCATCATCCTTATCCTTGCAATCATTGGATGCAATGCCAGGAAAGCTATCAGGAAAGACATGGGGTGAGAAAGGGGCAAATATCTGTTTCACTTGGCAAAATTTTATGCTTTTAACAATCTTGTTCATTTCTTCAAAGTACCCGTCATGGCTAACAATAAGTAATGTCTCACTTATTCCCACCACTTTTGACAAGCTTTCAACAACTACTTGTAGATACTTGGGCCTATTATGAACATATAGAACAATAATTATATGGTTCTTCGCTAAATTGGGATATAGGTTTCTATTCCTTGGTGGCAGCTGGTTAAGGTTCTCCAATTGAATTGACAATTCAGTTTGTTTGGGGAGATTGAGTATTGCTCCATAATGTGAACTGTTGAATTGTTGTCTCAAGTCCTTTCGCGATTCATTTAAAGAGCGTGCCACAAAATTTGAAACCGAACTTGTTCCAAGTAGAACAATCAGTAGCAAAACCCCCAACACAGTAACTAGAACTAGAGATATGAATCGGCGCAGAGGTCCAGCTTTAAGGCGCTGTCTCTTACCATTTGTAGCCATAATAACTACAAAACATAGGGAAAAGGAAAACGTATGGCTACAATTCAATTATCACTACAACCTCCAAAGTAGCTCTAGAATGTAGAAATATTTAAACTTGGAAAGCTCAAAGTAAAATAAGCTAAAGGGTAGGGCAAGAAACCTTAAAGGCTGACTTCAAGGTTGTAAATGAAGTAACCACTGGTCCTTATTCTCCAAATCCATTAAGCGGAATCATATATCTATCCAGCTGGTGATCAAATCAAAACAAAGAAGAAACTTTAAACACAATTCATAAAATTTGGGACAGGAATAGAGTATACTCTGATTATAGTAATTAAAATCATAGAGTGACCTATTCAGCTGTTTAAAACAATTTTGGGAGAGATGCCTTCACAAATTCTAATACACTAATAAGTTTTTAGGTATTCAGGCTCTCGCAGATTAAACCCACAGAAGAGTGAAAAAGAAGGCTTACCTTGTCGCCACGGGCGGAGATTTAGTTAGACCACCACCCGCCGGTGGTCAAAACAATAGAGATTTAGAACCCAAAACCCACGTTTAGAAACAAGAAAAAGTGAATTACAGAGGTAGTTGAATGGCGAAAACACAGAAAAGAAAGGGAACAACTGTTCAGAGAGATTTTGAGACGACTTGTAAAGAAATTAGGATGAAATGGTTAAATTTAAAAGTGGGGTTAGGAAGTTTGCGATGAGAGAATGGAGTTTCAACTTTCTTGTTAATTCAATAGATTTTCAAGTTTGAAGTTGCAATCAATGAACCGGAAACTTCAACCCCAGTTTCGTAATTGGAAATTAATTTGGAGACTTCAACGCAATTCCTCAGTGGAACTGTGGAAGTTTGACAACAAAACAAAATCTAAACAAAAAGAAAATGTAAAAACACATTTTGGATCCTGAATTTATAGACTTAATGCAATTAAACCCCTAAAATGAAATTTTTATTCCATTGAAATCTTAAATCTCTAACTTATGTTCAATTATATCCATAATTTTTTTTTTTAAGAAAAAAAGGGTAAGGACATTTTACCCTTTAAGCTTTTCTTAAATGGCAATCAATTAGAGAAAGTAACGTAGTTATCATTTTTTAGAGCTAAAATTGCTATATTTCAATAAATTAAAACAAAAAATTGTTCTCGTTTAAAAAATACATTGAAAAATTAACAATTTATATACTTAATAACAAAAGTTGAGAAAAGAAAAATTTAGGGTAAAATGTTCCTATTTTAAAAATTTTAGGGATAAAATCGAGAAAAAGGGCAAACATGACCTTAAATAAAATATTAAAAATGTGCAAAATAAAATTTTATTTCTGTTCAATTATTCTGCAAAATTCATTTATTTAATTTTGTTTTATTAAAGATTAGGAGTGAGTATGGACCGGTTAGCCGGTACATAAGTCCAAAAAAAAATTAATTAATTAATTAATATCGATTTTTTGAAATTTCAGTCTATTAATCAGTACATTACTATCGGTTAAGCAGTCTATCAGTTTTAAATTTTCGGACTGATTAACTAATATTTTTCGATTAATCACTATAATTATAAAATGTATTCATAAAAAAATTAAATTATCGAATATACTTAAATTTTAAAATTAGAAAACAAATATAATTCAACATAATAGTTAAATATGATGTTCAAACAACAAACATAAACTAAAAATATTCAAAAATATTATTTTCATATATATTAAAAAAAAATTTTGAAAATTTTAGTTAATATATTAATTTTATATAACTTTTTGAATATATTTTGATTTTAATTAATGAAAAATTGATAAATCAGGAAATAATAAAAAATATTAAATATGTATATATTGAACAATTAATAAATTAACTAAAATAATTTTAAAAAAACTAAAATGAAATTGAAATATTTTAAAGTAAATGAAAATTAAAAGGATATAAATAATTAAATATGAAAATAATGAAATAAAAAATTATAATAAAAATATAAAAAGAGTGAAATAAAATTAATAAAATATAGGAGTGTTCATTTATCGGTTTCAGTTCAGTTAACCAATTTATAAGCTAAAAAATAAAAATCAGTCCATTAATATCGATTTTTGTAAAATACTAACCGTTAACTATAAAAATCGGTTTGGTTAACCTATTTTTCGGATCGGTTACGATTCGATTTTTCGGTTAACCAAGTCTAACTTTTTTTTGCTCACCTCTATTAAAGTTTTCTTTTTGCAAACTTTTTTTTTCTTTTTCAAAAATTGTAATTTCAGATTTCATGATTTATGCTATCGGATTATTTATAAATATTCTGTGAGGCTTAAGCCATAGGGTTGTATAAAAAATTAAAAACTCATTAATATCCTAGTAAATTATAGAGATTTTAGGCTTAAGCCATAGAGATTTATTTGGAGAGCATTTATCTGATCCCGAATAATAATTTTTGGAATAAGATTTTAATTTGCTGCTTACGTTTGGTTAAAAAAATTATTTGCCCTTTAACTTACTTTTTTTTTATCTAATTTATGCTTAAATTTCACTTTTTAGCTTTAAAATGCCCATGAGTAAATAATATTTTTACCATAAATTATTTTCTTTATTTTTTAAAATACATTCAACATCTCTAAGATCACTTTAAAATACTTTTATAAAGCTTTAATACCAATTAATACGAGTTTTCTGACAATTTTAACTGAAATTATAAAACTACTTGGTATCTTAAATTTATTTTAAAAACTGAATTATAAAGTTTCTTTATTACCTTTAATTTTTCAAATTCTTTATGATTTGAACTTTTTATATATCTTTCCATATTGCCAAAAAGGATTTAAAATGTCATTGAACTTCTCATGACAGTTTTTATCAAATAAGACTTTTCAAAACGTTTTTATCAAATAATTCAACTATGCATCTTGTTTCAACTGTACACATTGACAGAACAAATCATCCCAAAAATTTAGGTTGTGTAAAAAATAAAACAAAAATAAAAACATAAGATATTCTCACACTTCATCTGACATTGCAAAGAGGAAAGTGCTTTTCTAGAAGCTGAAAGTGGTCATGTCACCAGTCACCATGGTTACCCCAAGAGTGAGTGCAAAGTGTTTACATTCCTTAAAATCCATGTCACAGCATGTTAACCTCCGTTCTTATGGAAAAACACACTAACCTCGCCATCTGACTTTTCTGTGTTTCATATTCATGTTGGGCACCACAACTTCATATTTCATATCCACGTTATAGTGCATCCCCTCTCCATCTTGATTTTCACAGTTGAAACCTGCAAACTCCAAATCCAGATGATCAAAAGTGTTAGTTCACAGCGAACCTAAGGGTTGTAAAAACTATGTTGTCACGGCATGAGTCTGAGAGATGCAAGTTAACCAGAATCCTCCATATAGAAATTATACGATGCTGGTCTGACACAAGTCCAATACTCGGAACCAAACGATTCCAGGGCCTTTCGAAATATTTTATTTTTCCAAGGTCACTCCAGAAACTGTACTTCACATATGTAAATCTTCATCTGTGATTTAAGATCCAAAGATAGCCAATAATTTTGATAGAATCTGCTGTAGCATTCCCAAAGTCCTCATATCCTGCAGAGTTGTCTGCAGATATATGCTCTTACAAACTCTGTTCAAAAGAAGATTAACATGAGAAAAGACTGAATCCCAACAATATTGTCCAGAAACATGTACAGGCAATCAAAAAGATGAGCAGTCCGCCAGCAAAATCCATCCACTTATAGTTAACCATAACAAAATCTAGTAACAATTTATGTCAAACAATATGTGATGCCACATCACTGCATTATGCTGCACCTGCAAGAACACAGCCCCATAAAATTCAAAAAATATCATTTCTTTCTTATGTGGAGTACATACAATCAATATCCCCATGCCTCTCTGCAGTAGCTTAGCAGGTCCAATGGATCATTTTCTGGCTTCTCAGAATGCAAAGCATAATTTTCTTGAGCAACCTAGCTTGTTACAAGTCCAAACAAAGTTCCAAGCATCCTGCTCTATATAGACCAACTTATCTAGGTAGAACACCATTCCTAAGACCAATAAACTATCTGATAAATAAAATTGCTTTCGGTGGCATAAAACACCCTTGATCAGCCTTATAAAATTTTCAATATATAGGTAGCAAGTGCACTGCAGTATCTCCTACAAATAACTTCGTCAAACTGCAATAAGTACTGCGGAGTATCTCGGTCAATTTCTGATTGTCATGATTCTCAGCCCTTGGGAAGCTAAGAATTGGTCCTTTTGAGTTGATAAAATCCATGTTGGCAAAAATTTTCAATTTTTGTTGACCACACACTTTAATGAGAACTGCTTTTTTCTGAGGAGAATTGCTGCATCACTCACAAGCATTGTTAACAATTTTGAACAATTTGACCCACTTAAGGTGTGAAAAGTGCTTCTTTTGACAGTGACTGAAGTTGTATTGCTCCTTACTAGATGAGAGATTAATGACGCCTGACGATTTCCTTTGTGATTTAGATAGCTTCCAATGCCCACCTAGGCATTACCAGCACCAATGAAAGTGTGACTGACACTTTTATGCTTGGTTTGGTTGCTGCAAAAATGCATACAAAAGAAAAAAGATGTTGAGATTAACATTCTGAAACATAAAAAGAAATACAAACCTAATTGCCTTTGAACAAAAAAGGTTCATCTCAAATGTAGGGCATAAGAAAGGGATCAAAAGATTTAGATAGAATTTAGATTGAGATGATGAAAGAAAAATCAATAAAGAAAGTTTTATTTAGATGAGGATTGGTTTATGAAAATCCTAGAGCTGAAAGTGAAAATTCAGTATCAAACAATCAGTGCCAAAACAAAAGCATAAAATGAAACAGATAAAAATCTGAAAACTTTGCTGCAGACAAAGAAAACTAGGAAAAAGAATTGTAAACACAAAATAATTGCAGAAAACGCACACATTACAAAATACTTGCAGAAAAGGCACAATTACATATAGTTGGAAGAAAATGCAAAACAAAATGCAGAAGAATTCTTCGGATTGATTCTAACATCAAAGCCATTGACACTGTAGCAATGCAGAAGACCAACTGCAAACAAATCAAGCTCCATGTGGTTGTGTAAATTTACTCTATTCTCCCTAAACTTATGAAATAGTTATCAGCAATTAACCTTCCAATTATTTGATGCTTATGAGAAGGGCATGGTCCATACAAGAATGAAAATAGATGATCTCACAAGACCAGTTGAAGTTTAAGGATGTTGATGCTACTACAATGTGACCCAAAACTGTCAGTAAATAAGAAAACTTACAAAATGTTACCTAGCTATAACATAAATGTGGAAAGTAACAAGAATATTAATAATAAGTCAGTTAGAAATTTAGACCTTTTTCCAACTTCACATCCTTTCTGCTCTTTTCATGTGCTCTGATACCACCGAAAAAGTTAAAGAGAGTAAGGAATTGTTGCGAAGCCTCCTAACCAGGATACAGCTATGTATATCCAGATTGATATGTTATACTGTACTTTCAATAACCAAGCTGATCAGTCTATTACCAGTAATCCCCACATGAACAGTTACCATCCTCAAAATGATGAAACCTATTTGAATCCCGTAACACTATTTGGCGGCCAACAAGTTTTGATATATATTTAAAGAAAGAATGGCAGTCACCACAAATGCGAAGGTTTTTCATTAACCTAATTGGCAGCCTTGAGTCACGAGTGAGAACAAAAGCAATGGCAAGTTTCTCACTGTGATAGCTCAGGAGTTCTTCCTTACTCTCTTGCTCAAGATCATACATAGCAAATTTTGTCTCAGGCACATATCCTGCATCTCTAATTTTTCTGTTTAGCTCCTTGAGTTTTTCATAAATTAGATCTCTTTCTTGGTGTTTTTTATCCCCAGCCACAAAAACATGGACCCCATCCTTCATGGTTACCCATGTACATCCAGCTTCCTTCTTTACTGCTGCCTCTCTCATTGCCCGCCTAGCCTTTGCCATGTCCTCCCACTTCCCTCCCGAAGCATACAAGTTAGAAAGAAGAACATAATTCACGGCATTGTGAGGTTCCATACCCATGAGCATTTCAGCAGCTCTCCTACCTAACTCAGTCTTGTGACCATTTGCTCGGCAGCAGGCACCTAACACTGTCCGCCAAATGAGAACATTAGGTTCCATTGGCATTGTATTAATAAAGTTCTCTATCTTGTCAATTTCACCTGCCCGTCCAAAGAGATCCACCATACATGAATAATGCTCTATCCGTGGAACCAATCCATATGTATCAGTCATGGATTTGAAATGTAAAAACCCTTCATCCACCAAACCAACATGACTACAAGCTGATAGAACCCCAACAAAGGTGACGTGGTCTGGTAATTGGTCATCAAGTTTCATTTGTGCAAAAAGCTTCAAAGCCTCACCTCCATGCCCATGACGTGCATAACCTGATATCATTGAGTTCCAAGAATAGACATTCCTCACAGGCATCAACTCAAAAAATTTTGATGCATAATCTATTCTTCCACATTTTGAGTACATGTCAACGAGTGCACTCCCAACTACAACATCAGATTCTAAGCAAGCTCTGATTGCGCAGGCATGGACTTCCATGCCACGTTCTAATGTTGCAACAGAAGCACATGCACTAAGAACTGTGGCAAAGGTGAAACAGTCCAATTGCTGACCCCTCTGCATCATAAACCAAACCAAATCCATTGCCTTGGGCAAGGACACATTATGTATGTATCCTGAAATCATCGAGTTCCAACTAGCTTCGTCCCTTCTGTCAGACATTCTAGAGAAGATCTTCTCACAGTAATCCATTTCTTCACATTTGCCATAGCAGGACACAAGTGCGTTCTCAATAGCAGTGTCATTTGCAGTGTGGTATTTCAGTATTAGTGCATGTATCTGCTGGATTAATCCAATCTGTGAAAGAGATGACACAGCTGCAAGAATATTTAAGAAAGTCACTCTGTTAAGACTCCATCCAGCTCGCATCATCTCCAAGAAAAATCCTACAGCTTTTGAAACTGATACCTCTGAATCAGCCAATGCCCCAATCATGGTATTCCATGATACTTGATCATACCCCAACATCAATGAGAAAATTTTCTGACACTCAGGAAGGCATCCAGTTTCGCCATACAATGCAAGAAGGGCGTTTGAAACTGAAACATCCAGATCAAGTCCCAGTTTAAGTCCTTCATTATGTACTTGCTTGCCTAGTATGGTCGAGCCCAAGCTTGCACATGAACTCAAAGTACTTATCAATGTAAAATTGGAAGCTAGCAGTCCAGTTCTCCTCATTGCGCAATAGCACTTGACTGCATCTTCAAAACATTCATTCTGATCAAGACCAGAAATCATGGAATTCCACGAGACTGAATCCCTAACACCCATGAGCCTAAATACTGATCTAGCGCTATCAATATCTCCACATTTAGCATACATATTAATAAGCCCATTTCCAACAGCAACCTTGACATCATTTAATCCAAGTCGAATTGCATACCCATGAACCTCCCTGCCCTTTTTTCTTCCCTCCTCTAATAGACTAAATTCAGCAAAAGCACCTAATAAAATCACATATGAGTCAATGTTGATATCAACCAGGTTTCTCATCTCCATGAATACTTCAGTAGCATCTTCTCCACATCTCTGCCTCACCAATCCAACCATCAAGCCATTCATAGAGACAGCATTTTTCATGCGCATCTGCTCAAAAATTTTTTTAGCATAGTCAAAAAATCCAAACCTTGCAAATCCACTAATTAATGCACTACCTACATACAGATCTGCCAGATATCCAGATTTCTTAACCCTTGCGAGCATCTGCTCTAACAGATTTGGGCCAGAATTGATGGCTGAACCAGCTGCAGTTATTAAGCTTCCAAATGTATATTCATTAGGTTTAAAACTGAACCCAGAATCTTCTCTTTCCATGCTCAAGAATATTTCAAACGCAGACACTGTATATCCTCTTTGTGAATAAACTGATATGATAGAATTACATGATATTGAATTCCTAACGTTTATCTCATCAAAAACATGGCGAGCATAGTCAATAGAGCCAAAAGTGTTGCCGTACATTGATATCAACACATTTGATAAAACCACATCATTTGCATAGTGAGACTTCAAAATCAACCCATGAATTTGCATCCCAAATCTAAGCTCCTGGCAAGATTGAAGAGCACCACCAAAAGCAAAACGATTAGGCAAACACCCTTCAAAAATCATTATTTTAAAAGCCTCACATGCCTCCCTGGCCATCCTATTGTGGTTGTACCCTGAAATCAAGCATGCCCATGTAACACTATTCCTCTCTGGCATTTCATCAAATAACTTACAAGCTGACCCGAAATCACCACTTCTCACATAGGTGTTAATAAGGGTATTGCATAAGAACAGATCACAATCTAGACCATATTTAAAAATCTTCAAATGGAACTCTCTAGACTCTCTCAAACAAGAAGAGTGTTTATATGCACTGACCAAGTTCTCATAAACCTCAAAAGAACTCCAATCTGATTGATTTGGTAAACTCGGTGAGTTAATTGGATAATTTTGCAATACTTTGTAGTGATTGACTAACTCCTGCAATGGGATATTGGTAGGAGATTGTTTGATATAGGGACAGATGTTTTCAGGTTTGAAGAGAAGAGCATCATTGTTCTTGTGCTGTGGTGGCAGTAGTACAGAAGGTGAGGCAGCTAATGTAGTGAAGGAAAGTTCAAAATTGTAAAGGAATCGCTTGTTGCTATTGGATGCAAAGAGGCAGCGAAACATAGTCTGGTTAAGAAGAACCTACGAAACCCATCAGACACATATAGTTCAGTATCTAGCTCAACGATGCAAGAAAGATATGATGAGAAAGAAGGATCAAATTTCCAAATGAATAAAAGTTATAATGTAAATGGATTATTAAGTACAACACGTACAAGCCAAATTGTCACCAAATCAAAAAGACTTGAATGAATTAAGATAGAGGCATGAAGGTTAGAGCAATAGAGAAACTTTAGCAGTAGCTAAGCACTGAAAGACCAAAAACCCATAGCAGAAAGTAAAAATTGGAGGTAAGTAACAAGAATTCAGTTCCAAATCAGAGCATGAGACCACAAGAACTAAAAAGGATCACAAATTTTGTCGCACCTAACCGGAAATTGAACAAAAAATAAAAGCGCAAAAACTAATAATTTCTTGCAGAAAAGGCACGTACCAGTAAAATATAATGAACCTCAAGAATTGGAATTTCTAAGCCTTCAATAATTCAATAAAGCCAAAATCTAATTTCTCGTTGTCTGGCTCGCTTACTAAAGCAAGCTCAGTTTCGGCTTGTCCAGGAGCTGGGTAGCTTAGGTCTTTGTGTTTTCCGGCAGTCCTTTGATTTAGGCAGTGCGCGCCTGTTAATGGGGCCGGGTCAGGTCTGAATAGTCATTTTGGGTTATTGACAGGAGCAACACCCGCTAAACGAAGAAAAAAATAAGGTATAAATACAAACCATTTTCTTGGTTTTTTTTTCTTAAAAAAAATAATTGAAAAAAAGAAATTCCAATTATAATGCTATAATAAACATATTTAAAAAAATAAAAATTTATAAAAATAGAATGCTAATTTTTAATACATGTAGACTCACATCAATTGAGAAATTTTGTATGTAAACCGGCATATTACATGCCCATTTTCAGCTGAAAAGCATAAACACATATTTGAAATAAAGTTATATTTTTGTTAAATTTAGGTGTATAATAATGCATTTACAAAGTTTCAGGTGCATAAAATATTTTTTTCTACCAATTTTGGGAGGGAAAATAAGGTTTTGTGGTTGCATGAAATTTTTTCAATTTTGTGTGTAAGATATATATTGGTCAATGAACACCACATGGAAAGAAGGAAATTAGATTGAGCAGTTGGGCATATTAGTGATATGCTGTGTGTGGATAAGGTTAGTGTCTGTAAGTGCAAACATCATTGGCTCCCACCTCACCCAAATCAAATCCCATATATTACTAACTCAAACACTGCCCATATGTTAAACTTTTTATTATAATCTCTTTGAAAATGGCTGCCAAACTGGCTTTCTTTTCTTCGTTCACCACTACCCAAATACCTGTCCTCCCTAATTCATCTCTATTTTCTCCTCTAACTTGTACTCCTATTTCACCCAAGGAAAGGGCTCACTTTCATTTCAAAATCCATGCTCTAGGTGAGTGTAGTGATGCTTATCTTGTATTTATTTCTTTTTTCTTTTTTTTGAAGTTGAAAAAAACGGTTTTGTTTTCATAGGTGGAGGAGATGGAGAACCCAAGCCAAAAGGGAAGAAAAAATTTATAACCAGAGAGGAAGAACCAGAAGAGTAAGTGTTGTGTTGAATTTTTCAATATCAAATCAAATCATGTATAGAAATTTGCATATTTTAAAACAATCAAATCAATGCAGGTATTGGCAAACTGCAGGAGAAAGAGAAGGAGAAAATCCCATGAAGACACCTCTTCCTTATATCATCATATTTGGCATGTCAACTCCATTTGTGATCTTAGCCATTGCTTTTGCTAATGGTTGGATTAAGGTACCCGCCCGATGATTTTGTGTAGACAATCTGTAATTTCTTTCACTTATATGTTTCATAATCTAAGCTACAGTCCCATGAAAATCTAGTCTGTAATATGTAATTAATTCTTTTCAATTTAAGCAGACTATATAGTTTTTGCCTATAAGTGTCTCATTCACATAGTGGGATTGAGGGTTAATTTCATCTATTCGACTTATACCTTACGACTTATACAGTAATAATTTGTATTTTTTTTATTGCATGAATGATTTTGAATGAAATTAATCTGGCATTGAAGAAGAATCCGAATGTTGTGCAAGAAACTGCATGATGTTCTTGGAACTCTGTTATATTGATCTACATCAAAGATGCCCAATTTTCAGACCAGAAATGCTTGATTTTCTTGCAACTCTGTCAAGTCGCGATACGAATACAGTAGAAGCATGAGATAATTTGTCAGTATACTTTCCAACAAGTAAATATTTAGGCATATTGACAATATTTCCTTTATCTTTGAAGCCTTTAATGTAAGAATGATCTTACAAATTCCAGAGTAAAATAGATAGCCACATAAATAAGCAAGTTTGCAGCAGATAATCCAACTCTATCCCCCAACTCTAATTCTTTTTCTCGAAGTTACTATTTTTATGAACTTAATTTAACAATGTCTATTATGTTGAATACATATACATTTAGGATGTATAAAATTAAAAGAATATGGTATTTGCTGTTCATCGCCGAGAGGGCTTGTATAGTACAACTGTCAAGTACTTCTGAAGAAACCGATGGGTTGAGCCAAGTGCTACAGGCTGGTCTCGGTTGCTTTGAATATAAAGATGGTTTAACACAGCGAGCTGAGGCCTTGGCAATGTACAATGACTTTCTGCAGCAGAAGTTCGATTATTTAACAATGTGAGTTGAAGTTGAGGAGGTATATCGGGCGGCTGCTTGCTGAAATCATTATCTAAGGACCCGTTGTTATAGCTTGATTCTGGGGATGGTGGAATTTCGAACTCGGACAGGCTTTCTGGAGCTTCTGCAACATTGTCCTGTTTAACAAATTGCAGCAATGAACATAAAGTAAACCAGCTCATCCTAAATATGCAATGAAAGGCTATAACTATAAGAGGAGAAGCCAGAGCTTTCCAGTACATGCAAAAGGCCACATCAATAAGTTCATTTTGAGATATTTCCAAGTCATAACATATTCAAAACAAAGAAAGAATTCAGTAACACATATATTTGTTGCTACAGAGACACAAAGTCGAGAAAACAATTAACAAGAAGAATTTCAAACTTCCATTCAGTTAACATTACACCTTAAAAAGCTACTCAATCTCACGCTGCATGTTCCACAAAGACAGAAGGGAAGCAAAATTTAAGTCAAAATACATGAGCAATTCCTCATGTACTGTGTATGCAATGCGTTTTTGTCCTAGTACATTTTATGGCATGAACACAGGCCAAAACAAAAACCATCTGTGAGTATAAACAGTTCAGAAACATAGGTCTCCAATGCGATAAAGGCATTTTTCAATGTTTGCCTTCCTCAGAACTCTTACTCAGAAACAAATGTTAGCATCAACAACATAGCAATTTTTGTACTCAGTACACACCATGTAAAACATCATATCAATGAAAACTGGTTGCAGATTATTTTCACTGCTATAAGCTTTTCGGCAATCTGTAGAGTTAGTCAAACAATGCAGCTGAAAAAGTGAAAGAAAAAAGACAGCAACCAAAAGGAGGAAAAGGGTCCATCATAAGTGCAACGCAAGTGGAATAGATCTGCAGTAACTTCAAATTCTAGGATGCTTAAATATACCGTCTAGCACACAGATGATTTTATATGACTTGACACATTTGCATAATCAGGACCTTTTGCAACAGCATAACTTTCATGAAGATACAAGAAGCAGAACAAAGAGTAAGACTGCTAGCAAAAGGCAACTAATTTGCTAATTCATCCACTTCACATTTTCAATTTTAGTTTTGTTCACAAATTGCACTATGAACTCATCCCAACCATCTGCAACCTAACTTCAGCAATGCCATAAAATCCGGAACTTGGCAAGTTAGTGTTTGGTTACCATTTGAACTGGTAACACATTTCCAGTTTCTTTTGTTAAGCATAATCTAAATTCTGAAGTAGCATATTCCCAATAAAAATTGGCCTACCACAGATTTATTTTATAATCTAGAGACTTAACATTCAGACTATCAAAGATTTATGTTAGAAACTATCAAAGTCTGAAGTAGCATATTCCCAATAAAAATTGTCATCTCATGATTTATAGTTGCTCAAAGGAATAATAGATCTTTAGTTCAAAAAATAGTTTTTCTAGGTAAGTTCTCTTTCCCTTTCTCTCTCTTTTCTAGACACGAAAGCTAAGTAAGGGATTTTAATGGAAAAATTGTGCATTTTCCATGTCATTTGCCTTGTTATTATGTCAGAATTCAAGTTCATACCAAAACACTTGCAATATATGATGCAATTACAACAATGAGATATTTTCTTTGTTTATTTCCTTTTTTTTTTTTTTGCTTCTTGATTCTTTTCCAATGTCACATTCAGCCAAAGGAACAGCCTGTTATTCATAATCTTTCATTTACAAGAAAAAATAAACTAAAAGATGCAAAATTACCTGCACATCCAAAATATTGTAGGCAGTCCCTGAATCATCACATTCCCATGGCAAGTCTGGAGCATATCTCAAGTGTTCATCTACAATGAAGCGGTAGTGAAAAACTCCTGAGGGGAGCATCTTCAGAATAACAAAATCTTTACCTGACCTGTGCAAAGGCTCCCTGAAAAAAGAGCAGATAAATTTTTAGTCAAGCAAGATACAAAAGAATTTTCGCCCGAAAATCAAACATAAAAGAAAATACAAGAATACTTATCACTACCTTTTATCCCAATTATCCCATGATCCAGTTACAGCTACTTGCTTGCCGCCATAGCTCCATGCTATCAGCACAGGGTTCATTTTCTCACCCAATGCATCCCTGGAATCTGTTTGGTTATGTGCTAATGCATAATTCTGAACATGCATCATTTCAATAGGTCTTGATAAAGGAAGCATGGGAATCTGATGAACATTGAAATTTTACCAAGTTCACGTCTTTGTTAGAAAAGCACATGAAAAGAAGTCTTAGTCTGTTTATGTATTTTGTTTTTTACCTTAGTTTGACCTTGCCAAATTATGCAGACCAAAGGCCCCCAATAAGCAGTGAACTCAAGTGTATTAACTTCATTTAAGCCTGAGTCTATTCACAATCCCTAGTATATGAATTGCTTTGGTCTTGCAGCTCTATTTAGGACTGAACTTTCAATTAGCATGCACATTAAGCATTAGAGAACCTCCTTTATTTTTTCTCATATGGCAAACCTAAGTATCCTTTATCATTTGAACATAGAATTTCATGTATGTGATAGATAAGTCTCAACATAGATTAGATCTCCAAAACTTTGTCATCTATGATGTTTTTTTTTTTTTGTTTCATCACCAAAACTAAATCCACACACACTTTAAGCCTAGTTAAGACGAGATTTCCACAATATATAAGAAAGATAACTGGGACATTCCCTTGATATTTACAAGTCAAAATGACTCACCTTGTGCTTTTTGCAAATAATTCTCAGAACAACAATTTTCAATTAACTCTACTTAATAGTGGAAAAGACTTGACCCTATATTCTGTGTATATAAACAGGTAAAGATAAGAGTTGGGGGAAAAGATCAGACCTGAGGAGTGAAAATGCGAGGAGGGTGAAGGAATCCCCTAGGAGTAGGAGGGGGGGAGTGTACCATGGGCTCTGCCTCAGCATGCGCACCAGGCGTATGATAGCCAACATGTGAGCCCCTACCATGTGCAGTTAACACCATACCCTCTTGCTCTTTTGAAGTTCCTTCTTCGTCATTTTTACCACTAGCATTGCCCATCCCTGATAAAATTGGAACCAGATAATCAAAACCCAGATAAAATTTTAAGCCTAATCAGATAAAAATCAGAACTTTATTTTTTATCAAATTAAACAATAAAAGAAATTCACACGAAAAAAGCAGAAAAATAAAGAGCAAGAAAACAAAGCAGAAGGATACAGACCCGGGAAAGTTAGTGAGGAGTAAAAGTTTGTTGCTGGAGGGGTTTGGTGGATTACTTACCCATCACTGCAAATAAATTGCACAAGCAAAAAGAAAGCTAGCAGCACGTAATTAACTCAAAGCAAAGAGGCAACATTATTTGGAGGCAGCTTTAATTTATAAAATTTTTGATTGATTGATTGATTGATTGGAGGTTTTTCTTTTTCCCTTACAAAAAATGGAAAGTGCAATTTATCCTTCTTTTTTATTTTTTTTCCCCTCTCCCTCTCCCCCGTCTTTCTCTGTGTGTAAACTAAAAGTCAATTATATGCTCCAATGAGTTTGGAAGATCCTACGGTGGACTAATGATGTTTGGTTTAAAAGGGAATGTTGTTATCTTTAGTTTCTTCCTTTGCTCTTTAGTGGGTAATTTATAACATTGGTCATCCAACTACAATATTTATAACAATAAAAATTCTAATTTTTAATTTGTAACATAAAAAATCAATTTATGTAATAAAAAAATAATTCTTTTAACATATTATTATTTTAGGTTTGCAGGTCAAAGATTCTAACTTTTCATTTCAAAATTTTTACAATGCTATAATACTAATTAAAGCGAATATGCTATATATTAGAAATTTAATTCATCAGTCAATATTATAAATGTATTTTAAAATTTTAAAATTATTTTGAAAACTAAATTGTAAAGTTCTGAATTTTTCAAATTTTTATATTTGTTAAAATATTAGAAATTTGCAATAAAGTTCAAAGTCTCTTTATTTTTTAGAAAATAATTTTCAAATTTATTTTATTTTAGAGTCAATTCTTCTAATGGCTTGAAAAGAATTCAACTAAATTATTAAATTTTTGATATTCACTATTCAATAATTATCAATTTTCCGATTGTTTCCATCTAAATCATAGAGGAAACTTAGTAATAGAATGGATAAATACTATTATTAACTGTATTAATTTTCTAAATAATTTTTTTAAAAAATATAATAATTTATAAATTGAACTTTTGAAATGTATTTAGAAAAATTGATTTTAAAGTAGAGCGAATTTAAAATTCAGTTTTGAAAATAATTTTAATATCTTTGAGTGAGTATATAATAAGACTTAGGCAAGTTAAAATTTGTAGTGTGAAGAATATTTTGTTTAGTACTAGAAGATAGATAAAATTAGAAGAAACTACAATATTAACTCGCAAATCAGTCAAAATGACATAATTTTTATATTACAAATTTAAAGTTAAAGGCTTTATTATTAAGAGTAATAGTTGCGTGATTGATACAAGTTATCCGCGCTTTAGTAGACTACTTAGTCTCCTTTTTTACAACTACTTGCCTTGCCTTGACTTTACAGTTTTTACCGTTAACTAATGTACAGTTGCCACGTGTCTTGTTTTTGCTTGTTAATCATCAAAACTGGTCCCCACGGTCATGATAAAACTAGGATAAATTTAAGACTGGTTTTTATTATATAAAAATAACGATTTATATTTGAAAGAAAAAGAATTACAAAAACATTTTTTTTGTTTATCACAATCTTTGTATAGATATGTGATCAAACAAATTGTTTGAAGCCTTATTGATAGGATTCTCTCTTTGCTTATCTAATGTGGGATTTTTAGTCCGTGAGATACTCTATCACTCAATTTTGTGACACTCTCGTCACAGGTGGAGCTTCCTGCCTACCTATTTCCTCGGGATACTTGGCATGGACATCGAATTTGGGTCCAGATCAGTTTTGATACCACTTATCAGGATCATTATTTTTTTCTCAAAAGACGTTTTGTTGAGATATGCAACGCTCACGCTTATAAGCCCAATACCCTACTTTTACTTATCAGACGTGAGATTTTTAGTCCGTGACAGCTCACATATGTATCCGTTATGGGGACTACCACTCAATTATTGTTTAATACATAAAAAGAATAGGAAAAACAACAATTGTTGCAACAAAGTCATCAGTCATCAATCAAAAAAATTTCTTATTATTTGTTATTTTATTCATTTGAATTTCTTCTTTTTTCACCTCAATGTTTTCATTTGAATCTCGTTCTTTTCTTGTGTTTCAAAATATATCCTTACCACCTGACCAAGAAAAGGATATTTCATAGAACATGATTGAATAATGTAATAGCTGAAAATCTTATTAATACAGAATCTAAGAAAAAATATATATCTTTTAGTCCTTGAATCTAACGAAAATAAGCAATTTGGTCCCTCAGTTAAAACAATCGGACTCTTTAAATCTTAAGTTTTTCACCCATCAACTTAAGAACTCCTTCAATTGGATTATTGTTTTAGGGCTACAATATGATGATTTTATCTATTTAAAACAGGTATGAAGGGCTACATGTAATAATTAACTACGTCTACTTAAATTTGATAGTTGCTCAATTGCTTAATGCTATTGAAGTGGAGGGACCAGTTATGATAAAATTGAGATTTAGAGGGTTCAATTGAATACATTTTCAGTTGAGGTACTTTATTACATATTTTCGTAATGTTTAAAGGCCAACAAAGGCATTTTTGTCAAAATCTAATTCTATTGTTTTCTCAGTGTTTGGTTTAATAATAAGGGCAGTTTAATAATGGAAAATGCTTGTCAAGACCTACCTAGTTAATGAAAATTTTATGGATAAATTAGTATAAAAATGGCAGATAGAATAAAGTGATTGGTCTCTTATGGGACGTTGCAATGATAAATGCCAATTTTAATGTAATTAGAGGTTTCGAATTCGAGTTTTCGCTCCCTTTTCTCGTATTAAGAGAAAAAAAAAAAAAGGCGATTTAAAAAGAAAAGGGAGTACTAGTTACTATTTGCCGGTGATATTTCATTTATTATCTTGAACCATAAATTTTTATGAACCTAATTTACACCACAATTTTCCTCAATGGAATTAAGTCATTTGATAAAACTCATTAATTAACTGTTTGTCTTTGACATGGAATGACTATTAAAAATACAATTAATTTTTTATAAAAAGAATAGAATTAATTCGTTAAAAATATATGAATAATCTTTTTAATAAATACAAGCAAACATTAAATATTTTCAATGTTTGAATTATTTTCCTTTCTTTTGATGTCCCCATTTGTTCATTAAAAATATAAATTTAATAAATATATAGAACATTTGGATCACCGTATTGTATTAGGTTATATAATATTAGTTTTATAGTATTAGTGTGTATAGTATTAATTTGTACTTTTTAGCCTATATTATTATAAATAGTGTTTGGTGTAAAATTATATTAGCATGTAATATTTTATACTGTATTTGGTATACAATATGGCATTATATTAATTTTGTAAAAAAATAAAAAAAACTAAATTAAGTTATTTGTGTTGTTATTAATTTAGACAAAAAAATATGATTATAAAATATAATTTTGGGCGCATACATTAATTTTTTAATTAAAAAATTCAAATAAATTTTATTGTTAAAAATTAGAAAGAGACAAAAATATGGCATCACAATGAAAAACCTTATATAAATTAGTAATTTTAAGACTTGATAAACTGAACTAATAATTATAAACTGAAACAGAATGCAATTGCCTAGTAAGGTACACTAATGCAATTGCCTAGTAAGGTACACTACTGATCTTATATTTTCTTTTTCTTATTTTTTATTTTCTAAATCCATAATGAAAAAAAAAAGATATGAAAAGATGTTAGAAATGAAGGCGACACAAAAAATAAGAAAACACTGAAAATTTACTCTCTATTTTATAATACAAAGTCTACTGTATTACACAAACCTAAGGGTACATTTTATTTTTTTAATATGGTGTATGTGGAATAATGGAGATTATAGTATATTTTATAATCTCCGTATTATTTTTTTAAAATTTTTTTTCTGAATACCATACTTGTATTAGCATATACTATATTATATTATCACATGTGTAATTTAGTGACCCAATCATGGCTATACAGATATCTAAACTTAATTTTATAATTTATTTTAAATACTTAAATTTTAAAAATAAACCATTAAGCATATGTATTTGTCAAATTTATAAATAATAAACACAAATTTATATTATATTAAAAAAACTAAAGTATGGGGCACTTAACCGCACTGATGTGTGGGGTTCAGGGATAAAACCAAGAAAAAATTGAGAGGCAAAATTGCTCTATTTTGAATTGTTTAAGGGAAAAAACAGTCTTTCACCCTTTATTTTTTTAGTTATTGCTTATATAATGTCACGTGGGAGCAAGTTAGTAGAGAGAATGTGTACGTGTGCTACAAATTTGGATTGCCCGATAGGATAGAAGACGATGACGTGGCTCACTCCCATTGGTTGTTGTTATCTCTGTCAGCCACGTCATTTTTCCATTTAAAATGAGGACAAAAATAGCCAACATAATGGAGCTCAGGTACAAAAACCAAAAAAATTAGACTGCAAGGGCAAAATCTATTCTATTTTTAGTAGTATAGGGGCAAAAATAATTTTTATCCCATTCAAAATTCTTCATGTTGTTTTAAAATACATGAAATAATATAATTGTAATCAAAATTTTAAATGAATAGATAGATATGTGTTTTGCAATTAATGGCCATTTGTTTCATAAGCCCATACCAAAAAAATAAGAGAAAATTATATTTTATTTTGTTTTTTAAGAATGCATGGTGCTTTACTTTTATTTTCATTTTTGCATTTTCACATTTCATTCATACATTTTAGACTAGCATTTCTTTCAAAAATGCCTTTTTTTTTTTTTGAAAGTGGTTGGTTCTTTATTTTTGGTCAAAATGTTGAGTGTAAAGTTAAATTGGTAGTTAGATTTTTGTTATTCTCTATTTGATTCATGTTTTTCAATTAGATTTATTGATTTTATAGATATAAGTTAGCCACATTGTTGTTAATTTGTTATGCTATATAACGCCATATTGTGCTCAAAATGGCAACTTCAAATTATAAAGATTATGTTTCCATAATTTTGGCCCTTTATTTCCTTGAACCATTTGCTTGGTAAATCAATTATTAACTTTTGATATTAATATGAAAGTTAGGCATTTGATATTGAAGAAGTAACATTAAAGTCCAAATTCTGTTTCTAATAAAATCCATTTTCTTCAAACTTCTTCTATTTTTTTCAGATATTTTTGCATTTTAATGGCTCTTTTTTATTCTTTTTCAATATTGTCATGTAATTTAAAATAAATGTTTGAGAATTTAGATTTTTACATAATTATAATTGAGAAATCAAGTTAAGGAAAATGTATGTCCACCAAGTGTTCGATAGAATGCTTGAAAGAGAAATTGGTGAGGATTTTTGTTGTTTTGGGTGTGAATTGCAAGAGTTTTGGCTAGAATCAGTTGAATCAAATTGCTGGCTATTTCATTAATAAAACTCTATATTTCATCATATTTCTCATCTTAATTTTTTTGAAATAGAAAGCTATTTTTTCTGTAGCTATTTTTGCAAGCTATGTTGGTGACACTAATAGTTAAATTAGTTGTTGTGTAAGTTCTTGATTCAATTTTTGTAGTTCATGTTTTGCACTAGAACTTTCCATTAAAAATGTTGCTAAGCTTTTTTTTTTTTCTTTTCATGGTTGATAACCGGACTTTCAATCCAAGAGCTCGCTAACAGGCTTTTTCTGATATCCATGGATAACCGGACTTCCAACCCAAAAGTTCGGTAACCGGGCTTTCTCGGATATCCACCATATCAGTAGCGCGGTTACCTAAATAGCTCGAAATCAGCATATGGAAAGTTGTCATTCACGGATATCTTCCAGATATTCAGCGGATCCTGATCTCACAATAACGGAAGTTATCGGGAATCACTCAATAAATCTTTGTAAATATGGAATCAAGCAGCAATCAATGAGTCAGAGCAAATTCTTCCTAATTAGGATCCTCTTTCCTATCTTGTCTAGAGAAAGCGCCCTATATAAAGGAAAGCAACCGGTATGTTCCGCTCTCTGGAGTTTTTACACATAAAATACACTTTAGTCAATCTATTGACTTGATCGTCAGAACCCGTCGATTTTTCTTGAGTTTTTGAGGTGATTTATTCAAGAGAACGCTACGAGAAATCTCATTGTCATCATTTGGTGCGGTGACCGTGGAATGCTCCAAAGATTTTCAGTCAATAATGGATTTTTTTCCCGACTTGTCTATCTCCGCTGCCCCATCAGCAAACCAGCCCAATACTGCAGCCCAACCTCCGGTTAATCTTTTTGGCCAGACCCTCCATCACTTGCAGCCAGCTCAATCAGAGCAAAATTTTCCACTACCAGCGCGACAGCTATTCCCCCAAACACAAATCCATACACTCGTAATACCACAATCCATCACCATCCCAGCAATCCTAGGCCTAACCCCTCAAACAACCCAAACACTCTTGATCGCCATGTCAGCTATGGCGGCTCAGGCACCACCGGTATCACCTACACTCATCCCTCTGGCACCACCCATGGTTCAGACACCCATAACTACTCAATTCCCTGCACCAACACCACCACCTTTACCGAGCACGCTGGCCCCTGGCATAATAATTACCATGACAACCGAGCAGTTTGAAAGGATGTTTGAAGAAAAAATGCAGAAATATCAGAACCGCAGTACTTTGCAGTATCAGGGAAGTTTTTGATCCCCTCTGTCTAAGGACATCTTGGCTGCTCCCTTCCCACAGATAAGATTACCAAACCTGCTAAAGTACAACGGCAGTACCGACCCCCGAGCTCATTTGGATGAATTCTATCATACCATGCTGGTGCATACTATGGAAGATTCTGCCTTGTGCAAAATCTTCCCCCAAACCCTTCCAAAGTCCGCGCAGATTTGGTTTCGCAATCTACATGAGCACTCTGTCTATAGCTTTGAGCAGTTCAACGACATGTTCATTGCTAAGTTCGTTGCAGCTATACGACCAGCAAAAGTCTCGGCTGACCTCACTCTGGTTCATCAGGAGAAGGGAAAATCACTTCGAACCTATGTAGAACGGTTTAATATGGTGGCTATGGACATTTAGAATTTGAATTTGGAGGTGGCTATCAACGCTCTCATTCGAACACTAGGTGTCAAGACTTCAGTGACTCCCTCAGCAAAAAGCCACCGAGCGACTTCACCGAGCTTATATCCTAGGCTCATAAGTATATTCGAATGGATGAAACTTGCCGACTCAGATACAATTCTCAGATCAAAGAATCGAATAGAGGTTTTTGAACAGGCTGGGATAGGAATAATGGAGGACGAGGCAATGCTAGAAACAGAGGATCGGGCAACTCAAACCGAGCTCATGTAGTCACAAAGTCGAGCACTAGCGATAAACCGGATGAGAGACTGACGCCCTTGATGGCCTCGAGGTCCCAGATCCTGGCATGGAAGAAGGAGAATGAGTGGGTTAACTGGCTGCGCTCAATGAGGGAGGATCTTAACAGGGACCGAAGCCTTTACTGCTCTTTTCACAGGGATAAAGGCCATCAGACAAACGACTGCCAACAGCTAAAGTGGGAAATTGAGACCTTAGTTCAAAAGGGAAAACTCGGTCAATTTATGAAGGGCAAAGAAAGGAATGGGCGAGATCGGTCCCCATCACCGCGAAGACAAGACAACAGAGCTAGTTCAAGTAAGAAAGCTATTGCGGGGGTTATCCATATCATTGCGGGGGGTAGACATTATGATGTCTTCGAGGACTCCAGAAATCGAAAAGCGAAGGAAGTATTTTTCTATGGGCCAGTCAAAGAACAGGAGGTTACGAGGTGACGTTCTTTGAGGTAAACGAAGCTCATGTCCGGATGCCTCATACCAATTCTTTGGTTGTAGAAGCTCTGGTACAGGATTACTTGGTTTAGAGAATCTTAGTAGACACAGGGAGCGTGGTAAATCTCATCACCCTACAGGCATACAGGGCACTGGGAAAATCTACCAACACATTAAAGGCCGTGTCGGCCCCTCTAATTGGGATATCTGGACAACCTGTCAAGGTAGAGGATCGGTCATGTTAGCATTGCAGCTCGGAGATGATGAAAGTGTGTGCAATTGCAGGAGCTATTTTATGGTGGTCGATATACCACTTGCTTACAATGTGATCTTTGGGCGACCTCTTTTAGTAGGAGTGAATGCGTACATCTCCATGTGTAAGCTACTTATGAAGATACCTATTTCAGGAGGTGTGGCAATGCTCTGGGGAAACCAAAAAGCAGCGCGAGAGACATATGTCACTATGCTGAAAGAGGCTGATCAGGCTTTGCCATTAGATGCACTGGATACCCCAACAGCTTGGAATACCGAGCCCATAGATTCACTACAGGAAGTAGAGCTCCAATAGGGGAAGATTGTAAAGATAATGGCCAACAAAACGGGCAAGGGTAAAGAGGCACTTGTAGCAGTACTCTCTGAGTTCATGGATGTGTTTTCCTGGCAGCCATCGGGCATCAAGGGCATATCTTCTGAGTTAATGTGCCACTCACTTAACGTCCAGCCTAACTGCAAACTAGTTAAACAGAGAAAGAGGAATCATGCTCCCAAGCAACAGTTGGCAATGGCAGAGGAAACGGACACATTGTTAAAGAATGGGTTCATAAGGGAAGTTTTTTACCCGAACTAGCTATCAAATGTGGTATTAGTAAAGAAATCCAATGGAAAGTGAAGGATGTGCGTGGACTTCATAGATCTTAACAATGATTGCCCCAAAGACAACTACCCACTACCCAACATAGATCTTTTGTTCGATTCCACCTCGGGATTCGAAGAGTACGCCTTTTTGGATGCCTCTACGGGGTATCACCAGATTCCCATGGATAAGGCTGACGAAGAGAAAACTGCTTTTATCACACACCGGGCTACATATTGCTATCGAGTCATGCCATTTGGGCTCAAGAACGCTGGGGCCACTTATCAAAGATTGATGAACAGGATGTTCACTGATTAGCTCGGGAGAAATGTGAAAGTATACGTAGATGACATAATTGTGAAAAGCAAGACAACAGAGAGCTTACCAACCGAGCTGGCAGAGACTTTCACAATCTTAAGAAAGTTCGGTCTCAAACTCAACCCAGAAAAGTGTGCTTTCGGGGCACAGTCGGATATATTCCTAGGGTTTATGATTGTAGATACCGGGTTCCGAGTAGTCTTGATCAGGATTACCTAATGATGAAATTACGTGTGCCGATTTATAGGCAAAAAGAATGAAAGTTAGAAGTGATAATTTTCTTGTCGTTTTGATTTGTTAGGAATGAATAAAAATGTATTTTAAAAATGTTTTTGGGGTAAAAAAAAAGGTGAGTTTTTAATTTTTTATATTTTATAGAAAATTTGAAAAAAAAAAGATTTCCGCGCGAATGTCAAGCTGTGGCAGCGCTGGGCGACACGCAGCGCGCACGCGCGAGCGACGGCCCGCCCGCCGCGCGCAGTTGGGCGTGCACCCCGTGTGCTGGAGACGCCCGTCGGGCACGCAGACGGGCTTCTCTCGCCCCCCTTCACCCTTTGGCTGCCGATTTTCGTTTTTACTCATTTTTGGGTGTTTTTAATTATTTTTTTTGCATAATTTAATTTAAATTCAATGCTAAAACTTTTTATATCCCTAACCCTTGAAATTCTGCAGTTTTTTAGTAATTATGAGAGTTAATTTTATTTTATTTTTTAATTAAAAATCTGATTTTTTGGGGAAAAGTAAAGGGGATTTTTGGAAGGAAAATTGAAGGGGAGATTTTCTTTAGAAAATTATTTTCTTCTTCTTTCTTATCTCAAACAAATCCTCTCAACTTTTCTAAAGAATTTTTCCAAGTGAATTCTTAAGGAAAAAAAGGATCAATTTTTGTTCTTGGAAATTTTTCCTCTTTTCAATTAATAATTTTTTACTTTGAGACAAATAAATCAATTATTTGTTCTTGAGTAAAAATTTATTTTCAATATTTTATTTTTCTAATATATTCTTACAATCAAGACAAGGAATTGGATCTTACTTTCATTTCATCAAGATAAATTTTGAGAGTAAACATTTTTGGCTCAATTTCTTAATTTAATTTTTTAATTTCATTCTTTTGTTTTCAATTAATTAATCATCATGTAAATTCTTTTAGATCTATTATTTAATTGGTCATATTTTACTTCTTATTTTTTATTTTTTATTTAATTGTTCATATTATTATTTCTTATTCTTATTTCTTATTTAATTGTTCATGTTCATATCATTGTCATCATTTTTGTTGATATATATTATTAGTATTATCATTTAACATGTTTTAATATAATTGACTTATTTTATTTTTTTCATTTTATTCTTCCATATTTAATTGGATTGTTCATCTTCTTTGCTGTTATTATTATTATTATTATTATTATTATTATTATTATTATTATTAATTGTTCATATTCTTTGTTATTGTTGTGTTATTATTATTATTGTAGTTATTACCATTATTATTATCATTATTCTTGTTTAATTTTATTATTACTATTATTATATATATTTTCATGCATGCTGAATTTTATGTATATTATACTTTTTATGCATGATTGTATGTTATTGTTGTTATTTTGTGTTGTTATGCATGTTAAATTCTATCATCATTATTTTATGCTTGTTTATGCATGTTGAATTTTATTATTATTATGATATTATTTTATGCATGCTAAATTGTTAATTGGTTAAGTTGCATATTTTATTATGTAATTTTAATTGATTTGTCATACATGATGCAATTTTGTTTGTCTTAATTTAATTGTTTTCATGTTATATTTTTAAATTAATTTTTCTTACTAACATGGCTTTTATTTGTTTTTTTTTTATTTTCAATACTTATTTTTGTGTGTGAGCATTTTCCATACCAAGTGGGAGCTCATGAAGATTTGAATATCAATTTGGGAGTTGTTCATCTTTTTAATTGCTTTTCATTATTTTGGATTAATTCATTTTATCATGTAATTTGTAATAAGTTTATTTAATTATTTTTTATGCACGCTAATTAAAAAATCATAAAAATATTTCTATTAATTAAACTTGGATTTTTCTAAATGGGACCAACGTCCTAGTTTTTTTTCATCCGAAATAAATTGTCACTTTAAAATTATTTTCTTTAATTATGTATGAAAGAACCAATGTCCTCATTTTTAATAAATAGCCCGATTTATGTATGATTTGGATTCTATTTACAAATGGGGGTTGTATTCCGCCCCTAGTTTTGTTGTAATTTATTTTTATGCACTTTATCTTAATTATGCTCTTTATCTATCGCTTTCTTTATGTGATTGACATGTGCTTTAATTAAATTGCATTAAAATTGAATGAGAAATGGGATGAAACGCTAAATTCAAAACTCAGTTATAAACTTAATCAAGGTATGAATAAATGAAAAGTCCCAAACCTTCTCTGGTCTTTGGGCTCAACGAGGCGAGAGGACCATTTCAATGTTCCATTGGAATGGGACTTCCAAGACACCTCTTGTGTCCCGTAAAAAGGCTTTAACTTGCATAGTCCTAGGCTCCACAAGGCTAGAGGGCCATCTTAATGTTCTATTAGGATGGGGCCTCCAAGACCCCTCTGGCTTGCCCAAAATAGACATAGCAGTGCCGTCTTAGGCTCACTGAGGCTAGATGATCTTTCCCAATATTCTATTAGGTGACGACTCCAAAAAACCTCCTTGTTGCCCAAAATGGACGCACTTGTAATTCCTTACGAGTTTTCATAAACCTCCACCCGATCGCCCTAAAAGGCGGGCGTTCGGGGCACCACGGGGTTTGACGTGCGTCACAGTGGTGACTCCACTGGGGACTATACTCGAGACTTCGCTTCGAAAGTGCCTTGCTTAAAATTTATAATTGAGTTTTAATTTAAAAATTTCATCCTTTTTCGAAACTGCATTACATCTCATTAGAGCCTTAGATCTATGCTAGTTTGGTCCCTCTTTCAACCCCGGTGCATTTCTGAAGCACAACCCTACGTTCACTCAATGTAGGGAAGTGTTAAGAATAATCACCAGCCCAAGCCTCGTACCATCATGGTATATTAAATGGAGACCCGATCGGTTGTTATACTTGTGATGAGCTAGACCCGTTGGCAGGAACCATGCTTGGGTAGCCCTATAGTAACATCACCTTGGCCAAAGCTCATATAATGGAAATAGTTACTTCTCCTAAGTGGTATGAACCATAATACTATGCTTGCTGTATGGATCATTATGTATTGGGCGGGCCCATGTATTTTGATTAATCACCTAATTAAAGGCTTTCATGCTCCGATAGGCCTATGTCAATTTATTCGGACTGCCTAAATACGTAATGAACAAAATCCATGCGTATGCACATTAGCTAAGAGAGGTTATGTTGCCGATTTTTTACCGTGCACCATATGTATCTATCGGGTTTCCTGTTAACCCATGGATCAAGCCCACCTAGGAAAGAAATTGCACAACCTCATGTATGGGGGCAATAAGGTAGGAAGGATCTACCTGCTTGCATGTGGTTGTGGATGATGCATTGCATATTCATGTCATTCATGCACAAATAAAATTTTTATTTCTTCCCTATGTATACATCCTATTCTTTGCATATAATTATTACATGTACATATCATCCTGTGTATAGTTTTTCAAATGTTTCTCATGTATAATTGTAATCTCTTTTAGTCACTGTATACCATTTGTTGCACAGTACGATCATGCATTGCATATTATTCATGCATCATTCTAACTCCTTGCTTTTCAGCCATTGTAGACCATTTGCTTGGGTGGTTTAGGAATCCTGATAGTTGTCTAAAGAGTGATCAGAGTTCAAGTTGGCTGACAAAGATTTAGCATCCTTGCTAGAGCGTCCGAAGATATTAGAAATGGTTGCCCCTTCACAACAGACTGAAGAGATTCGTGCCCTAATTGTCCAGGAGATGGATAGAAGGTTCGAAGAGTTTGAGAAAAGGATATTGGCCCTAGTTAAGGAAAGGATGGATGCCATGGCACTCGTTCTCCAAGCTTAATTTATGGCGACCACCCATAACCAGGTTGAGCTAGCTACGGTCAAAAAGGATTATGCAACGACGAATGTAATATTTCCATCCACTCCCGAGCTTAGGGGCAAGGCACCACTCGATTCACCAATCAAGCTTGTGGGAAGAGCAAAGGGACTAGAGCCTTTACAGTCAATGGGTCTCCTCAGTCCCTCGAACACCGAAAGGAAGCTAACTAATTTTGAAAAAGAGATTGTGAAGTCCAAGCTTGCAACTACCCAGGCACCTCTCAATAAGACTATTGCTGGCCCCGTAAGTCCAGGAGTTGGTCACTATGATAATAGCGGTGGTACCCAAAGGGCAAGGAAAGTGTTAGCAATTAAAGCGGATCAGAGGCACTATTCAAATTTGGGTGGATCCTTGTCTTGGGTACTCAACAGGTTGATAAAGGAAGGTAAGCTACAGCCACTGCCTGCTAAGCTCGCCAGAAATCAGGGACATCCCGATCATCGAGCAGATCAGTATTGTGCCTTCCACCAGCACACTGGACATGTGACGGACAATTGTACGAGGCTAAGGCATGAGATTCAAGATCTGATTGATAACAAACAGATTCCTGATCCAGAGCACTGCAAGAAATAGGGGAGAAAACCTTCTAGTAGATGTGCTTTTCATATTTAAACTTTTTTCAGTCTTGATGTATGCAGTACTATTTACATTAATTATATTAATGGCTTTTTATTTATGTTCTCATGATTTCATTATGCATGATCACAACTACAAGTCGTTTGATATTAACTTAATGAATACTCCTTCATTTAATCTCGAGATCTTGTAGCATCTGATATAACTCCTGGAGAGAGGAAAATTCTGAGAGCTGAAAATAAAAAGAGAAAGTAGTGAAAAGAAAAAAAATTAGATGCAAATTAGGGGATTAGATGAAAACTCACTAAGAGCACTAGAACCTTTCTGATTAGCCGTCAAAGCGATCCCTGGATAAGATAGAACCTAAAAAATGATTTAGGCAGCCCTTCTTTGTATAGCTCTCTAAATGACTGTTTTCTACCTTTATTTCGCAATCGCTTGCTAGCCCGTTGAGCCTTTATGGAGGTATGCTAAATGCGTGCCAATTTTATTGTTACACATATTAAAACTATCCTCTCGCCTAAAATGATTTTTGCCTCCCCTTAGAAGAATGGCCGTTCTAGTAAGGATGGATGTACATCATTGATAATTCTTTGGGTTATCAAAAATTTCCCTAATAAGGATGAGTTTACACTTTGGGAAGAGGGTTTATTCATGTGTAAAAGACATGAGCTCACGAGAAAAAAAAAGAAAAAGATAGGAGAAAAGTGAGAAAAAAAAAAGGAAAAACAAAAAAAAAGAAGTAGAGCTCAAGATAGTAACCCCTTAATGAGTTTCTGTGGTTATCTTTTTAACTTTATTCTGAGCTTGATGAGCTAAAGTATTATCAAATCCAAATTCAAGAATCCCTTTATAGTATGTAATTGAGCTGAGGATGGTCCTCCCATCAGTCGAGTTAATATTACGGCCATTTTTCTCTAGCAACCTGATCCTCCTTTGATAGCCATCTACCTAAGCCTAACACTACAACCAAAGTAAAACCTTTTGATTCTTGGTTCAGTCTTATCCAATTAGTGGAGATGACCTTCTAATAAGGTTCGGTACGTAGGAAGAGGCATATGGTATTTCTTGAGTTTCAAGCGGGGAGCCACGGATGCATTTATGCATTTGAGTTGAGTCTCGTTCCCAACGTTGCATCTAGAATTTACTTAGAGAAAAAAAAACATTCTAGCAAAAATTAAGAGCAGAGAGAAAATTTTCAACCATGAAAATCCGAGAGAACTGGTTGATAACAGGAGTTTGATGGATCCATCTCAGATTAGATAGGGTCTTGTATTTTTGAGATTAATGCCAAATGATGATCATGTGTGATGAAATCAGACTGAAACATATGCATTTATACAATAATATTTTAATGTAAGCAAAGCACTTTATCTTGCATACTCAAAATGCTTTAAGTTCCAGCATAAAAAGCAGCGCATTATTTTTCTTCGCATATGTGCAATTTACTATAAGTGGTCCTCATTGCTATTTTCATCTTGATGCTTTAACAGACTTGCTTTGGCTTCGAGCTATTCGTCAGCCAAAATCCATATGACCATTATCAAAAAAAAAAATCTTGAAAAAAAAGAAGGCCGTTAGAAATGAAAACCTTGACTGGCTCTCTAAGCAAAAGTTAGGCCAAAGGGCAGGGTGAAAACCTGAAAATAGGTAGTTTGTCCTTCAAAAAAATGAATAAAAAAAAAAGCCGCTGGAGTGGGTTGAATCCATTCCAGGCAAAAATTAGGCACAGGGTTATGTAAAAATCTCCAAAGGGACACATTTCTCGCTAAGAAAAGCTAGTGTGAAAATCCACAAGGGACGCACTACCTTCAAAATAATGACTATTGATGCCCGGAGTGATAAGCCATCATTACTCCAAATGACTTTCCTTAGGCAAAACTTGATTCCGAGTCCTGGGGGCAAAATGCTCATTGACCGAGGGGCAAAGATGCGCACGGGTCAGTTCTCTTTGAAAAGATTATGGGTCAGAGTTTGTAAAGCCAAGACAATACCTTTTTAGATCCTCAGGGGCATCAGACAACGTGACCAGCCGAGCAGTACACTCAACGAATCCCTTAACCACCTGGGATGTGGTCTATCCATTTTTGCATATCACATGCATCTCACGTGCATTCAATCCTTTATGCGTATAGATATGCACACACAACTCTTGTACATTAATCCTTTGCTCGTGTCTCTTGTATATAGCTTTATGTGTACATTTCACACACACAATCTTTTGTACATACTTTTGTGCTAATAACTTTACAGGGAAAAGGCTGAACCAAAGGATAACTTTGGCAAGATGAATTCAAGATAACGCCCGCGCAAGGAAAAATCGTGTAAACCCGTAAAGTGGTAATTATCTTTAAATCCTTGTTCAAAAGGCATTTCCAGTCTCTTCGGAGCATTATCTTTAAAACTCTTTTTAAGGCATTCTCAGTGTCTTCGGAGTATTATCTTTAAGACTTTTTTTAAGTCATTTTCAGTCTTTTCGGAGCATTATCTTTAAGACCTTCTTCAAGACATTCTCAGTCTCTTCGGAGCATTATCTTTAAGACCTCTTAAGAGGCAATCTCCTAGATCTCTTAAGAGACAAAGCCCTTTTGCGTTTTTTGTAGCCTGTAGCAGGCTCGGCGCATCGCCATTTACGGATGGCAGCTGTACTTTTAGTAGTCTGTAGCGAACTCGGTGCAGTCCTCTTTTTGCACTTTTTGTAGTCTGTAGCAGACTCGGTGCAATCCTCCTTTTGCGCTTTTTGTAGCCTGTAGCAGGCTCGACGCATCGCCATTTACGGATAGCAGCTGCACTTTTAGTAGTCTGTAGAAGACTCGGTGCAGTCCTCCTTTGCACTTTTTGTAGTCTGTAGCAGACTCGGTGCAATCTTCCCTTTGCATTTTTTGTAGCCTGTAGCAGGCTCGGCGCAAGCCATTTGCGGATGACAACTGCATTTTTTGTAGTCTGTAGCAGACTCAGTGCAGTCCTCTTTTTGCACTTTTTGTAGTCTGTAGCAGACTCGGTGCAGTCCTCTGAGGAGGACATCTCCTGCGTTTTGTAGTCTGTAGCAGACTTGGCGCATTGCCATTTGCGGATGGCAGCTGCATTTTTTGTAGTTTGTAGCAGACTCGGTGCAGTCCTCAGAAGAGGACATTTCTCGCGTTTTGGTAGTCTGTAGTAGACCCGGCGCATCACCGTCTTAGGATGGTTCCTGGCACTTTGTAGTCTTGTCAGCGACTCAGTGCAACTTACAGTTCAAATCACAACATTGTTCCCGAGGGAGCAGCTGGAAGGATGCAGCCTCAGGTACGCGTTTCTTTCCCTTTCCTGAATTTTGGCTCATCTAGGCACCCACACACTAGCCTCCCCAAAATTGGGGGCAACTGTAGACACCGGGTCCCGAGTAGCATTGTTCAGGATTACCCAATAATGAAATTAAGTGTGCCGATTTATAGGCAAAAAGAATGAAAGTTAGAAGTGATAATTTTCTTGTCGTTTTGATTTGTTAGTAATGAATAAAAATGTATTTTAAAAATATTTTAAAAATGTTTTTGGGGTAAAAAAATGGTGAGTTTTTAAATTTTTGTATTTTATAGAAAATTTGAAAAAAAAAAGATTTTCGCGCGAATGTCAGGCTGAGGCAGTGCTGGGCGCGCGCTGTCCATCGCCCGCGCACGTGGGCGACGGCCTGCCCGCCGCGTGCAGCTGGGCGTGTGCCCCGCGTGCGGGAGACGCCCGTCGGGCGTCTCTCGCCCCCCTTCGCCCTTTGGCTGCCAATTTTCGTTTTTACTCATTTTTGGGTGTTTTTAATTGATTTTTTTTGTATAATTTAATTTAAATTCAATGCTAAAACTTTTTATATCCCTAATCCTTAAAATTCTGCAGTTTTTTAGTGATTATGAGAGTTAATTTAATTTAATTTTTTAATTAAAAAACTGAATTTATAGGGAAAAATAAAGGGGATTTTTGGAAGGAAAATTGAAGGGAGGGATTTTTTTTAGAAAATTATTTTCTTCTTCTTTCTTCTCTCAAATAAATCCTCTCAACTTTTCTAAAAATTTTTTTCGAGTGAATTATTAAAGCAAAAAAAGATCAATTTTTATTCTTGGGAATTGTTTCTTTTTTCAATTAATAATTTTTTATTTTGAGACAAATAAATCAATTATTTGTTCTTGAGTAAAAATTCATTTTCAATATTTTATTTTTCTAATATATTCTTACAATCAAGATAAGGAATTGGATCTTACCTTCATTTATCAATATAAATTTTGAGGGTAAATATTTTTGGCTCAATTTCTTAATTTAATTTTTTAATTTCATTCTTTTGTTTCCAATTAATTAATTATCATTTAAATTTTTTTTAGATCTATTATTTAATTGTTCATATTTTTACTTCTTATTTTTTATTTTTTATTTAATTGTTCATATTATTATTTCTTATTTAATTATTCATGTTCATATCATTGTCATCATTTTTGTTCATATATATTATTAGTATTATCATTTAAAATGTTTTAACATAATTGACTTATTTTATTTTTTTCATTTTATTCTTCCATATTTAATTGGATTGTTCATCTTTTTTGATGTTGTTGTTGTTGTTGTTGTTATTATTATTATTATTATTATTATTATTATTATTATTATTATTATTATTATTATTATTATATTTGATTGTTCATATTCTTTGTTATTGTTGTGTTATTATTATTATTGTATTATTACCATTATTATTATCATTATTCTTGTTTAATTTTATTATTACTATTATTATTTATATTTTCATGCATGCTAATTTTATGTATATTATACTTTTTATGCATTATTGGATGTTATTGTTGTTATTTTGTGTTGTTATGCATGTTAAATTCTATCATCATTATTTTATGCTTGTTTATGCATGTTGAATTTTATTATTATTATGATATTCTTTTTATGCATGCTAAATTGTTAATTGGTTAAGTTGCATATTTTATTATATAATTTTAATTGATTTGTCATACATGATGCAATTTTGTTTGCATTAATTTAATTGTTTTCATGTTATATTTTTAAAATCATTTTTCTTACTAACATGGCTTTTATTTTTTTTTTTCAATACTTATTTTTATGTGTGAGCATTTTCCATACCAAGTGGGAGCTCATGAAGATTTGAAGATCCATTTGGGAGTTGTTCATCTTTTTAATTGCTTTTCATTATTTTGGATTAATTCATTTTATCATGTAATTTGTAATAAGTTTTAATTATTTTTTATGCACGTTAATTAAAAAATCACAAAAATATTTTTATTAATTAAACTTGAATTTTTCTAAATGGGACCAATGTCCTAGTTTTTTTTCATCCGAAATAAATTATCACTTTAAAATTATTTTCTTTAATTATGCATGAGAGGACCAATGTCCTCAGTTTTAATAAATAGCTCGATTTATGTATGATTTGGATTTTATTTACAAATGGGGGTTGTATTCCGCCCCTAATTTTGTTGTAATTTATTTTATGCACTTTATCTTAATTATGCTCTTTATCTATCGCTTGCTTTATGTGATTGGCATGCGCTTTAATTAAATTGCATTAAAATTGAATGAGAAATGGGATGAAACGCTAAATTCAAAACTCAGTTATAAACTTAATCAAGGTATGAATAAATGGGAAGTCCCGAACCTTCTCTGGTCTTTGGGCTCAACGAGACGAGAGGACCATTTTAATGTTCCATTGGAATGGGACTTCCAAGACACCTCTTATGTCCCGTAAAAAGGCTTTAACTTGCATAGTCCTAGGCTCCACGAGGTTAGAGGGCCATCTTAATGTTCTATTAGGATGGGGCCTCCAAAACCCCTCTGGCTTGCCCAAAATGGACATAGCAGCACCGTCTTAGGCTCATTGAGGCTAGATGACCTTTTCCAATGTTCTATTGGGTGGCGACTCTAAGAAACCTCTTTGTTGCCCAAAATAGACGCACTTATAATTTCTTACGAGTTTTCATGAACCTCCACCCGATCGCCCTAAAAGGCGGGCGTTCGGGGCACCACGGGATTCGACGTGCGTCACAATGATCTCAAAGAGGGGGATAGAAGCTAACCCAGTGAAAATCCAAGCCATTCTTGAAATGAAGCCCTCGAAGTTAGTTAGAGAAGTATAGAAACTTAATGGAAAGGTAACAACCCTTAGCAGATTTATTTCATGTTCGGCTAAACGGTGTCTTCCCTTTTACAGTCCTTTTAAAAGGGTAAAAAACTTTGAATGGACTCCGGACTGTCAGAAAGCATTTGAAGAGCTGAAACTGTTCCTCACCACGCCACCCCTGCTAAGTCGGCCCCAGCCGAACGAAATCCTGTACATGTGTCTGGCAGTCTCATCAGGAGTTGTTGGTTCAGTTTTGATCAGAGAAAAAGGTAGTCAACAGTTTCCCATCTATTACATGAGTAAGGTCCTAAAGGGCGCCGAGCTAAGGTACCCCATACTGGAGCAACTTGCCTTCGCCCTGGTCACAACAGTCATCAAGCTTCGGCCATATTTTCAAGGGCATACGGTAGTGGTTCTATCAAACTCGAACTTTAGAAAGGTACTTCAGAAGCCGAAAGCATTCGAGAGAGTTACTGAATGGGCAGCTTGGTTGGGAGAATTCGATGTTCGGTATGAGCCTCGCCAATTGATGAAGGCTCAGGTTTTAGCCGATTTTATAGCAGAATTGCATGCCCCTCTGCCAGAGCCAACCCCGTGTTATTAGAAGTTATATGTTGATGGAGCATCTTCGTTTACGGGTGCAGGGGCTGGGGTGATCCTCATCGGACCTGGCAAAATAACAATTAGAGGAATAACTTACATAGCATTTCAAGCTTCCAATAATATTACGGAGTATGAAGCCCTCAGCTTCAGTTTACAGCTCGCCATTGAGGTAAAACCGGACTCATTGGCTATATTTTCTAACTCACAGCTAGTTGTTAGCCAAATGCTCGGGAAGTTTGAAGCCAAGGATCAGACAATGCTCAGATACAAATAATTGATAGCAGCGCTCCTCTCACAATTGGAGAAACTGGAATGTGCGTGGTCCATAGAGCAAATACCCCAGACAGAGAATGAGGGGGCGGACACTTTGGCCAAGCATGCTTGCCTCCAGAACCAAATGTCTTCTGCAGACATCATTTGGTCAGTCTTATCGGCTTCAACCTACAAAACCTATAAGGTTCATTTGCAGGAACCGATGGATGGAGGGCGACTACCGATTTATGAGTACTTGAGCACCAAAATTCTTCCTGAGGATCGGGTTCAAGCTCGAAAAGTGGTTCGGCGGTCAAGTCGATATGCAATTTTGGACGACCAATTGTACAATCGATCTTATTCAGCCCCTTAGGCAAGATGTTTGAGTACAGAAGAAGGTAACTATGTGCTAAGAGAAATCCACGAAGGAATTTGTGGTGCACACGAGGGGGCACAAGCGATAGCTTGGAAGGCCTTACTACAGGGGTATTATTGGCCTAGCATGAAAAAGGATGCTAAGGAGCTCGTTCAAAAATGCGATAAATGCCAAAGGTTTGGTAATTTAAAGCACCAGAAGCCCACCTCTCAGGTTTCGATCTACAGTCCTTGGCCATTCCCACAATGGGGTATTGATATTTTAGGACCTTTTCCCTTGGCAACAGGGCAGCGAAAGTTCTTGGTTGTGGCAGTTGACCACTTCACCAAGTGGGTAGAAGCAGAACCCCTAGCTACAATCACACCGACGAATATTATCAAGTTTGTTTAGAAGTCCATCATCACAAGGTTCGGGATCCCACACTCTATCATCACTGACAATGGCAAGCAGTTTGATTGTGCGACATTCAGAGGATACTGCTCAGAGTTGAAGATCCAGTTTTGCTTCACTTCTGTGTACCACCTGTAGTCAAACAGCATGACCGAGGTAACTAACTGAACCATTTTTATAGGATTGAAGAAGAGACTTGATTCATCAAAAGGCCTCCGGGTAGACAAACTGTATAAAGTTCTGTGGGTCTACCGAACCTCACTAAGATCGACAACGGGAAAAACCCCTTTCTCACTCACATATGGGATAGAAGCGGTTATTCCTTAAGAGATCGGTATGCCAAATATCCAGACTTTGAGTTTTGGTGTTGAGAAAAATGATGACAATGAGATTTCTCGTAGAGTCCTCTTGAATAGATCACCTGAAAAACTCAAGAAAAACCGACGGGATTCTGGTGATCAAGTCAGTAGATTGACTAAAGTGTATTTTCTGTGTAAAAAATTCAGAGAGCGGAACATACCTATTGCTTTCCTTTATATAGGGCTATTTCTCTAGACAGGATAGGAAAGAGGATCCTAATTAGGAAGAATTTGCTCTGACTCCTTGATTGCTGCTTGATTCCATATTTACAAATATTTATTGAGTGATTCCCGATAACTTTCGTTATTGTGAGATCAGGATCCGCTGAATATCTGAAAGATATCTATGAATGATGACTTTTCATATAACCACATTCTTTACCATTTCAATCTCAACAAAAGAAAATAGGGAGTCATTCTCTATTACGGAGCAAGAAGATAGATATATAAATACCAATGTTCACTAAACAATAAATAAACACAAGAACATATCAAGCAATTTCTGTGTGTATGTGTAAAAGGCCAAACAGAATTTTTATCATTTAAAAACAAAACTTCTAATTGTAAAGTTGGGAACAAAAATTCAACTCGAATGCATAAATGCACTCATGGCTTTCCACTCAAAACTCAAGAAACACCATAGACCTCTTCTTACGTACTAAACCTTACTAGAAGGTCATCTCCGCTAAATTAGACAAGAAAGAATAAAAAATCAAGAGATCTTACATTTTGATTGTAACTTTAAGCTTAAGTAAATTGGCTAACAAAGAAAGATCAAGTTACTAGAAAAAATGACCACTACCTAAATAAAACTACAATCACCCAACCAAACAAAAGAACATTTTCCAACCCAATTGCATACTATCAAAACAAATTTAGTCTTAATAACACCTTAACTCATCAAACTAAGCTCAAAACAATAAATGCCTATAGAACATTCAATAATACTTATCACAAGGCAATAGTTTAAGTTCTACCAAATTTTGTACCCCAAACTCACATTTGACTTAATTAACTAGAAAAAACTTGCAATGCTTCTTCTTTTTTTTTTAGAAGATGTACAAAAACCAACTAGCCACCAAAAATCAATGAAGTACTTAAATAATCATAAATCTCTATAAGAACTATATTGAGCTCTAATTTTTCAAAAGATTAATAAACAAATTAAATTACATTCCCCACGACAACCCCAAACTCATTTCTTTAAATGGGCTCAACTCTCCATTACACACACCAATCAACTCCCAAAAAAAAATTTACACTAATGATTGACAAAAACTAAACTCCCCTTTTCCCAAAATATAAAGCCAAGCTTACTCGACTAACCACTCTTCTAAGGGAAAACAAAAATCATTTTATGCTAAAGGTAGCTTTAATATGTGTAATAATAAAATAAGTATGCATTTAACATACTAAAATAATAGGTTTAATGGGCTAATAAGAGACTGTGAAATTAAGGTAGGAAAAGTCATTTAAAGAGTTATACAAAAAAAAGGTTGCCTAAATCATTTTTTAAATTCTGTCTTATCTAGGGGTCGCTTGGATGAGTAATCAGAAAGTTTCTAGTGCTCTTAGTGAGTTTTCATCTAATTCCCTAATTACAACTAGATTTTCTCAATTTTTTAAAACAGGACCAAAGTGCTCAAAATTTAAAAATTCCAAAGTATAATTAAGGTTTACATGCAGTCTACCAAATAAAAATACAAACAGAACTACTTCTCACTCAAGTTAAAATTGAATGAAATACAAATTTCTAAAACTGTAATCAAAACCATTCAAAATTGAGAACTGGTATAATGAAATAAAAATTTAAATCAAAAGTAAATCAATAAGAAACAACCATAAAAATATTCAAGTACAAAATTGCACAAACACACCATAAACAAAACAAAAATAATTAAAAACTACTCAAAAAATTTTAAAAATACTCTAAAAACACAAAAGGACACAAAACAAAAATGAAACTGGTTTTGGTTTGAATTATTGAATTGATACTCCACCCAAAACTCAAAATGTGGCACTGTCTTCAGTGCAAAGAGATGAAACACACAAAAATAATCCTAAAAAATTTTCTCTTATAATGTGCAAAAAGCTCATCACAACTTAAAAATGTTTGCAATAATCACAAAAATGGCAAAAATCAAACAATTATTGTGCAAAAATCAAAACAGTCAAAATTCCTTTATATCACCTGTACAAAATAAAGAAAACTCAAAACCTGTTCAAAATCTAATAATAACTATGCAAAATGAAAAAATTTGAAATCTGCGATAATCATAGCCAAACAAAGATAATATCTCTATCCTATCACACGGCATTGGCTCAGCCACATAATTTCAAAATATAACAATATAATTAAAAATAGGTACTATGCTTGTACTACATCAATTACATTAGTTACAAAAATAAATATAGTACAAAATCTGTTTTGAAAGAATCACTTCCTGAAAAGGAGTAAAAAACATCAATATGGCGTTTCTCGTCTCAAATATGGTGGTACACAGTGGAAACAGAAGCAAAGAATTCATGAATTTTTCTACTCAATCTTTCCAGCTATGCAAAAATCTGCTGCTGAAAAACTTCCAAGAATGCCATTCTCTGCTCAGTTCCCAAGATCATATCTCTACGCACTTGCTCCATTTGAGCCTCATTGGAAGACAATCGCTCCCAAGCTCGCTGCACTGATAGGTCCATGTCTGAGATCAACTGGTCACTCTGAGTGGTAGTTGCTCTTGTAATGACCCAAAGTGTACTCTAGAAGGATTTGTAGTGTTAATTGCATTATTAGGGTACACGAGTAATTGTATAAGTATGAAATTATAGGTTAATGAGGATGTAATTGAAAAGAAATATAAGTTGCTAAAATAAAGAATTTAATTGAGGGACTTAATGGTAGTCGGCTAAGGATTATGTAGGAATTTGCTAAAGATTTGACATGTGGCATGAGGAGGGAGTGCCACCTAAGCAGTACAAGTTGTCTCATTTTTGTGTGGCCACTTCTCTCTCTCTCTTTGTTCTTCTTTTTGTTTTTCATCTCTTCTTCTTGCTTCTTCTTCTTCATTGGATTCTAAAGATTTAAGCTTCTAATTGGTTTGAAGAGGATTAAGTGATAAGTTGGAAAGGTAAGTGTGGTTTGGAAGTTCAAGTATCTTTTTCTTCTCCTTTGTTCTTGTTTACGAGTTTGAGTTGGTTGATTTATGATTAAGTGTGTTTTTGTTGGGTTGTGCAAGAAGCTTTGGACAACAGAAGGGATAAAGGCAAAGATAAGATTTGAGCTAGAAGAGGAATTGATCAAGCTTCATTTTGAGGTTTGGGATTTTACATTTCTAGTAGATGCATGTTTGATCAAGTTGGAAAATTGTGGGCTTTGAAAGAGTTCAACAGCTCTTTTAGTTGTTAATTTGTGTTTGGTATTATTTAGCTTAACTTATTGATAAATGCATGTTTGATTAATTAGGGGAAATTATGGGCTTTGAAAGAGTTCAACAGCTCTTTTAGTTGTTAAATTGTACATGAGTTAATATTTTTGAGATGATGATGTTTTATGGTCAACTTGAAGCTGTATTGAGTTTTGACTATTTGCATGTTGATTTTGTGTTTGTTACAAATTGTGCATGAGAAGTTACTTGCATATGATTACTTGTTTAGAGGCCATTTTGACCGAAAATGTGTATGTGAATATAGTAAAGTGTTTGTGTACGTGAATATAGTAATGTGTATTAAAGAGAGGTATGTGATTTGGGAGTTTGAACATGCAGTTCAGGCTCTGTCGTGAGCGAGATAAGGGTTGCGAGCACAACTAAGAGCTCCGTTGGGCAAAGATTTGCCAGACCGTGTTCTGTCATGAGCGCGAGATTTATCGCGGGCACGATAAAAATGCTTTTGGTGTTCTATCATGTGTGCGAGCGCGACAGAAGGCATATTCGTGGTCTGTCGCGAGCGCGACATAGCTGAATGTCTTAAATGCAAGTTATTTGTCCTTATCTGTGTGTAATATTGCATTGGTTTGTGAATGATTAAGCATATGGAAGTTAAATGTGTTAAAATAAGAGAATATATGAGATGCTTGATGAGATTTGGTATGCTTAGTGTGCATTATGAATTTAAGATATTCGTTTATACTATGTGAACAAGAAGAATGAATATGAGCGTATTAGGTAGATATAGTTTTGGCATGAATGATAAGTAAACATGTATGTGTGTTCATGGTTGCAAAGTTAATATATGCTGTAAGTGGGATGTGTAATAGTTTGATAAGATAATAGAGTATATATAATGTATAGGGATTAATGAATGAAGTTTACATATTAAGCCTAAAGGATTCATAGTAGTAGATAGATAGGCATGCCTATAAAGGGTTAGAGTCTGCAGTTGCCAGAGTAACACCGACTGTGTCTAGAGTTTGGTACCTTTCGGTATCCAGATGTTTGAGACTTCTATCTCCAGATGTTTGATACTGCTCGTTAGTATCCAGAGTACCCGTATCCACCATTGATGTGAATTCAGGCTATTTTATTGAATGTTTATATTTGTACTAAAAATGAGATGAAGGCTATTATGTGTGTATGACTGTATAAGAAATGCAAAGATTTATTTATATGTATATGAATGCATATTAGATGTAGTGATATGTTATCACTTATCGTCTATGATAAATGCTAAAATTAGTGATTATGTACATGTTGAAGTGAACGTAAATGATATGGATATGTTAATATTATGCTTATTTGGGAGCGTTTGCTAATGAATGTTATTATGTGATAAGCATGATTATGATGGATATGCATATTGTGGATGTTTGTGACTTCGTCAAAAGTCTATTTGCTTTTGTTATCCCCATTGAGCCTTCGCTCAGCACGGGTGTTTTCCTGTGTAGGTATGCAGGTCTGGTTTAGAGAGTTGTGCATCTGCAGGCCACTAGGATGGAAGCTTGGAGTGTCTTTTTGTTTTAGATGATTTATTTTGTAATGATCATAATAGTGATGTATGTAAAGAATATTTTGTATATTAAGTGTAAACGTTTTAAATGATGTTTATGCAACGTAAGAACTAAAGTTTGTTTATGCTTGTTCATCTAGTTTTAATAATAGTATTTTCGGTTATTAATGGCTTAAGCAATTTGATAGTGTTTATTTGAAGTGAATTGTATTGTTATGTGTGTGTGTAGCAACCCCTTATCCTCCCAGGGGGTATTGGAGCATTACAGCTCTAGCCTCCACCAATCCTCTATCCAGGCCATCCAATCTCTCCCAAACCCTCTCTTGGAAGTCTACTTACTCTCTCCTTAACTCACTAACAGAAGTCTCAACCCTTTGTCATAGTAGCAGTTATAGACCGCATCTCTGATATTAGACTCTAGACTAATAAAGCATCTAAATGTAGCGGAACTGAGGGTTTGGGCAAAAATCTCCAATTTTACAAATGTTATGGGCAAACTTGTCCTAAAATAAATATTTGGGCAAATTTGTACATTTGAAAAAATGTTAGGGGGCAAAAATGCAACTTTAGCTTAAGAATAAATAAAAACTTGCATTGTTGTTTATAAAATATTAAAATTTTAAATTTTAATAGATTTTTCGTTTGTCTGTTTTTTTTTCTCTTGTAGATATCCTAAGAGAGCTTTTTTCTAGTGACATTGGAAAATTATAAATCAAATTCTAATAAAAATTTATTAAATATATACTTTGTATGCAATAAAAATTAGTTAAATTAAAATGAATAGATAAATTAAAAAAATTATTGTAGTATTTATATTTTATAATTTTAATTAACAAAATTTGAAATAGTATTCTAACAGTATTATTTTTATACAAGTCTTGGTCTAATAGGACTTGCCCATAATTAGTAGTTTTTCTTTTTCTTTTTATAATGTTGTTTTATAATTCTACATTTTTTTCTTGATGGCATTTATTCAGTTAAATCAGGTTACAAGCTGGCTTTCAATTTTGCCTTTTGATGATAATAATAGTTTCTTGAACAGTATCTGGATCGCAAATGTACTGCCTAAAGTGAAAGGACATTTTATGGAGGTGCTTATGCAATTTTCTCTCTTGTAAATAAACTATCTCGAAAAGAAAATAAGGAGGGAGCCTTGATGTCAATTGGACTTTATGTCATGTACCTGAAGATACTGATCATGCGTTATTTTATTGTGTTAAACCAAGAGATGTGTGGAGTGGTATGGCATAATAGATGTTGATAACATTGCAGTGGCTGAATTTATTAAATCTTTGCTGCCCAGCTATTCCAACCTGAGTCTATGGAAAGAAATAAGCTGCTCATGATTCCTTGGAGCATATGGTTTCGTAGGAACTTACAATTATGGCAGAATAAAAATCTTCCTTCCTCTCACATTATTTTTTTTGTTGATTCTTACTTGCAGTACTAGAGCAAATCTAAAGTTCTGTTTGGAAAAATGGCTTCATATAACTCTAGTATTGCTGATTCTAAAATATGGAGGAACCCTGAGCGAGGTTGGTTAAAATGCAGCTGAAAATCATTCTGCCTTTGGGGCTTTGTGCAGGGACAACAATGTAAGTTTCATTGCTGGTTAACTTGACCTTGTGATTGTACAAAATTGCCACATCATAGAATAAACCCTAAATACATAATAGCCCATAAATCGATCGTGTCAAATCATTAAGAATAAAATAGATGAGGAAGCATACTTAAATCCATAGCCATCCAGGATGTGAAAAGTTTTATGGTTTCCAATTGGCACAAAGATCTAAATTTTCTCTAAGGCGATGGGATACTAGAAACAAAGAATTAGGGTTAGAGTTATCTCTATATAATCCGGACCATAACCTATTTATAGAGTGACGTATTTTTTTAATTTACCCATCATAAATTAGATCAAGTCATTCAGGTTTCCACACATATATAAAATAACCTATATACTTTTAATAAGACGATTATTAAGTCCAATTTGATTTTAAATTAACCAGATAAGTTTATTTGGATTAAAACTATAATAGCTTATAATATACAATATTCACATATTTAATTTGCATAGGTCCATAAATTCCAACACAGACATGACACGTCAGCTCTGACACACGTACAATGGCAGGTGTACCCAATTTGAAGATGCCATGTGGACAGTGGTAAAAGTGCATGGTTTACAGTGATAACCCAACTCACCCCACTCGATTTCAACTATTTGAACTAAAGATAATATTATTATTATTTTTATAATGTTTTATCTTTACTTTTAAGGTTGGTCTCATTTTCATCTAATAAATCGATATCTAACATTGTGTGTGATATTTTATACTGCACAGACGTACTTAAACATTGCCCTCCTTTTTTTACATTTTAAATTAGTTAACCTGAATAAAATTACTAAACAATTGGTTAATTAACATTGTTTTTATTAAAAAAGAAAAACATTATATAAGCAGGGGCAGAGCCAAGACCCTATGGTCAGAGAGGGCACACTGTAACACCCCCACCGTCGCGCCCGTTGGAAGGGCGCCGGCGGGCGCGCTACCCGACGCTCACTCACACACATGCACACATACACTAAGCGGAAGCACACATTCATACATAACGACATACGAAATTACAGCGTAAATTAAAACCTTAAAGAAATAATAACTGAACATACAATAACTCACATACATACTTACAATCATTTAGCGGAAGCATAAGGCGAAAGATAAAACGAAGGAATAACTGAAAACTTAATTACGATAAGATCCTTACATAGCAAAACACATAAGCAAAAAGCTACAAAATTACAGAATCCGAAATACAGGAGCTGGAAACAAAATAACAAAACACTTCTAACTTCTATGTGGCTGACTTTGCAGATGCTCGACTCGAACTGAACCAAAACCTGCCACCTACACGGGAAAAGAACCCGTGCTAAGCGATAATGCTTAGTGGGGAGGAACAAAGACAACCAACACTAACAAACAAACATATATCATCATGCAAAAATACATATAGACTCATATGCAAACACTTAACGGTTCCACCGAAGTCTCAGATATCAGAAGGTAGATCAAACCAAGGCACAAATAATATAAACACGCAGAGGTCATACCAGAATACCCATATACCAACCAAAAGCTGATTCATGCACAATGCAACTATTATGCAGAGATGCCCGAACACATTAACTGATACTCGAATTACGAAGTTGATGCACTATACTACCATACAATGATGCATGCAGATTTCATGCAACGTGAATAGAGGTCCAAACATACAACTACCATGCCATACTACACACACCCTAGCCGAGAACCAACAGACAAGGTCACAGCACAACCCTTCCATTGCGCCGCTCTAATATAAACAATATCATATCGAACACACTCCAAAAGCAGAGACCAAAATAATAACATAACATCACATCATCATGCAAAAATACAAATAAATCTTACATACACTTACTGAGATTCGTTAAGTATCAATGCATAATCTCAACTATCTAAACATGCATAAGATCATCACCCAACGATGCTCATTCACTAGCTAAAACCACTTACAAAGCTAATGCACCATACCCTCACATTACTACATCAATACACATAGCAGCATACGGAGAAACATAGACACCTAACAACATGCTGAAATTACTATAACAGCAGAGACCGGTATAACATATACACAGCAATACTCCATAACACTACACCATGCAATGTAAACGCATGTCAACATACCGAAATCACTATGATGGCAAAAACCAAGGAAACATATATCATGGCTCTACCTTCATAGCATTCAAGAGGTCAAGTTCACAAGATTAAACATATTAATTTGCATACTTAAAGCCACCACTGATCCGATTCACATGCTTATATACAATAAAAACATGCTTGAGTCACAAATGTAAATGCATTATTCGAATCACATTCAAAGCATTTTGAAGCTTATAACACATCATATAACAAATGCGGATAATCGGGTCAGATATAAACTCATGCTTGCATAATAAGGACATACATTCTTAAGCTCATATTCACGTTCATATACATATAAACTGATTCCTCAAATCATTATCATGCTCATTCGGATATCACATTCTTATAGTTATTTCGAAGCAAAACAAAACAAGAAAGCACCTGCTGACTCACAATAGTGGATAACGAGTGTACGGATAGTACCTTACGGGTACGAATCGGCCAAAGGGTACCTTACGGGTATGAATCGAAAACCATTTTATTTTATCACACTCAAAACATTTTACTGAGGGGGATCTTAAACAAGATCCAAACACATTAAAAAGGATCGCGAGGATCCAAACACATTAAAAAGGGTTCGCGAGGAACCAAATGGGGACCTGATCAGGGTCCAAACGTCCAAAGGTGCTGCAGCTAAAGAGACTTTATTAGGCATGCCTAACTATCCACTAGACTGACTCTCGCAGGTCATGCATCATTCAAATCATGTGTCGAATCACATAATATATATATCATCATGCATAATCCAAAGTATAGGGGACGTATACATATATTCATAATGTCAGTCATACCTCATACATTTCGTATTATGAAGTATACAATATAATTCAATCAATACACTTAAGCACTATTCAACATTCTAAAGCATATTAGAGTCAAATATGGAGCAATATTATGCCAATGATTAACAATGCTTAGCTTAATCATGCAATGATACAATTTACACTTAAACATAGCATATTATTCTTAGAGAAAGTTCATGAGTAAATGTATGCATAACACCTATCACATTTTAATATAACATGCTCAAAATAATAGTAACCATGAACATGGCATTCAACTCACTTGTATTCAATATGCAACACATGATACGAATCACAATAATTAACCTAGATAAACCAAAGCATACTTCCATGTGTAACACATAATTATACTCACATTCATAATAAGAAATCATAAGTAAGACATGCATAATCCAATGTCATTCAACAACCTATAACATACAATATCGTATACATTACCTATTATTTGGCTAAGTTAAAATACCCATAATATCATTTGCACATTAAAAACTCATAAATGAGGACTAAAGAACTCAAAACAGAAGAAATCAGATTGAGAAAGACCCAAATACGTTTGATAAAAATAGGAGGGACTGAGGCATTGAGGGACACGAGTCGTGCTGAGGAGCAAGACTCGTGCTGCTCAGGCATGAGCACGGGTCGTGCTCTTCGAGCACTACTCGTGCTCATGCTCTCTGCCAGAGCACGTCTCGTGTTATAGAACACGACTCGTGCTCTGGCTCTCACACTGCTCCCTCAGATGGCATAGAAGGAGAAGAGAGGAAGGAACACTCACCAGAGGAGCACGACTCGGACGGCCTTGCACGACTCGGACAACGCACAGACAGCAAAACACAGCAAGCAAAACAAGGAAGAGAAAAGAGAAAGAAAAGCAAGGAAGAGCATGACTCACACACCCAAGCACTACTCGGACAGGCACACAGATAGCAAAACGAAAAAGGCAAAACAAAGAAAAGAAGAGAGGAAAAAAACAGAGGGAGAAGAAAGAAGATCAGCACGTCCCGTGCTCTTGAGCACGACTCGTGCTCTTTGAGTACATCTTGTGCTCTTGAGCACGTCTCGTGCTCATCTCCTCACAAAACCCACACTCTCCTATGAACACGATGAACATCAAAATAATCCAGTAACGTAAAACCTAGAACGTCAAGAACAGAGGCTATCAGATTCACGCAATTCCCATTCCAAATCAATATACATACAGCTCAAACCTAAATCATGCATTACTAACACAATACCTATAATAAATCTTGCATAAACTCATATCAAACACTTAATTTCTGGAAATCAAACACAAATGACCATTCATAATCCAAGGAGAAAGTAGGGCAGAGACAAAAAACAACCCAAAAATGAAAATGAAGAACACAGAGCTCCCAAACCTGGAATTGAAGATCCAAAATCACACTTCAAGGTTCAATCTTCGATCCTTTCCTTGTCCTTAAGCTCCCTCTTGCCACCCAAAGCTTGCACAAACCAAAAACCCACAAAATCCTTAATCCAAACCCTAACTCAAATAAACCAGAAGAAGAAGAAGAAGGAGAAGAAGCAAATCCAAAATGCAGAAACCCTAAACCCCAACTTACCTCTTCAATCTTGCCTCTAAGATTTCCCAAAGAGCTCCAGTTCACACACAAAACCAGGGGATGAAGAGCAAGAAGAGAGAAGAGAGAAAACGTGAAGGGGAGGAGGAGAGGGCAGAACGTGATCTGCCTCCTTCTCTCTTTCTTTTTCCTTTTTCTTCTCTCCTCACTAATTGCACACACCCACCAGCCACATGGCAGCCTCCTATTGGCTCCAACCAAAATATCTTGTCTTATTACTCTTTAGTCCTTTGATAAACTTGCACTTTACTCACTAGCACAATTCTTTCCTTACAAACTTTAATTATCTTTTTAATTTGGTCCTTAATACTCCAATTCCACATGCACACATTACCAAAATACCCTCACTTATCCCGACTTAGCATGCACATTCCGACTAGGGCCATTTTAGGTTGTTACACACACTGTCGATACCATGTAGCTCCGCCCTTGGGCACACATTATAATTTTATTATAAAAAATTAAAAATTTAAAACATATATAAATTATACTATAAAAATATATTTCATTTAAAATTAAAAAAGGATAATGAATAAAATAAAATAAAAATACAATTTTAACAATTGTCCTCGACGTGATTTCATATTTTGAAACCGTTGAATAATTAGTTTATTGTCAATATTATTAAATACATATTTTTTCTATATAAATGATTAGACAATCATTCATCCAAACATCTTTTATTCAGCCCCTCTGACATAGACATCGAAAGTGGGCAAGTCATCACAAAAATATCCTCAGGCAACTTATTTCTTGCATTAATCTCAGATACCTCAGGAGGTGCTAACTTGGTGTGTCTGTTCACATGTGTCTTAGTGCTATACAGCTCTAAAAAGCTAATGTCCATTCCTGGAAAATAGTTGGAAGCCATTCTTAAGGTGGGAGGATTGAAGTGGTGTGAATAGTTTGTTCTAAAGTCATGCAATTAGATAGATCTGCTACTGACAAGGTCTTAATTAGAAATCCTCTACATACCAATAATTCTTAATAAATAACAGATTATATTCATGCATAGAGCTTTTTTTTTTTTTTTACTTCCATCCTTAATTTTCAACCACTCTTGCAGTGTAAGACAAACAACTATAGATTACTGTCCTTTGGTAGAAGTTTTAAATTCAATATATATAAAAGGCCTTTGATGAACCAGTGGACATATGCCTAAACATAAAGAACTCATTGCCTTTAAATAATCAAAATTTAACTAAACTATAATTAATTTATGTTTTCATTATTTTAAAATTTCTACCAATTGATTCACTTGAACAATTCTAATGTTATGATCAATTTATTCAATAAATTAACGAATAAAAGATAGAAATAAAATAAAAAAACCAGAAGTTAAAAAGGCATATGTACATATTTTTATTTGAAAATTAAAATATTTTCTATGGATAGTTACAACTGACTTATAATTTTGTCCGAAATATCGGGAGCAAGATTTGAGAGGGGGTCACAATTCTAATTTATATATAATATTAAAAAAAAATTAAAATTGATGTGCACATCCTCAGCAACATGTAGCTCCGCCATTGTATATAAGTACAATGGAGATAATAGTCCTAGCAATATGTGATATATATAAAAAAAATTTAAAAACTAATTGAGTGTTAAATTATTTACCGAAATTATTAAAAGTATAAGTTATATTTAACATATAATTAAAAATTAAATGAAATATTTCATAATTTTGTTAAAAATCTCGTATTACTTTCTTGTTACTATTCATATGCGGTACATCTTTCTTTAAGCAGGTAATATAACATTTTTAATAAGTTTAAAGCGATAATTTAATATTCAATTAATTTAAAATAATTTAGAGAAATAATATATTAAATGGAAATTTTACATTTTTGGAAGGATGCAACTTTCATCTCTTATATTGTTTGGTATGTAATGTATAGCGTAGGGGCCATAGTGAAAAATAACCCTTGAGGATCGATAGAGGCAAAGCCCTAAATTAAAACAACTTTTGAGTAGAACGTGAGCATACTTTCTCCAAGAATATATATATATATGTGTGTGTGTGTGTGTGTGATGACAATCAGATTCTTCGGGACACTTTCTTGAATTAATCACCTGAAAACACAAGAAAACTGACGAATTTCCGACAAGAGAGATTCCGACGATCAAGTCAGCCAATTGACTAAAATGTATATATGTTTTTTGTTGAAAAATTCCAGAGAGGAAGAAACATACCTTAATTCCCCTTTTATAGAGTTGTTTCCTCATTTTGGAATAGGAAATAAACTCTAAATAGGAGAGAGCTCTTTTAAATCCTTAATTTGTGTTTGATTCCTGATTTGCAGGGATATTATTGCGTAACAAAAGATAACTTCCTTTATGATAAGATTAGAATCTTCTGAATAACCTGGAGATATTAGTAAATAGTAACCTTCCAAATATTGATTCTGAACTGTTTAGGTAACCGAGCTATTATTGTGGTGAATTACAGGAGGAGCCCGGTTACCGAGCTCCATGATAAGGTGTCCGGTTATCATAAGTCCCCCCCAAGTAGATGACATTCATGTCATTTGAGCGACGGACCGACATTTGAGTAAGACACCTGTCAGGCGCGTGAATATCAATCTAGAGCGCATTGAAATCAGATGGACGTGTGGCGCCTTAAAAAGTGGGTACTAACGCCTCGTCCAGTGTGATCCGTCAGCTATGTCAGTTATTGACATGATGGCATCTCTTCGGTTGTTGCGTGGGGAGCAATAATTGCAGGATTCGCCAATCAATGCTTACCACCTGTCTGAATACTAGTGGTTCACTCTGCCTATATATATCTTTTCTTTCTCTATTCCCCAATTTTTGTTTTGCTTCACCGATACTTCTTACTGTCTCTCTTCATGGATTTTTGTGGTTCCTTTTATTTCGCTTTTGGTTTTTCTGTTTCAAGTTTTTTTGCAGATCTTCTTTTACCAGCAAATTTTCGTCCTCAAATCTTCTCGTTCTTCATTGATCCGAATCTCCTCACCGATTTTTCTATTTGTTCAGGTTTGTACCACTTCTTTCTCCTTTTACTATGAGTGTATCTGAGAGTTCCAGTGAGAAAGTTAGGGTAGAGGAGGGTCTTCTGCACGAGGATATTCTAGAATCTCCCAACACTAGCCAACCAAATCCACTGAGGAGGAAGGAGCCCCGAAGGCTTCCTCGAGTGGTAAGCATCTGCTCAACTATTAAGAGTGGAGAAATAGTCGAACTGCACGAGAGTTTGGGCATCCCAAAAAACTACAGAATTCGAGATCCCGGGGCTAATGCCAAGTTTACAGGCAAAAAGACCATAGTTGTCTACGAGACAGATTTTGAGGCTAGGATGAGCCTTCCTCCGACCAGGTTTAAGGTCGAGGTAATGAATTACTATGGTTTGACCATGGGCCAAATTCATCCAAATGCCTGGTGAACTATCTCAGCCTTGCAGATGTGGCCAGCCGATAATGACATTGACCTGACTCTCTGCCTGTGCTAGGCTACCCACATGATCGGGCTCTAAGTGACGATCGAGGACCATAACTACATCCAGGCCCGGGCTGGCTATGGAATCTTTTTAGGGAACCCGGAGTCCTTGAAGAACCGGAGAATCACTTCTTTATTGTGGATAGTGATTATGAGTTCGGTTTTCGAACTACCTGGGGTCGGTATGTCAACAAAAATGAAAATCCCCTATACCTTTCTGACGAGGAGGAATGAACTCTTGTATCAAGGAGCAAATCCAATTCGGCTTAATCCCAACTGAATCATCTCGGTGCCCTAACAAAGGTATACTCTTTTAGCAGTTCTTCTGTTCTAATACTCTCTCATTGTTTTCTTTTTTACAGCGATGAAGAGGTCAGACAGACCGAGCATGATTAAGATGATGAGAGCCAAGAGGCAAAAACCACAAATAAGCCAAGTGCCCATCGAGGCTCCGCCAGAGACCTAGACTGTGGCATCTTCAAACAATCCGGTCACACCAGCTCCGTTAACTAGCTCGGCTCCAATTGAGGTGCTGGGCGACACTTTGCCCCAGACATAGGTGGTGAAAGCTCCTTCAGTCGAACAATAGACTACCCCTAGGCCTCTCCTCCCGAGCACACTATTGGGGCAGGGACCTCAAACCCCAAGGTCGGGACATCGGATATAAAAGCTCTTGTTGATAAGCTTTCTGAGTTCTGGAGGAGGTAGGGGGACGCTTACTTCCGGGACAGCCCTGCCTTTAGTAACTTCATACATCAGATTTCCCACATTCTGAGGGAGGTTGCTCCTCTGATGCGGTTGAATGCTGATGAACTAAGTGTTGCTATAAAGAGGCACCAGATAGAGGTGAGTTCCTTTGTTCTGTTTTTATGCTATCCTTTTTGATAAATGTTGTTTACACTCTGAATCTTCATCTATTCCATTATAGGGGTCAATATTGGGCGGAGCTATCATTGCTAAAATGAGCAAGCTGATTATGGCCTGGAAAAAGGAGATGCAATCTGTTACCGGGCAGCATTTTCGGGCCAATTAAGCCGAGGCTAAGTTGAAGGACTGTGAGAAGAGGGCTCTAGAGGCTGAGGTCAAAGCAATCGATGCATTGAATAAGGTTGCCGAAGCCGAGGAAAGAGTAGCTACTAATGAGAAGAGAAGGACTGAAGCGGAGGTCGAGCTGAATAAGCTTAAGATCGAGCTCCAAGAGGCTAAGAAGGAGAAGACGGACCTGGAGGAGAAATATATTCCGATATTGAGTATAAGTCCTTAGAGTTGGCAGTTGACAAGTGTCTAGCTTATAGTCAGAAGCTTTCTGACACTGTCAATGGGCGATACCTAGATGTGGATTAGTCGTGGTTGGATAAAGTGTATCCGGATGAATGAGCCTCTTTGTATTGTTTTGCATATCTATAAAAATTTCTTAATTTAATGAAATCAAAATTTATCTGATTACTGAGCGCTTTGAATTGTTATCGTAAATAACCGTACTGTCTGAGCACTTTAATATCTATGTGCGAATGAAATAGTAATTTGGTTGTTTATCTGAGTGATAGCGTAGAATGAATGGCGATAAAGCCGAGCAGTATAACGTATTGAGTTTTAATAAGAGTCTTCCTTTAATAATATAACTAATAATACTGTTGCTTAAATGGCGATATGGTCGAACTGAGTGATAAACTATGGAATAAATGCTCGAATGGCCATATAGCTGAACTGAGTGATAATTAATAGAATAAATGCTCTGATGGCGATATTGCCGAGCGAGCTATTATCATACGGCGGGGTTGCTCAATGGCGAATCTGCCGATTTTGAGCAACTTTTTAATAATAACACACTTAATAGAAAACACCGCTTTTTTCCATGAAAATACCTATATATTGATAATTTAGCTAGTATAATTGCTTGTATAGCGATACAGCTGAGCTAAGTGAAATAAAATACTAGCTAAAAAAACTCGAATGGCAATACAACCGAGTGAGCGATAAAAATGAAAGCCGAACTACAAATGAACAGTAGAGCTTATGAAAAACTATCGAGCTATAGATTAATAATAGATCTTCAAGTTGGAGACGTTCCATGAATGAGAAAGTATCTTTTCAGATAAATCCTTTAACTTATAAGCCCCACCTCTAACTTCATGTATCAAATAAGGACCTTCCCAATTTGGATTTAGCTTTCCAACACCTACAACTGACTAGGATATAACCACCTTCTTAAGAATGAGTTGTCCGATTCTGAATGACCTTGGCTTGATATTCTAACCGTGGTGGGATGACATTCTTTGCTTGTATGCTGTGGATTGTATTTGAGCAAACTCTCTTTGTTCCTTCAGTCTGTCTAGTTGATGCAGTAAGCTTGCGTCATTCTTCTCTACATCAAAACTCTTAGTTCGGATATTAGGGACACCGATCTCACATGGAATAATAGCTTCCATCCCATATGTGAGGGATAAAGGCGTGACTCCAGTTGCCGATCTAGGTGAAGTTCAGTAGGCCCATAAAACGTTGTACAGCTCGTCTACCTAGAGGCCTTTGGTTGAATCAAGTCTTTTGTTCAGTCCTGTAAGTACGGTTTGATTAGTTACCTCGGTCATGCCATTTAATTGCAGGTGGTATACAGAGGTAAAGCAGAGCTGGATCTTCAACTCCGAGCAATAGTACCTAAATACCGCACAATCGAACTGTTTACCATTGTTAGTGATGATGGCATATGGGATCCCGAACCTTGTGATGATGGACTTCTGGACAAACTTGATGATGTTTACTGGTGTGATTGTAGCTAAGCGTTCTGCTTCCACCCACTTAGTAAAATGATCAACTGCCACAACCAAGAACTTTCGCTGCCCAGTAGCCAAGGGAAAAGGGCCTAGAATGTAAATACCCCACTGAGCGAATGGCTAAGGACTGTGGATTGGAACCTAGGTAGTAGGCTTCTGATGCGTTAAATTACCGAACAGTTGGCATTTGTCGCACTTCTGAACGATCTCCTTAGCATCTTTCTCCATGCTAGGCCAATAATATCCCTGTAGCAAAGCCTTCTGAGCTATAGCTTGTGCCCCTTTATGTGCTCCACAGATGCCTTCATGGATTTCTCTCAGCACATAGTCACCCTCTTCTGTACTCAAACATTTTGCCCAAGGGGCTGAAAAAGATCGCCTGTATAATTGGTCATCTAGGATTGCATAGCGACTGGATCGCCGAACTACTTTTCGAGCTTGAACCTGATCCCTAGGGAGAACTCTAGTGTTGAAGTATTAATAGATCAGTAATCGCCATCCATCCATCGGTTTCTGCAAATGAACCTTGTAGGTTTCGTGAGTTAGAGCCGAAAGGACTGACCAGATGATATCTGCCATAGATGTTTGGTTCTGGAGGCAAGCCTGCTTAGCCAAGTTATCTGCATCCTCATTCTTTGACTGGGGTATTTGCTTGATCGACCATGTACAACCTAATTTCTCAAGTTGAGAGAGGAGTGTGGCTGTCAATTCTTTGTATCAGACCATCGTTTGATCTTTGACTTCAAACTTCCCGAGCAGCTAGCTAACAACTAGCTATGAGTTAGACAAAATAGCCAATGAGTTTGGTTTTACCTCAATAATGAGATGTAAACCGAAACTGAGAGCTTCATACTCCGCAACATTGTTGGAGGCTTGAAATGCTATGTGAGCCATTCCTCAGATTGTTATCTTTCCTAGCCCGATAAGGATCAGCCCCAGCACTTGTCGTCGAAGATGCTCCATCCATAAACAACTTCTAAGAACATGTGTTCGGCTCTAGTAGTGGGGTGTGCAATTCTGCCACAAAGTCAGCTAGAACCTGAGCTTTCATTGATGGGCGTGCCTCATACCAAACATCAAACTCCCCCAACCGAGCTGCCCATTCAGTAATTCTTCCAGATGCTTTAGGACTTTGGAGCACTTTTTTAAGATTTGAGTTTGTACGAATCACCACAGTGTGCCCCTAGAAGTATGGCCGGAGTTTTATGGCTGAAGTAACTAGAGCGAAGGCTAGTTGTTCCAATATGGGGTATCTCAGCTCAGCACCCCTCATTACCTTGCTGGTATAATATAACGGGAACTGCTAGCTACCCTCTTTTCTAATCAAAAGTGATCCCACAGCCCCGGATGAAATCGCCAGATATATGTACAGCGTTTCGCCCCACTGAAGTTGACTTAACAATGGTGGCATGCTGAGGAATAGTTTCAACTCCTCAAACGCTTTTTGACAGTCCAGAGTCCACTTGAAATTTTTTCCCCTTTTGAGAGCATCGCAAAAGGGGAGGCAACGTTTAGCCGAATAAGAAATAAATCTGCCAAGGGCTGTTACCTTTCCATTAAGTTTCTGTACCTTCCGAATTGACTTTGGTGGTTCCATCTCCAGAATGGCTTGAATCCTTGCTGGGTTGGCCTCTATCCCTTTTTTGAGATCATGAACCCTAGGAATTTACTAGAATGTACCCCGAAAGCACATTTCTCTGGGTTGAGCTTGAGTCCAAACTTTTTAAGGTTCCTGAAAGTCTCTATCAGGTCGGTTGGCAGGCTCTCCGCTGTCTTGCTCTTAACAATCATGTCATCTACATAGACTTCCATATTTCTCTCGAGCTGATTAGTGAACATCCTGTTCATCAGTCTCTGATAAGTGGCACCGGCATTTTTGAGCCCAAACGGCATGACTCGGTAATAGTATATTGCCCGGTGTGTGATAAATGCAATTTTCTCCTCATCAGCCTTATCCATAGGAATCTGGTAATAGCTAGTAAAAGCATCCAAGAAGGCGTATTCTTCAATCCCGGAGGTGGAGTCAACCAGAAGATCTATGTTGGGTAGCGGGTAGCTATCCTTCGGGCAAGCCTTATTAAGATCTGTGAAATCAACACACATTCTCCACTTTCTGTTGGATTTTTTCACCAATACCATATTTGACAGCTAGTTCGGGTATAAAACTTCCCTTATGAACCCATTCTTCAACAGGGTGTCTGTCTCCTTCGCCATTGCTAACTGCTGCTGGGGAGCATAATTCCTCTTTTTGTGTTTGATGGGCTTGCAGTTAGGTTGAATGTTAAGAGAATGGCACATTACCTCAGAAGATATGCCCTTGATGTCCGAGAGCTGCCAGGCAAACACATCCATGAATTCAGAGAGTACCGTTACTAGAGCCTCTTTACCCTTGCCCGTCTTATTGGCAGGTATCTTGACAGTTTTCCCCAGTGCGAGCTCTACCTCCTAGAGTGAATCTAAGGGTTTAGAGTTCCGAGCTGTTGGGATACCCAGTGCATCTAATGGCAAAGCCTGAACAACCTCTTTTAACATTGTGACATACGTATCCCGTGCTGATTTTTGGTTTCCTCGGAGTACTGCAACACCTCCTGAAATAGGGATCTTCATCAACAGCTTACGCATGGAGATGTACTCATATACTCCTACCAAAAGAGGTCGCCTAAATATAACATTATAGGCGAGTGGTATATCAACCACCATGAAATAGCTCATGCAGTTTCAAACAGCTTCATCATCCCCGAGCTATAGTGCTAACATGACCGACCCCTCTACCTTGACCGATTGCCCTGATATCCTGATAAGTGGGGTTAACACAGCTTCTAACGGGTTGGTAGAGATACCAGTGCCCTGTATGCTTGAAGGGTTATGAGATTGACTGCGGTTCCTGTATCTACTAAAATTCTCTGAACCAAGTAGTCTTGTATCAGAGCTTCTACTACCAGAGAGTCCGTATGAGGTGTTTGGACATGAGCTCCATCTGCCTCAAATTTTTTTATCTCATAGCCTCCTTTTCTCGGACCAGCTCCTAAGGAGAATACTTTTTTTGCCTTCTGTTTCCTGGAGTCCTCAAAAACATTTTAATGTTTACCCCCCATAATGACGTGGATGACCCCAGTAGGAGCTTTCTTGCTTGTACCGGCTCTATTGTCTTGTTTCCAAAGTGATAGGGACCGATCTCTACCCTTCTTACCCTTCACAAATTGACCGAGCTTTCCCTTCCGGACTAAGAACTCAATTTTTCGCTTGAGCTGTCGGCAGTCGTTGGTCTCATAGCCCTTATCTCTATGAAAAGAGCACTAAAGGCTTTGATCTCAGTTGGGATCATCCCTCATGGGACGTGGCCAGTTAACCTGCTTAGTTTCCTTCATCCATGCTAGAATTTGGGACCTCGAAGCTGTTAAGGGCGTCAGCCTATCTTCCGGTTGGACCCCAGAGCTCGGTTTGGTGACAATATAAGCTTGATTCGAGCTACTCGATCCCCTATTTCTAGAGTCCTCCTGCCCTCCATTATTCCTATCCCGGTCTACTCGAAAATCTCTATCTGATTCTCTAAGCTGAGAGCTATATCGGAGTCTGTGAGTTTCATCCATTCTAATATACTTATGAGTCTGGGACATGAGCTCGGTAAAATCGCTCGGTGGCTTTTTGCTCAGGGAGTCACTGAAATCTTGACACCTGGTGTTGAGAATGAGGGCGTTGATAGCTACTTCTAAGTTCAGATTCTTAATATCCATAGCCACCACATTAAACCGTTCTACATAGGCTCTAAATGACTCTCCCTTTTCCTGATGAACCAAAGTGAGGTCGGCCAAAACCTTTGCTGTGCGAATAGCCGCGATAAACTTAGCAATGAACATGTTGCTAAACTACTCAAAGCTATAGACAGAGTGCTCGAGTAGGTTGCAAAACCAGATCTGTGCGGGCTCTGCAAGGGTTTAGGGGAAGATTTTACACAATACAGCATCTTCTGTTGTATGCACCAGCATGGTATGATGGAATTCATCCAAATGATCTCGGGGATCGGTGTTTCCATTATACTTAGGCAAGTGTGGTAACAATATTTGGGGGAAGGGAGCAGCTAAGATATCCCTGGATAGTGGGGATCGAAAGTTTTCCTGATATTGCAAGGTCTTCCGATTTTGGTATTTTTGCATCCTCTTTTTAAATAGCTTTTCGAACTGCTCGGTTGTCAGGGTTATAATTGTTCTAGGGGCCAGTGTATTTGGTAGGGGTGGTGTTTGTGTAGGGATTTGAGTAATTACGGGTGTCTGGATTGTGAGAGGTGCTAAGAGTGGGGGCGCAGGTGCTGCATGTGGTGCCTGAGCGGCCATAACTGATAGAGCCGTCAAGAGTGTTTAGGCAGTTTGAGGAGTTAGGCCTGGGATTACCGGGATAGTGATAGATTGGGGTGTTACTAGTGTATGGGTTTGTTTTTGCAGGAATAACTGTCGTGCTGGCAATGGTGAGATTTGCTCTGGTTGAGCTGGCTATAAGTGATGGAGTGCCTGGCTAAAGAGATTGACCAAAGGTTGGGGGGCAGCTTCTGGTTGGTTTGCTGATGGGGCAGTGGAGATAGGCAAGTCGGGAAAAAGATCCATTGTTGATTAAAAATCTTTGGAGTGTTCCACGCTCACCACACTAAATGATAACAATCAGATTATTCGGGACACTTTCTTGAGTTAATCACCTGAAGTCGGGAAAACCGAAGGGAGACTCCAACAATCAGGTCAGCCAATTGACTAAAGTGTTTATATGTTTTTTGTTGAAAAATTCCAGAAAAGAAAAAACATACCTTGATTCCCTTTTTATAGAGTTATTTCCTCATTTTGGAATAGGAAACAAACTCTAAATAGCAGAGAGCTCTTTTAACTCTTTGATTTGTGTTTTATTCCTGATTTGCAGCGATATTATTAGGTAACGGCAGATAACTTCATTTATTATGAGATTAGAATCTTCTGAATATTCTGGAGATATTCGTAAATAATGACCTTTCAAATACTGATTCCGAACTGTTTAGGTAACCGAGCTATTGTCGTGGTGTATTACCAGAGGAGGCCGGTTACCGAGCTCCATGATAAGGTGTTCGGTTATCAATATATATATATATATATATATATATATATATATATATATATATATATTAAATTAATTAAAATAACTTACTACCTACGTACTCAAGAAATAATATAGTGTGTTTGTTCAGAATTCTTTCCGATGCATTGCTTATATATCCACGAATTGGTAATTAGGACTTGAAACTGAATCCTTTCACACTTCAGGAGTTATTCACGAGCTCATACAGACTGGGTGGGGGAGTATATATCACCCTTATATTCAAGGGAAGAACCGGAAAATTATGTTAAGGGGGCCAAAAATACAAGAACATGTAAATGAAATTTTTATAGTAAAAAGTTTAGTTTGTTCTTTAATTTTTTAATGATAGTTAATTTGTCACGAAAATTAATTTCTATTTTAAATTAGTACAATATTTTCAATTTACTGTCATTTTAATCCATTTAATCACCAAATTAAACAATAGTTTTTCTTCATAAAATTTTTACCTATCATAAATTTATATTTAACTACTATAAAATTACTATTAATTTTATAGTTAATGGTATATATATACACTATTATTTTGGATGAAATTGGAACAAATTAAAAATTACATGCCAAATTAGTCTAAAATTTCATTTTTAAACAGATTGGTTGTTGCCAGAAATTGAAAGGTAAATTGATTTTTTTTGCTATTTTATGGGATAGATAATAATATAGAAATTCGGAACAAGGGATATTGATTGACATTTTTTATTTTTATAATTCATTATGTATTTGTTAATTTTTTTCATTAATTTAGTCCAAAAGTTGATTAATAGATAAATTGAATGTCAAACAAAAGTTTAAGAGAAAAATTAAATTTTTGTCAATTTGAGAAAATAGATAATAGTATAGAAATTTGAAATGAGGAAAAATTGATTAAGATTTTTTTTAATAATTCATTGATATATTTGCTTATGTCACGAAATTACAATCCTTCTACACAGGAATAATGGGTTGATTTCACTCACGGTCACTCAACTTATCACTTATCGCGCAAAAATAACCGACTTTTTTTTCTGATTAAATGTTACTGAACTTTTAATATTTTTTTAAAAAAGTTATGTTGATCGAAATCCGGCGAGAAACCTCGCCGGATTGATGACATGGCATGCCATGTTAGAAACTACATGTCGTTTAACAATATTTCCATCAAATGCTACATTTAAATCAATTTCACTCACGGTCATTAAACTTATCATTTATCGCCCAAAAATAACTAACTTTATTTTTCAACTTAAATGTTACTGAACTTTTAACATTTTTTCAAAAAAGTCATGTATTTAGTATTCATCGCTATGTGTCATATGCCATGTCATCAATCCGGTAAGAGTTCTCATCAGATTCCGGTTTACATGACTTTTTTTTCAAAAATTTTAAAAATTCAGTGACATTTAAGTTAGAAAAAAAAAGTCGGTCACTTTTGTGCGATACGTGATAAGTTAAGTGACCATGAGTGAAATTGACTCCAGGAATGATGTATAAATTTTATTCTAAAAAGGCAAAGAACGCTAAACAAGAAGAACTATGTGCTTTATAAAAGGATCCCAAGCTATATATAGAGGTATCGTAATCTACCCTTCATTACTCACTAAAAATTCCAAAATAAATCCTAACTATTTGACTTAATCATCAAAATCCAAATCTCAAATAGCTTTGATTCTATTTGTATTGCAGATTCGGACCAAAATTCTTATCTATTTGGATATTTAGAATCAATCAGCCAAATATAACACTGTGAAGCGCACTGAACCCGTGTGTTTCTCGGAGGGCCCGCTTTTAGGGTCCAAAAGAGTTCACATCTAAATTTTGGGTAACACGAGATATCTTGAAATCCCCATCCAATAAAATATTGGAGAAATTCATCTAATCAAATGAAACTTTTAGGCACATTTGAATTATTTTGGAGTCGCCACCCAATTTAAAATTGAAAAAGTTCGTCTAACTTCTGGGGTCTAAACCAGAAAAAGATTCGAAATTTCACTCTTATTAATGTCCCGATTAATTATAAATGAGTTTTTAATATTAAATTTTCATATCTTTCTTACACATCAAGTATCAAAAAAGCAATAAAAAATAAAATAAAATAAAATACAAAAATAAATTACAAGTTGAAAATTTGGACAAAAATACAATCCCCAAAAAATAGAAAGTTAAAATAAATAAATAACAAGTATAAAACAGGGTATTAATTAGGATAGGAACATTGGTTACTTCATGCACATTTAAAAAAATTTGAATAGTTATTTTTTGTATTATTGAGAAAACCGGGATGAGTGATCCCATTTTGAAAAAATTAATTTTTCTTTTAAAGTGAGATTTTATTGGTTAAAAATTAGTATATTGGTCCCATTTTATTATAAACTACCCAATTTATTAATAAAAATATTTTTGTGGGTTTTTAATTAATTGCACATAAAATAAATAATTTTATTACAAGTCAAATCAAAATAATAATTAAATCAAACTAAAGAAAAATAAATAAAAATGCAAAAATAATAAATCAAACCGATGGCCTCCAAAACCTCCTTAATCTCCACAATTCCTATTTTCAGCGATGCTAAAAAATGAAAGTGTTTTAGGTCAAATAAAATACAAAAATAAAATAACATGTTAGTAATGATCCATATTAAAATTAAATCAAATACAATAAATTAATTAATAAAAAAGAAATAAATAATTATTTAACAATGCAATAAAATAAATATGGCGAAATAATAATTAATACAAATAGAAAATAAAATAAATTAAATAGGATGCATTAATGTAAATGAAGAAATTAAATACAGAAAATAAAAGAATAAAAGTAAATGAAATATAAAATAAAGCATGCATAAATGAAGGAAAACTATGCTACCAGTGGTCAATGTATGAAATGCCATGCAAAACTATGAAATAAAATAAACTTATTAATACAATAATGACTCACATATTAACCATGCAAAGATGCAATAAGAAATAATAATAATAATAATAATAATAATAATAATAATAATAATAATAATAATAATAATAATAATAATAATCAAATTAAATGAAACAAATGTATAAACAATTGGATCAATAAATAAAATAAAATAATAAAGAAAGTAAAGTAAAAGGAAAACAAAATAACAAAATCACATCAAACAAATAAATATACAATAGATCTAAAAATCTACATGATGATTAATTGATTCTAAATTAAAAATAAAAAAATTAATACAATAAACAAAAAAAATATAAGATCAAACCCAAAATATTTATTCTTAAAATTCGGATTCAATGGAAGGAAGAAAATGAACGATTTTCTTGTCAAGATCTACGAGAACTAAATAAAAAATATAAGAAAAATCTAAACTTTTCCTTTAGAAAAATAATTGCAAAAAAGCTTGTTTAAAGAGAAATAACAAATAAAAAATGGATCTCAGGAGCAAAAAATTATTTTTTTGTCTCAAAATCTATTTTTTCATTCAGAAAAATCAATCTTCAATTTTTTAGAATAAATTTTATTGAAGAAAAAGAAGGAAAAAATAAAAATCAGAATTTTCTTGAAGAAGAAACGAAAAAATTGCCACAAGAAATTTCTCCCTTTTTCTATTTATTTATTTTCTATTTATATGATTTTAAGAAAAAAACTAGTTAATTTAGAAAAAGAAATTAAATTTAAATCAAATTCTTCCTTATTTAAATTTTAAAAAACAAAAAAACCTTGAAAATCCATAAAAAAATGATTAAAAATCAAAATTTGTCCAAAATTCTTGATTTTTGGGTGAAAAGCGCGTTTTCGGCAGCCTGGAGGTGAGAGGAGGCATGGGCAGGCAAGAGGCAGCTTAGGCGCACGTTAGCACGCACTGCGCTAGGGGGCGCTCGCCGCAGCACCAGCGCGCAAGGGGCTCCTGCCCTACCATGCTGGCAGTCGCAAATCTTCGATTTTTTTTTAAAGAGCTTAACAAGGAAAACATCACTTCCAACTTTTTTACTTGTGACTAGGCATTTAATTTTATCGCTGGGTAATCCTGATCTGAGTTGTCTTAGGACCCGACGTCTATAGTTGCCCCCAATTTTGGGAAAACTAGTGTATGGGTGTCTAGGTGAGCCAAAATTCATATAAAGAAGGAAAGAGACACATACTTGAGGCAGCTATCTTTCCAGACTAGAGGAGTCGGTGTGGCTTATCATTAACACCACTGAGTCATTCTAAAAACTACCGTCGGTGTGGCTTATCATTAACGCCATTGAGTCAATTTAAAGACTACAGCCTTCGTGGCTTATTATTAATGCCACTGACTTGTTCTAAAGATTGCAATCGTCGTGGCTTATCATTAATGCCACTGAGTTGTTCTGAAGACTATCGTCGGTATGGCTTATTATTAACGCCATTGAGTCCCTCTGAAGACTGCCATCATCTTTATAGGCACTCATCCTGAATCTTTTTTTTCTACAAAAATGGGCAAAATAAATGTGCAGGGCATAGGAAAGAGATGCGTATCTGTGGCAATACCTGTTGGGTTGATGTCGGATGGGTGTCCTTTAAAGGACGGTTGGTTGTTCTCTGGAGATTGGTTGCCCCTTGAAGGACGTTTGGTTGTTCCTTGAAGAATGGTTGCTGTCTAAGAGGTCTTTAGATGTTTTGCCTCTTAAGAGGACTTTGAGGGAATTGCCTATTAAAAGAACTTTGATGGATTTGCCTCTTAAAAGGAATTTGGTGGATTTGCCTCTTAAGAGGACTTTAGGATTTGCCTCTTAAAGGGATTTTAAGGGATTTACCTCTTCAAAGTACTTAGAAATGTTTTTGGAAAAAGTTTAATGCTCCGAAGAGACTTGAAATGATTTTATTATTTTTAAAAGGTTCAAAATTCTTTGAAAAAAGGTTTTATATTTCGAAAGGACTTGAAATACCTTGAAAAAAGGTTTTATGCTTTGAAAAGACTTGAAATACCTTAAAAAAAGGTTTGTGCTAAAAAGGTTTGTGCTTGAAAAAGACTTGAAATACCTTAAAACAGTTTTATGCTTCAAAAAGACTTGAAATACCTTAAAAAAGTTTGAAAGATAATGCTCCGCAGAGACTGAGAATACCTTGAAAAAAATGATTTAAAAGACAATGTTTTAAAGAGACTGAAAATGTCTTGAAAAAAGGACTTAAAAGATAATGTTATGAAGAGACTGTAAATGCCTAGGAAAAAAAAGGACTTAAAAGATAATGCTCCGAAAAGACTGGTAATGCCTTGAAAAAAAGGACTTAAAAGATAATGCTTTGAAGAGACTGAGAATGCCAAGGAAAAAAATGACTTAAAAGATCATACTCCGAAGAGGCTAAGAATGCTTTGAAAAAAGGATTTAAAAGATAATGCTCCAAACAGACTGAGAATGCTTTGGAAAAAGACTTGAAATGCCTTTAAAAAGGACTTAATGCTTTGAAAAGACTGAGAATACTCGAAAGAGACTTGAAATGCCTTGGAAAAGGAATTAATAGGTTACCTCTTTATGGCATCGCAGGATTTCAACTTACGTGGGCTTCATCTTGCCGAAGCTGTCCATTGGTTCGGCCTTTTCCTGTAAGGTTATTGGCATAAGAACATGTACAAAATATTGTGTGCGCATAATGCATGTGAAATGTATGTGTAAAGTTGTACACACGAAACATGCACAAAGGATTATGTATGTGAGATGCGCACAAAAAGCAAAAGAATTATATGCACGTGAAAAGTTGCATGCAAAAATGGATAGACCATGTCCCTGGCGGATAAGGGATCCGTTGAGGGTACGGCTTGGTTGCTCACACCGTCCGATGCGCCCAAGGATCTAGAAGAGTGTCACATTGGCTTAGAAACTTTGACCCATAATCTTTTCGGAGAGAATCATCTTGTGTGCATCTTTGCCCCCCCGGCCAACGAGGATTTTGCTAAAAGCTGTACAGCGCTTTGCCCCCAAGGCTTTGGCTTATGTCCTGGATTATGCATTATCTGCCTGAAGGGAGATTATTCGGACTGCCTTATCACTTTATGTACCGGTGGTCATTTATTAAAGGTAGTATATCCTCATGGATTTTTACACTAGCTTTTTTTTGCGGGAAATGCGTCCCTTTGAGGATTTTCACATAACTTTGTGCCTTATTTTTTCCTGGAATGGACCCAATCCAATCCAACAGCTTTTTTTTTGAAGAACAGACTGCCTATTTTCAGGTTTTCACCCTATCATTTGGCTTAACTTTTGCTTGGAGAACCAGTTACGGTTTTCATCTCTAACGGCCCTCCCTTTTTTTTTTGGAAGGATAGGATTTGCCACATGAAGTGTTATTATTACTACCTTAAGACTTGCTCTAACATATGTCCCTATGCATGCCACAAGTTTCTCTTGACCGTTCAATCGCATCTTTATTATGCATGCATTGCTATCTATATGCATTATATAGCAACAACAATAATCATGATTAAACATGTGATGCAAAAACACAGGTTTTATTCAATTTCAGGGAGTAACACTTTGGCGTGTTCGACTCCTGTTATCAATAAGCTCTTTTGGATTTTCTTGATTGAATATTTTCTCTCAAGCCCTAATTTTTTCCTAGGGTGCTTTTTTTTTTTGGTTTTCGCCCTAGCGGAGTGCTGAATTTTAGTAAGGTCGCCTATTTTCAATTTCTGACCCCCAGGGCTTTCTTTTTTTTGCCTTTGCCTTTGCTATGGAACCTTCTTTAATCTGTCGGCATCTACTAGTTCCTTTGAATTCACTTTCATCATCATTAGTCAGGGAAGGCTGCTTCTTCTAACAGTGTCTTTTTTTTAGCACCAAAGGCTTCATCTTAACTCTTGTGCAAACTGGCTGAGACGGTGAGTTTCTTCGTTTGGAACCTGATTGTGAAATCCCGCACCTTGCTTTTGTCGGCTTTGGTGGCTCAATTTATGAAGTAACCCTTAATGGTTGAGATTGAGTTATAGGTTAGCTTCAGATGGTTTAGGACAAAACTGTGGGGTTTTTCTTTTCTTCTTTTTTTCTTTTTTCTTTTTTTTTTCTTTCTTTTTTTTTGTCGTGAATGCCTAAAACTTTGTCTTGAATTTGATAGTACAACTTCTGAGGCAGCCCTTTAATAATTAGAGATTGGTTTTGTTTAGCTGTATTGTATGAGTCTTATATGCTGAAAAAGTAAAGGAATGGCTTTTAAAACTTCGATTGCTGTTAGGTTGGCAAGTTAGTCATAGCAATGCCCTTGTCAATTTTCAGCATGTTACTCTAGGTCCAGGCAAATGTCTTTTCTTTTTTCTTTTTTTTTATTATTATTTTTTTTCTTTTATCTCTCAAATTTTATCTCTCTTCAGGAGTTAGGTTGAATGCAGCTAAGATTATTTTTCCTTGAAAATGAATGAAATAATGTTTATTGAACTAATGCCTTGATCATGATTATTATTATGCATGATGCGATAAGATATGACAACGCATACATAAGAAAAATCCATACTATTAAAATAACTAGAGAAACAAGTGCATAACATAGTTAAGAAATACACTTTATATCATAAAAATAATGGCATTGTGACAACTCTATTTCTTTCTTTCCTCCTCTAGGATCGTCATCAAGTCTTGAATGCGATCTCTTAGAGGATGACAATAGTCTGTTCTATGCCCTGTGAACTGATGATATGCATAATACCAATTTGTTCTGTGTCTAAGCTGCCTTTGGCTTGGGGCAAGCCCCGCTGGCAATGGTTGCAACTTCTATTCCTTGATGAGACGGGTGAAGTGCCAAGACAATGGCTTTCTCGAGATGGTGAAGTGGTGCCAAGTAGATCCTGTGGCTGAGACTTATGCTGTCCCAGCATTGCCCCCGTTACCACTACTATTTCCTTTGTTCTCGCTAAAGGCAAGGTTTGCAAATTTAGCCATTTTCTCTAGATGCTCAGCCTCGGCTTCGATGGATATATCTTTAAGCAACTCCCAATCTTTGAGTCCCTTCATCTTTAGCCTTTCTTTCAAATATGGGATAGCATTCCTGATAAATAATCTGATCTGATATGGGTTATCAGGTTTTCTCTTCATTTTCATGACCTAATTCCTCTATCTGGTAAGGTACTCATAGAATGATTCTCCCGACTTCTATTGAAGCAGCTCTAGGTCTTTCAGGATGACCTCAATCCTCATACTGTAATCGTATTGCTTAAGGAATTCCTCCATCAGCAGGTCCTAATCCTCTTTGGACCTCCTATCTAGTCTATGGTACCAATCGATTCTTGTTAGAGTTGCACCCTTCATTACTAACAAGTATTGTTTTACATGTGCTGTCGGGTCTGAGGTGCCATCGAATTTTGGCATGTCGGGCATCTTAAAATTCTGTAGGACTAGATCTTCACCATCCAGCTCCTTATCTTTTGGGTTCATTCCTTTCCCCATCAATAACATCCTCGTACTGCAATAATTCCTCCATCAGCAGGTCCCAATCCTCTTTGGACCTCCTATGCAGTCCATGGTACCAATCGATTACAGACCCTATTAAACTCAAGTAGAAATATTCTATCTTCTATTTTTTGGTTAGAGTTATACCCTTCATCCTAACGAGTATTGTTTTACATGTGCTGTCGGGCCTGAGGTGCCATCGAATTTTGGCATGTTGGTGTGACGCGCACCGAACCTAGCAAAGGCCCTCTTTGAACCCGCTTTTAGGACTCGAGGGATTAGTTCGCGCCTTTTTAATCTTGGGCATCATGAGACATTTTGGATGCCTCCTTCCCAATAGAACATTAGAAAGGATCATCTAACCTCACGACGCCTTTAGGCATTTTTGAGGTATTTTGGAGTCGCCACCCAATTTACGAGAAATTGAAAAATGTCTCTAACCTCTATTGGTCTAAACCGGAGATGGTGTTCGGAACTTCACTCTTATTAATGGCTTAAGTTAAGTTTATAATTGAGCTTTTAAGAAATTAAAATTTCATCTCTCATCGCACGCGATCATGTGATAAATTTAATGCTCAACTCAACCACATTGGAAAGCGATAAAATAAAGCAATAAGTAAATAAATAATAAAGCGATACAAAGAAATGGGACAGAACAATCCCCAAAATAAAATAAGAAAGCATAAATAAATAAAATTCGCCCCAAAATTAATTATAAGGGCCCCAAAATGAGCAAATAACACATACAAAATTGATTAAAATGCATCATAAATAAATCGGGTCATTTATTATATTTTAGGAACATTGGTTCCTTTTTTATTAACTTAAAAATTAGAGAACCATTTTTTTGGGCATTGATTGGAAAAACTGGGATGAGTGATCCCATTTTATGAAAATTTAGTTCTCCATTTGAAAGTGCATCATACATAAATCGGGTCAACTCTTCCATTCTCTTCCCCACTTCTTCGGTAATCATTGCCCTAGTTGCATCAGAACCACTTGCTGGATTAGACATACTTGTTTTTATTGATGATTCTGAAGAAAATATCTCACTGCCTTCCGAGAGAGAATCTGAATCCTAATCTGAAACTAGCTCTGATAATCCCAAGAGTGAAATCTTTTTTAACCGACCGTCGGGACCTCTAAACCACCTGAACGAATCTATGATGGCTGTAAAACATACCTTTGTTAGGATGATACATGACTTGAAGTGCAATGCATGGTCGTGCTGGTGCAGCATAGACAAACACATGCAAGCAGATAGATCCTTTCAACCTTATTTCTTTCACACACGGGGCTGTGCGGTCTCTCTCCTAGGTGGGCTTTATCCAAGAGTTAATAGGGAACCCATTGGACACGTATAGTGCACAGCAAAAAATCGACAGCATAACAACTCTTAACTAATGTATATTCATATGGGTGTTTGGCCATTATGTATTTAAATAATTCAACTAAATTAAGATGGGCCCACCGGGGTATGAAAGCCTTTGATGAAGACCATTTAATTTAATTGATTTTGTTCAATATATGACGGCCCAAATAGCAAGTACGGTATTATGGTACATTTCACTTAGTGGAAGTATCTATTACCGTTACATGAGCTTCGGTCAAAGGTGGTGTTACTTTATGTCTACCCAAGCATGGTCTCTACTAATGGGTCTAACTCATCACGAGCATAGCGACCAATTGGGTCTCCATTTGATATACCATTTGACGGTACGAGGCTCGGGCTGGTGATTATCCCGAACACTTCCCTACAATGAGTGAAAGTAGGGTCGTGTTTTAGGAATGCACCGGGGTAGATGGGGGACCAATTAACATAATTCTAAGGCTCTAATGTATGTAATGCAATTTCAATTAGAAATGAATTTTCTTAATAACTAAATTATAATTTTAACTTGAGTCACTTTCGAAGCGAAATTTCGATTGTCCCCAGTGGAGTTGCAACTGTGACGCGCGCCAAACGTAGCAAAGGCCCTCTTTGAACCCGCTTTTAGGACTCGAGGGATTGGTTCGCGTCTTTTTGATCTTGGGCATCATGAGTCATTTTGGATGCCTCCTTCCCAATAGAACATTGGAAAGGATCATCTAGCCTCACGATGCCTTTAGGCACCTTTGAGGTATTTTAGAGTCGCCACCCAATTTATGAGAAATTGAGAAAGATCTCTAACCTCTATTGGTCTAAATCAGAGATGCTGTTCGGAACTTCACTCTTATTAATGGCTTAAGTTAAGTTTATAATTGAGCTTTTAAGAAATTAAAATTCTATCTCTCATCTCACGCGATCATGCGATAAATTTAATGCGCAACTCAACCACATTGGAAAGCGATAAAATAAAGCAATAAGTAAATAAATAATAAAGCAATACAAAGAAATGGGACAGAACAATCCCCCAAAATAAAATAAGAAAGCATAAATAAATAAAATTCATCCCAAAATTAATTACACGGGCCCCAAAATGAACAAATAACACATACAAAAATGATTAAAATGCATCATAAATAAATCGGGTCATTTATTATATTTTCGGAACATTAGTTCCTTTTTTATTAACTTAAAAATTAGAGAACCATTTTTTTGGGCATTGATTGGGAAAACTGGGATGAGTGATCCCATTTTATGAAAATTTAGTTCTCCATTTGAAAGTGAGATTTTATTGGCTAAAATAGGACATTGGTCCAATTTATTAAGAAAAGTCCCAAGTTATTAATTATTAAAAAACATGACTTTCTATAATACGGATAATTAATAAAAAACATTTTACATACAACACATAAAAATAATATAATAATAAAAGAAAATACAAAATTTAAAATGCAAACCCTAAATTGGATAGCCTTTAATTCTCCGATCCTCTGACCCAAGCACGAGTGTAACTCACGAAAATAAATAATTTTTGAGACAAGTAAAACAAAATGAATAAAATGTTAGTGAAGTAAATTAAATAATTAATGAACACATAAACTAATTAAATAAAATAATTAAAATGATTAATAGATCAAACAAATAATAATCAATTAAACTAATTAAATATAAATAATTAAATAAATAAATAAAGATAAAAAATGAAGCAAAAGGCAGCATGCAAGAAAACAAAGAAAAACGAAAGAATCAGGACAGTGCAGAAAACACAGCTGTGTTTTCTTACGAAACACAGCTGTGTTTTCCCAGGAAGGCGCTGGGCAGTGCAGGAACACAGTTGTGCTTCCTGCGAAACACAGCCGTATTTTTGCTCTGTAAAGCAAAAACTCACCATTCCACAGGAAAAACACTGATTTTAATTCAAAATACTAAAAAATCAACAAGATTCAACTCCATAGAATGCAATAATAAAAATAAGACAAATTAAATTAAATAAACAAAACACGAACAAACATTTGAATAATAAAAAAAAAAGTAAAACGAAAGAATTAAATAAACTAAAAAGAAAGATTAAACAACGACCAGAACACAACCAAAGGAGGTTAGCTGAGCGAAAAACCAGAGATTTACAAAGCGAACCGAGATTCAAACATACAAGATAAAAACAAAGCAAATCATATTATATTTTATGCATCACGCTCGGACGGTGGGACAAAACAGGGGAGACGAAGAGCTGAAAGGGGAGGAGATCGGGCATGCACGAGTCGTGCATGTATTGCACGAGTCGTGCAATGCATTCACGACTCGTGAATGCATTGCACGAGTCGTGCAGTCCGATCGGGGAAACGCGATACTATCCAATCGGAAAAAAGCGAAATCCGACCGGAGAATCACGATTCAAGCAAAAACAAAGATAAAATCCGATCAGCAACCACAATATAAGCAAAAATAAATCACGACTCAAACAACCAGAAAAACAGAGAAGAACAGAGGAAATGATAACAGACCAACAAACGCAATACCATGCGATCAAAACATGCATAATAAAGCAATGAACATGCTTAATGAATCATAACAATAACAAACATGGTGAACAAGTTAATAAAATCAAACAACTAAAAAAATAATATATACAATGAGGAAAAATAACAGGTACTGCAAAATGAAGAAAAGAAATAAGAAAGAAAGAAAAAGAAGAAGAAAGAAAGAAAAGAAATAGAGAGATGGCTATTCAGTATTTACCCTCAGATATTGATCTTTGATCTGTAAATTAAAGGTTTCTGATTTTCCTCTTTGCTTTTGTTAAAAAGTGAAAACAGAGATTGATGAAAACTTTAAATAAGATTTTCGTTAATGAAAAATAAAAGATGAAGGATGATTGAGTCTCAAACTTCAGGAATTGATTTCCTGGGTCAAGAGCAATCTTAGAATGCTTCAAGAATAAAAATCACCAACGTGAGATGGGCCTCACAACAAGAGGCTTCATCTCACATGGGTGAGATGGCCCTCACCCCACAGGCCCTAGAAAACCCTTTCCTTTTTTCTTATTTTAAATAAAAAAATGAAATATATTTTTTTGAGGAAATCATCACTTTTATCTGTCTTTTGCCTGTGAACAAGTATCATTTTCATCACTGGATAACTTCGGTCTGGACTGCCTCAGGACCCGGTGTCTACAATTGTGCATCTTAAAATTCTGGGGGACTATATTTTCACTATCCAGCTCCTTATCTTTCGGGTTCATTCCTTTCCCCATCAATAACATGCGGGTCATGGCTTCGAACCTTTCCTCTATTTTCCTTGAAATAATCTGTTTTATCTTGGGGGCCTTGTCTCTTACCATGATTGGCTCTTCTTGCTTTTCCTCTAATAAGTTATCTTCGGGTATACGAGCCCCTCTTCTTTGCCCCGTAGGCGCTGCTACTCTGGGTTCAACTGTTGGTGGGTCTATTACTAGAAGACCCTCTCTAATCGGTTCTTGTTCTTCTTGCTCCCCAGCAGGAGCAGTAGGTGGCTGTCCAACTAGCGGTGCTAGAGTAGCATTAAGGTTCGCCATCATTTCCATCATTCGAGCCTCATACTCTTCCATCCTTCTACCAACTTCTTCAGCAATCAGTGCACGGGTTGCATCAGATTCTCTTAGTAAATTGGCCATGCTTGAAAATTGTTCTAAATTCCTATCAATTGCACTTGATTTTGATTCTGGTTGCTTAGTCAAAAATCTTCTGATAAGGCAACCGTCGGAACTCCTAAACCAGCTAGGCAAATGGTCTACGATGGCTAAAAAATTAAAAAGTTAGAACGATGTATGAATGACATGCTATGTATGATTGTGCTATGCAACGAATGGTCTACAATGGCTAAAAAAAACAAAGAGGTTAGAATGATGTATGCAATGCATAGAAAAAAATTATGTACAAGATGATATGTACATGTGAAAATTATATGCACAAAATAGGATGCACATGCACGAAGGAAATGTATATTTTTTTTTGACGTACATGAATGGCAGGTGATGCATGAGCATGCTGTGCAGCATCCACAACCGTATACAAGCAGATAGATCTTTCTAGCCTTATTGCTCCCACACAGGGAGTTATGCGGTCTCTTTTTTAGGTGGGCTTTATCCATGGGATAACGGAGAATCCAATGGACGCATATGGTGTGCGGTGGAAAGCCGACAGCATAACATCTGATAATTTAAAGCACATATGTATGAGTTTTGGCTATTATGGATTTGAGTACTTCAATCAAATTAAGATAAGCTTATCGGGGTATGAAAGCCTTTGATGATTGTCCATTCAATTTAGTTGATTTTATTCAATATATAGTGGCCCACATAGAAAGCACATTATTATGGTACATGTCACCTAGTGAAAGTTTATATTGCCATTGTATAAACTTTAGTCAAAGGTGATTATGACGCGCGCTGTCCGAACCCGACCGGAAGCCAGGATCCCCGGATGCCCACTTTTAGGGTCCGGGATGGTTGGCGTCTTTTGATCTTAGGTAACATGAGACATTTTGGAATTCCTTATCCAATAGAAAATTGAAAAGTTCATCTACTCTCATGAAACCTTTAGGCACATTTGAGATATTTTGGAGTCGCCACCCAATTTACAAGAAATTGGGAAAGGTCATCTAATCTCGGGGGTCTAAACTAGAGAAAGTGTTCAGAACTTCACTCTTATTAATGCTTTAAGTTAAGTTATAAATGAGTCTTTTAGCAATTAAAATTCCATTTCTCATCTCACGCGATCATACAATAAAATTAAAGCGCATTTTAAGCATTTTTAAAAAATAGTAAAAAAAGCAACAAAAAAAGCAATAAATAAATTACAGGTGAAAATTGGGATAGAACAATCCCCCAAAATGTAAAAATAAATAAGTAAATAAATGACAAAATCAAATAAATAAATAAGCATATTTCTGGTTATCATATATTTTAATTAGTTATTCTCTCTACTTATCTTCTAATTTATTTTCTCTTTAACTTTATTATCCTACAATATCAATTAATTAATTTAACATAATCTTAATTTTAATTTTAATTTTAATTTTTACATTTTACATTTTTATTTTTTTTGGAGAAATTATCAAATTTACTTGAAAGACCCAACTGAAACCCCCAGTCCATAGAGAGGCAAAGTGCTTTCATTTTCTGTATATTTTTGAATAAATATTATCATCATTAGGTAACTCTGACCAAAACTGTCTCAGAAGCCGATGTCTACAGTGATGATACTTTAGGGTTACCCAAGCATGGTTTCTGCCAACGGGTCTAACTCATCGTGACCATAACGACCAATCGGGTCTCTATTTGATATACCAAAAGGTATTAGGTTTGGGCTGGTGATTATTTTTAACACTTTTTTACATTAAGTGAACATAGGGTCGTATTTCGGGAACGCACCGGGGTAAATAAGGGGCCATCTAGCTTAATTCTAAGACTCTAACATGGATGCAATGTAATCTTTGAAAAGTGATCGAATTTTAATTTTAAAAACTCAATTATATTTATTAACCAAGACACTTTCGAAACAAAGTCTCAAAGTTCATAGTGGAGTCACCGCTGTGACGCACGCCGAACCCGCGTGTTTCTTAGAGGGCCCACTTTTAGGGTCCGAGAGGGTTCATGTTTAGATTTTAAGTAACACGACATATCTTGGAGTTCCCACCCAAGAAAACATTGAAAAAACTCATTTAATCTCATGAAACCTTTAGACACATTTGAGGTATTTTGGAGTCGCCCTCTGTGGTTTAAACTAGAGAAAGATTCGAAACTTCACTCTTATTAATGCTTTGGTTAATTATAAATGAGTTTTTAATATTAAATTTCCATCTATCTCTCACACGACATGCAATTTAATTAAGGCGCACATTAAGTATCGAAGAAAGTAATAAAAAGCTATAAATAAATAAAATAAAATAAACTACAAAAATAAATTACAAGATGAAAATTGGGATAAAAATACAATCCCCCTAAAAAATAAAAAGCTAAAATAAATAAATAAATAGCAAGCATAAAATGGGATATTAATTAGGATAGGGGTATTGGTTTCGTTCATGCACATTTAGAAAAAATCAAAGAGTTATTTTTGATATTATTGAGAAAACTGGTATGAGTGATTCCATTTTTAAAAAATTAACTATTCTTTTAAAGTGAGATTTTATTGATTAAAAATTAGGACATTGGTCCAATTTTATTATAAAATACTTAATTCATTAATAAAAATATTTTTGTGGATTTTTAATTAATTGCGCATAAAATAAATAATTTTATTATAAGTCAAATCAAAATAATAATTAAAACAAACTAAAGAAAAATAAATAAAAATGCAAAAATAATAAATCAAACCGATGGCCTCCAAAATCTCCTTAGTCTCCACAATTCTCATTTTTAACGATGCTAAAATATGAAGGTGCTTTAGACCAAATAAAACAGAAAAATAAAATAACATGTTAGTAATGATCCATATTAAAATTAAATCAAATACAATAAATTAATCAATAAAAAAGGAATAAATAATTATTTAACAATGCAATAAAATAAATATGTCGAAATAATAATTAATACAAATAGAAAATAAAATGAATTAAATAGGATGCATTAATGTAAATGAAGAAAATAAATAAAGAAAATAAAAGAATAAAAGCAAATGAAATAAAAAAAAATAAAGGATGCATAAATGAAAGAAAAGTATACCAACAGTGGTCAATGTATGAAAAGTCATGCAAAAATATGAAATAAAAGAAACTTATTAATACAACAATAACTCACGTATAAACCATGCAAAGATGCAATGAGAAATAATAATAATAATAATAATAATAATAATAATAATAATAAGAAAAAATTAAATTAAATTAAATGAAACAAATGTATAAATAATTGGATACATAAATAAAATAAAATAATAAAGAAAGTATAGTAAAGAGAAAACAAAATAACAAAATCACATCAAACAAATAAATACACAATAGATCTAAAAATTTATATGGTGATTAATTGATTATAAATTAAAAATAAAAAAATAATACAATAAACAAAAATAAAAATTTAAGATTAAGTTTAAAATATTTACTCTCAGAATTCGGATTAAATGAAGGGACAAAAATGAACGATTTCCTTGTCAAAATCCACGATAATTAAATAAAAAATATAAGAAAAATCTAAACTTTCTCTCTAGAGAAATAATTGCAAAAAAGTTTTTTTAAAGAAAAATAACAAATAAAAATGGATCTCAAGAGTAAAAAATTAATTTTTTTGTCTCAAAATTAATCTTTTCATTCAGAAAAATCAATCTCCAATTTTTTAGAAGAAATTTTATTGAAGAAGAAGAAGAAAAAAAAATAAAAATCTGAATTTTTCTTGAAGAAAAAAAGAAAAAATTGCCACCAAAAATTTCTCCCTTTTTTCTTTCTTTATTTTCTATTTATATGACTTTAGGAAAAATCTTAGTTAATTTAGGAAAAGAAATTGAATTTAAATCAAATTCTTTCTTATTTAAATTTTAAAAAACAAAAAAACCTTGAAAATCCCTAAATAAAATGATTAAAAATCAAAATTTGTCCAAAAATCCCGATTTTTTGGATGAAAAACACATTTTCGGCAGCCTGAAGGAGAGGGGCGGCTTGGGCACACCTCAACGCGCACAGGGCGCCAGGCTGCCCGCGCACCCGCCCCTAGCAAGCGGCAGGCAGGCCGTGCTGGTGCAGCGTTGGGGGCGCTCGCCCCAGCACCAGCGTGCACCTGGCGCACGAGGGGCACTTGCCTTCTCGCGCTGGATGCCGCAAATCTCTGATTTTTTTTTAAAAGAACTTGATAAGGTAAATATTACTTCCAATATTTTTGCCTGTGATTAAAAATTTAATTTTATTACCGGATAATAATGATTTGGGTTGTTTCAAAACCCAGTGTCTACAAACACGCATTTCACGTGCCACGTATTGGGCTTAAGAGATTTCAAGGGAAAGAAAAATTTAAATTAATTTTATTTCCTTTTTTTGTTAATAACTTTTCGGCATTCGAATCTGATTTTTTTTAAATTTACGGGACAAAATAATTTAGAGTTGAGTATTGTCGAATTTGTAATTAAAGGCAACACTTTTAGTAGCGCATATTTTATACAAGAAATAAAAACTGAATATGAAATTTCACTTAAAAAGATTCAAACTACTTAACACTCGAACGGATAACTATTCATAATTTTTTCCCTTTTATTTTCTTAGAAGGCAATGGGCATATGCCGAAATCTTTACACTTGAATTGGCTCCGGATACTAGAAAGAAACATAGATAGGTCCCCTCCTAAGTATCGAAATTCACAGCTCAAAACATTCCGTATGCTACACTCCCCAGCAGCTGTCGGATTTCTTCATTTCATTTCTTCTTTCAAGACAAGTGCTTCTTTGTATTTTAAAATATTTAAACTTTATGAATTGCATACCCGCTAATCACATTTTGTTTGTTTTTGTGGTTCTTATGCCCAACTTGTACTCCCAAATTAGGGTTTCATGTGTTTTTCCTTAATTTCTGCTGCTCTAACTTCCATCTAGCCGACATCTGTCAACATCTTTCTCCCATTCTCTTTATTAATTTCCTCATTACCAACCATTAGCTTCTTATGTGGATTTTTTTTTCGTGAAATGAATTATATTAAACTCAATTTACATATCAAATGAGCTTCAAATAAATAACGTTGAGTTACCATAAATCAGAAATAAATATTTATATACCATATTTTCTGATTTCTGATACAATATTAAGTTGTTTCAGACTCAATTTTATCTTAATTGGTGGGTTAGTTTTATCTATACTCATTCAATTTTAATAGTTAAAACGATATAGTAAAAAAAAAAACTATATGTAACAAAAAAAATTACTATTATTTTATTTCATTTTATTTCAGTTAAAATAAAAAATACTAAAACGTAAGCATAAATCTTTTGGAACAGTTAGCTTACCATTTAAGAGTTTGACTTGATGTGAGTGCCACGTCTTCATGATGATGTGGCAATTGACATGGATAAAAAGACAAAATGAAAAAGTTTTGTGTGAGAAAATTTGAAATTAATTTGATTCATCCAACTTGTTATAACAACATTCACAATATTTTGTTTTTCTTGTCCACTTTAGTTGTCACTATCATCATGTTGACATGGCACTCAAGTTAAAATCTTATGTGGCAAGCTAGCTGGACATCCTGTACAAGATTTAGGGTTATATGGCATATACACACATGGCCTTCCGACACGGGAAGTTGATTTTTGACATAATTTTTACCAAAATTAAAATGAAATAAAATTTTAATAATTTTTATGTTATAAATTATTTTTTTAAATCATATGTGATTATAACACTCAAAATTAAATAATCACGGTGCAATTAATCTCTTAATTTGTTCATCAAATGACTGATTAACTCACAACCCTAGAGTTTCTAAAACAACTTAAGATGATTTCAATTTTTTTTTTCATTTCTTGTCTTAATTAAGGTTCACAGTGTCTTTCTCTTGACCCTTATTAGTTATTTCGTTTATCAAAACTATAAATTAGCTTATAGTATCAACTCATAAGGATCAGTATTTTTTTTTCTTTTTATGAATTATCTAATTCATGTTTCGCATAAAAATCAAGAAGAAAAGTATGGTAAGTACAATCTGTGGAAAAAATGATGATCCGACGCACCATCTGTTAGCTTTTTTTTTTTTTTTTAAATAGTAGCTTAAAGTACAACTTGTGCTAATAAGAACCTGTAAATTGGATAAAAACTCCTGAAAATAATGTAATGAAATGGGTTATCATTAAAAGTATGCCAGACATTCAAGTGTTGTTAAATTTACACATTTGTAATAAATAAAATAATCAAGAAAACAATGTTGCTCGGGCCTCCGGCGCGAGGTTGCATGAATGGCACCGGCAATTGGTGAGGATTGGGGGACAGATTGATGGCCCATATGTTTAAAGCGTTGTTAAAGGCATATTTAGGGGCGCACTTGTGAAGCAGAAAAGCAACCAAAATCACTATTTTTATAGTGTACATACATTTATATAATTCGGGGAAGACGTGATATTTTTACAATTATATATATATATTATAAGATACTCCAAGATCTTCTTTTTTTATCTATTATCAACATCTCAAGATTGCTAGCTAGTTGTTGGTAATGTCCCATCTAGTTGTTGAAAAGCAGAAAAGAGTCATCTTCCTCAATCTCATATAACAGCTTTTGATTCATTAATTTTATCTACCCACCAACTCCTATCCCCACCTCAGCCAAATTAAAAAAAAAAAAGTGAAAAGATAATTTGATGTTTATCTGTTAATGTGGTAAGTAAAATAAATATTTTCAAGTCAAACAATGCCTTTGGATTCTCTTAGTTGGGCAGTTTAAATGTAAATATTCTATAGGTTTCTTAAGCTGAAAATGACATAAAACACATCTAACAATAACAATTGAGTAGTATAGCAATAAGAAAATGCTAAATTGTACGGTTTTCTTTTCCTTCTCTAGGCTTTTGTGTATGACTGTGCATATCTGATGATGAAACAGTTAACAGTGGACATGCCATTAGAGAAAGAGGGAAAGAAAAAAAAAGGGTTTATCAGTTTTGACTAGATGATTATCTTGGTTTGACTTCCAATCTGAAAAAAGAAGAGAAATGTAAAGGTAGTGAGTGCTATTAATGGTGTTTCCCCAAAGCTCCTTCAAAGTGATCAGTTTTAAGTTCTAGTAGGCTTAATTAAGGAGAAAACTAATATAATATAGTTAATTATACTGTGTTTGGGTTTTCAATTATAAATATTAATTTGTGATTGAAGTTGGAGAGAAAGTGCCATGTGGTGAGCTCAGATGTGAGCACATGGCTTTCTCTAATATCCAGGTTCTGAGACTGTAAATTAAAAGGTCAAAACCTGAGGTTTTGGGTTTTTCAAGAGAATCGGTTGCAGAAGAAAACCATTTCATTGGTGTTGGATAAGAAAATCACATTTTTTAGAACTGGAAACTCTGAATTATAGTTGATGTGAGAACCTACCTGGTAATTCATATTAGGGCACAACTCAAGCTGACTCTCCCTATTTTTGCTACAACCAAAATTAAGGTTTTTCCATACCAGTTTCTCGAGCTTTTATATTTATATATATCTCTCTTTCACTGTTTCTCAAATCTCCAAGCATTTCATTTCTTTACTTCTTCTTCTTCTTCTTCTTCTCCATTCTTCCTTTGGTATCCTACTAATCTCTCCATTGCAAAACCTTTCATTTCTTGTAAATTTAATGTAGAATCATATTGCTTCTTACTAGCTGCCTTTTCGCTATTAGGCTATCATAATTTCTTCTCAAATTGTCGTTTTAATTTCCAATTTTAACTTAAACGGATTTCATTTGCAGATCTTGCTTTTTAATCTGAAGCTGGAAAAAAAAAAAAAAAAAGAAAAGAAAAGAATAACAAAAAACTCGCTCTTTGGTTATGTATATTGTTTTGTCAGAAAATAAAGACCTAGATAATCAAGAACAAATGCCTTCTATTTCTTGTTTCTTGAAAACCCCATTATCATGGATGTCTATTCTTGGTCTAGTTCTTGCTAGTTTTCTTTTTGGCTATGGAATCTCATCCATCATTCTCACATCAATACTAACACTATCAACTCTCTTCTTCAACTTCTCGAAGCGAAAATCAAGGCTGCAGGTGGATAAATCAGCCAAAGATGAGCTTATTTTCGCAGCCGATCATCAAGAAAGTAAAGGTTGCATAAAAGATATAGCAGCTAAACCAGTAGTAATGGGCGAAGATGAGCATATTAAACAAAAAATAGAAGGCGACAGAGCAGAGGAAGAAGATGAGACTGATGAGTACTTAATCAGATCTTCACCAGCAATACTATCAGAAAGTGAATGCCTGGGCAGGTCATCAACTAGTGAGGATTCAGAAGTGGAGTGTTGGGCTTATCAAGATAACATGTTTCGGAGCCCCGATTGCTCGGACGGATCTATTTCAGATGAGGATAGTCTGATTGAAATAGCCCTTCCTAGTGGACATTACATTGGTGATTACAAGGAAGAAGATCCCAAGTTTAATCTGCACAAGTCTTTTTTAAAGCAGCATAGCACTCTAGTGGAGCTTCTAGCAGAAATAAATGATATGAATGAGGAGGATAATTTGATTGAGATTGATATATCAATGGGCTCTATCAAGTGTCCAAGGTTTGAAATTCAAGCTTAATTAAGTGATTACTCTTTTCTACTATACTTATTATTACGCTAGCTAATTATCAATTAAGTTTTTGATCCTTCCGGATTTTGGAGTTGAGAATTAATTAAGGGATATATATTTATTTACCATTTTGATACTTCTTTTTACTTTTCTGTGTGTTATAAGCTGTGAAGTTTAATCTGGTCTTATTTCTTTGGTGTTAATTTGAACTTTTGCAAACTTTGGATACTGATTAAAGCAATTGTACTATGGCCTTTGTTTTCTCTTTATGCGCAATAAAGTATTAAAGGTTAGACGGCAATGGCCAGTTCATCAATTTCCCACTTGATTTTACATCTTTTCTTTTTTAATAAATTTCTATATATCATTATCTGATGGTGCATTTGGTCCGACATTTATATGATGACCCAGAAAACAAATTCAGGGCCGAGATTTAATAATCTGAGTATGATTGTGATTAGAAGTTGATGATAATTAGTATATATACTCATTCATCATGGTCCTACAGAGATATGATTATCTGTCTGCTTGCTGATATTTCTGTTGTTGCTGATTTTCATTTTCTATTATACATATGTACAAAGAAAATTAACATTTATTCACGCTTCTAATTTAATTGATTGTATTTTATGCATTGCTTTTAAAAAAATAGGTATGTATATTATTTTTCCTCTTTGTCTTAGAATAATCTCCTTTTCTCAAATATTTTATATATATCTTTTCTCTTTGAAAGGGAATTTCGTTATACCTATATTCTGAAATAGAAAGATATGAACATAATTTATTTAATTTTTTTTTTGGCTTTATCCAGGTGAGTATAGAAAATATTCAAGTGCATTATAGTAATAAGTATTAAGACTACTTAATTAGAAATTATAGGCCCCCCAATTTTATCCCATAGTTTTATATGTGCCTATACAGAAAGTATAGATATACAGATATAAATATGCATATATAATTTTTGCCACCAAAAAAGAGTACATAAACAAATAACTATAAGTTAAAGAATTAATTCAAATTTAGAGATACGTGGGTCGAAATATCCAAAGAAATGACAAGATGACAATTATTTAAATGTAGAATTAATTAAGAACTAGATTTCCTACAGCCTTTTCAGTATAAACTCAGCAAACCACCCATACTTCTTAATGGACATTTAAATTTTGCACATGTTCCTCGGAGGTCTCTATGCCCATACGTTCTTGTTTTTATTTTTTTAATAAAATTATATGTATAAATAAAAATAGATTATTTTCGTATGGTGCTTAATATATTATGATTATTTTCTTGAGTGAGCGAAACTGAAATGAGCTAAAATTTATGGGCTAAAAGACTTATTGTGTCTAAATTGAAAGGACTGAAACTAAACTTTTATATTTCTTTATTTAGAGAAATTCAGTAGGCAGTGGTCCCACTATTCAATGTGCTATGTATGAATACATGTATGTATTGATTTAAGAGTATAATTCATAGAAGTGGCCTAAGTTTTAATTAGTGCTTTGAAACTTGAGGAATTTTTTTTTTTTAAATTTTAAATTGAATGATGCAAATATAACAAAATGGATGAGATTATGATGGCCTTCATTTTTATAATTTTGTGCGAAATATTTGAGGATTTTCATGGTAAATACCAAATAAATCCGTAATAAGCTCAAATGCAACTCATCAGTTATATATATATATATATATATATATATATATATATATATAATTTGAATAAACGAATGAGTTTCAATGGTTGGTGGAGTAATTGTGAACTTTGACAGATTTGCGATAGGTGACTTATCATACTTTAATTTTGTTTTAATTTTTTTAATTCTTACCACGCGATATTCTGAATAGACCCCAACATATACAACTGTTTGACAACTATAGAACGCACCTTTAAATGCATATCATATTCAAATTAATTTTCGTTCGAGTCGGGAATATTAGGCAAAGCTCTAAACTCAAATTTTAAATGGCTGCATATATGAACAATGTTTTTAAAACCGGACCGGACATCGACTCGGCCTGCCAACTGGGTCAGGAGTCAACTGGTTCGATCGAGTTGAATCGGAGTTTTTATCTTTTTTTTAAATATAATTATTAATGAAAAATTAAAAATATAGTATATAAAAAATATAATTAAACAACATATTAATTATTAAATATCAATATATTAACTATTTTTTATTTATTTTACTATTTTTTTATTAATAATAGTGAAAAATTAATCACAACAATTGAATTTTTTTGTTAAATATTTAAATTTATAAGAAAAATATAATTTTGAATTTATAATTTTTTTAATTTTATTTTCAATTGTAAATTTATTTTTGTGACGTTATTAACTATTTTTATAATTATCATGTTTATATTAAATTGTTTTTTAATATTCCATTATATTTAAATTATTTAGTTATTAAATATCTAAAAAAATATAAAATAAAAATATAGTGAAAATGTTCAATTTTGTCAAGTTTATTATTATTATTATTATTATTATAAATTAATTTTATCATCAAATATAAATTTTTAATAGAACAATATTGAACAACTATTAACCCTAATTATAAAAATAAATTTTATAAAAATATAAAAATATAATTTATAATATATTTAATTTTGACTGGTTCAACCGGTTTTGACCGGTTCAGCCTGGTTCTGACCGATTTAACCCGGTTTTTAAACAGTACAATCCGATTTTTTGACATTTTTGGTTTTTATGTTGGATCGGACCGGTTTTTGATCCGATTCGCGGTTGAACCAGTTCAACCGGCCGGTCCGGTTTTCAAAACCATGTATATGAATGATCGAACTCACGAACTTACTTAAACCAGGAAGGTTTTAAACCATTAAATTAATGATATGTCATGATGTTTTATTCTCGTGCTGACTTTGTTTAATTTTGAAAACTCTCATTGTATTCTAATATAATTATAATCTTATATTTGCTTTCCAAAATTTATTAAATCACACTATACCATAACAGATTTTTTAATATGGTAACAACAATTATAATACTATACCATATAATACCACACCATAGCATAACATCACTCATCCCATCCAAATAAGTTCTTAGATAATTTTGTGCTAAAATTTTATAATTACATTTTGGGTATGGAGTGGAAATCGAAACTCGTTCAATTAAAAAATTTGTTAAATTATAAACTGTTTAAATTACATGTGATTTCCTAAATGTGTTAATTTAGTGAAATAAAAATTATATTGTTTTAGGCTTATCTCTTTTTGAAAAATGTTAATAACTGCTCTTTCATTTTATTATTTTTATTTTTATTATTATTATTATTATTATTATTATTATTTTTAGCGATATATATATATATTAGTTTTGTGTATATATATATATATATATATATATTAATTAGTTTTGTGAGCACAGTCGCTACACATAAGATGTACGATTATTTATTCATGTAATTTATTATCAGTGGTAAATAATTATTAACTTTATAATTTTTTCTCCTTATCAATATACAAATATAGAACTAAACTTAAAAATATTTATTTATAATTCATGAATATAAAGTAACTTTTATAAATAAATTTTTGAAAAAAATTATCAGAGAATTTATTGCATGAATCCAAACAAATGATATTAATAACAATGGATTGGGAATTTTATTGGTGAATTTGATATCTTCAATTACAAATAAATTTTTGAAAAAAAAATATAAAAAAAATTCATTACTCTATTGAATGTAAACAAATGATATTAACATCAATGGAGAAAATATTATTTTATTACAAAGTTCAACTTGCAAAAGAATAGTGATATTTAAATATAATTTTGGTCCTTGGTAATGTAATTGATTAAAAAAAAATGTCTTATTAATTTTTTTTAACATTAGATAAATAATTAATTATAAAATATTTCAATAAAAAACTGAAATAGGATTAATTTATGTTCAGATATTCAAAATGTCATTTGCTAACCACTTTTTAACTAAAATTAGAATCTAATTGTTTTTAGCATTTTTAAAATTGTTCTTATCTACATAAAGTTCAATTAATTTAAAAGAAAAAGAATCAATTTCTTAAAAATTTATAAATTATTTAATATATAATAATAATAATAATAATAATAATAATAATAATGATAATAATAATAATAATAATAATAATTTAAATATAAGTTAGTTATTTTTTAAAACAATAATAATTTTAATAATAAACAAAAGAAGAATGGTTACACATATATAAAATTAATATGTTACATATTAAACATATTTAGATGGTGTATATATATTGTTATTTAATTGAATTAAATGAGGATAAGTATAATAATATATGAACTCTAATCAAATTTTAATATTTTTTTTTTAATTTTAATCGGATTGAATATGTAAAATTAAATTATCAAAGAACTTTTTTATTGGTTAGACAGCTACTATATGAGGTTTTAAACTTTTATAGATTTACGATTTATCAAATAAAAAACTTCTTCTATGCGTATTGACATTTTTTTTTTTAATTCTTGTAAATATATTCTAGTTAACAATATAAAGAATAAAAGATATTTCGATTAAATACAAATATTAAATTTGTATAGATGAGAAATAGCTAAAACAACATATTCTTTTGCAGTATTTAAAAAAAAAAACATATTCTTTTGCAGAATTTCTAAAATGAATAAACCTTAGATCATTTATAAGAAGATGGAATCATTCTCATTACTTGTGTAATTTAATCCAACAAAGTTTAGGATGCCTTTAAAGTCTTTAACAACAATGATGTTATAATATGATGTTATATTATAACATCATATTTTAATTTTTAAATATTTTGAACATTTTAATTTTATTTATTAATGCATTTTATAATTATAGTGGTTAATCAACCAGAAAACCGAAATCGATAGACCGATTAACCAATTGTAACGGACTAATTAATGATTAGTATTTTGAAAAAACCGATATTAATTGACTGATTTTTTTTTTGGCTCATAAACCGGTTAACCAGTCTATGCTCACCCCTACCCGCGCGCGCGCACGCACACATATATATATATATTGTTAAAACAAGGTTTCACTCATTTTATTTCTCTGTATATTTTTATATATCTTCAAAAACAGAGTACAAGTATACATATAAACCAGAGAAAAAGAGAAACGTAAGAGAACTATTTTTGGTAATACACTAATCTAAGGCTAAGAGTGTGCTGATCCATGTAATTATGGGAATCTGATATGGCCCTAAAAATCTGCACTGACTACAGAATATACAACTCACGCCAACACTCCCCCTCAAGTTGGTGCATATATATCTTGAATGCCCAGCTTGTCAAGTGAGTTGTAAAAGTTTTTACTGGATACAGCCTTTGTAAGAATATCCGCTAGTTGATCTTCAGATTGACAAATGGAAAGCGAATTACTTTTTATTCAAGATTCTGTTTGATGAAGTGGCGATCCACCTCAACGTGTTTTGTACGATCATGTTGGACTGGATTATGAGAGACGTTAATTGCTGCTTATTATCATAAAATAAATTCATTTCCGAGTTAGGAGCAAATCCAATCTCAGTCATCAACCTTCTAAGCCATAAAAGTTCACAAAGACCTTTGGCCATTCCTCGAAACTCGGCTTCAGCACTCGATAATGCCACTACTTTTTGCTTCTTACTTCTCCATGTAACCAGGTTGCCACCAACAAAGGTAAAGTATCCTGAAGTGGACTTTCAATCAGAGATACTTCCTGCCCAATCCGCATCTGTGTAGCCATCTATCCTCAGATGATTATTCTTGGAGAACATGATTCCTTTGCCAGGAGCATATTTTAGATAACGAAGAATCCGAATTACTGCATCCATATGATTTTCTGCTGGGTAATGCATGAATTGGCTTACTACGCTTACAGCTTAGGCAATGTCTGAGCGAGTATGTGATAAGTAAATCAGCCTTCCAACTAGTTGTTGGTATCTCTCTTTGTTGACCGGTGCATGATCTGAATGCTCTCCAAGCTTGTCATTTTGTATAATTGGAGTATTAGCTAGTTTGCAGTCTAATAGTCCAACTTCAGACAACAAATTTAACACGTATTTTCTTTGAGAAAGAAATATACCTTGATGAGATCATGATACTTCAATTCCAAAAAAATATTTGAGACCTCCAAGATTTTTCATCTCAAATTCAGTTGCCAATCGCTCTTGAAGTCTAGAGATTTCCTCAAGGTCATCCCCCGTAATAATCATGTCATCAACATTGATTATTAGTGCTGTCACTTTCCCTCTTTGGTGCTTTAGGAACAAAGTATGGTCTGAATTGCTCTGCTGGAAGCCATACTTCTTCATAGCTCTGCTAAACCAACCAAACCAAGCTCGGGGAGATTATTTTAGTCCATACAAAGCACGTTGCAGCTTACACACCACTTCAGTCTTTGAGGATGCATTATATCCTGGTGGGATATCCATGTAAACCTCCTCCTCAAGGTCCCCATGAAGAAATGCATTCTTCATATCGAATTGATGTAACGGCCACTCTAAGTTTGTTGCAAGAGAAAGTAATACTCTAACAGTATTTAGTTTTGCCACAGGAGAGAAAGTCTCTTGATAGTCTAGACCATATGTTTGGGTGTATCCTTTCGCCACGAGCCTCGCTTTGTATCTATCAATAGATCCGTCTGCCTTGTGTTTAATGGAAAAAATCCATTTGCATCCCACTGTCCTCTTTCCCTTTGGTAATGGTACCAAAGTCCAGGTGTCGTTCTTCTTTAGTGCCTCCATTTCCTCTTTCATAGCTTTTGCCCATTTTTGATCCGCTAAGGCTTCTTGTACTCCTTTAGGAACATGACATGAGGATAGAGTATACACAAAAGCTTTGAGAGGTTCTGATAATTTCTGAGTGGACACATAATTGGCGATTGGATATTTAGGTCTTCTTCCTTCAACATCTAGAGAATATCTATTTGGGGGCATTCCTCTATTATTCCTGAAGGGTAAGACATAACCAGCAGAAGCATCCAAGTCATTAGAATGTGAAGGTGTGGTGAGAGATCTTACCTCAAGAATATTCTCAGGAGAAGGGTCTCTAGGTATTGAAGAGGAGGCCTCAGTTCTAAACTCAACATCAACTGTTGGAGCTGTATCTACTTCATCAACATCATCATTTGGTACATCATTAACTGTAACTTCATCTGGATTTTTTGTTAGTGTTGGGTCTTCATCAAAAACAAGCCAATCAAAATTAGTCCAATTCTGCTCTCCATTTCTTATCTCCCCTTGAAGAGGAGAATTGGATACTGGTGCTGGAAAGAAAAATTTTGATTTTAAAAAGGTAGCGTCCATAGTGATGTAATGACGTTTGGTGGTAGAATCGTAACATCGATATCCTTTTTTGTGTGCAGCATACCCCAAAAAAATGCACCGGATAGCGCAAGGATCCAACTTATTACACTGATTCTTGTGAAGGTGAACAAACACGACACAACCAAATACTCGAGGAGGAATCAACAACACAGTGGGTAAAGACACATAACTAGAGAGCACCTTCAAAGGAGTTTTGAAATTTAAGACCTTTGATGGCATCCTATTTAGTAAATAAACTACCGTGGCAACAACATCATCCCAATGCTTGCTAGGTACATGTGACCCAATCAATAATGCACGTGTTATTTCTAGAATGTGTCAATTTTTCCTCTCGGCGACACCATTTTGCTGTGGTGTTTGCGAGCATGAGGTTTCATGAAGAAGACCATTATTCTTGAAGTAAGATTGAAATTGTTGATTAACATACTCCCCTCCATTGTCAGATCATAGAATCTGAATTTTAGCTGAAAATTGAGTCTGGATCATTAAATGAAATAACTGAAATACACCAAACACTTCATCTTTATGTTTTAACAAGTAAATCCAGGTCATCCGGGTACAATCATCCACAAAAGTCACAAACCAGCGAACACCAGTAGAAGAAGAAATTGGGGAGGGTCCCCACACATCTAAATGTATTAAAGCAAAAGGAACATCACTTTTATTTAAGCTTATTAGGTATGAAACTCTGTGACTTTTAGCTAAAATACAGGTATCACACTTGAAGTCTAAATTATGTAAAGTTGAAAATAAATCTGGAAATAAATACTTCATGTAACTAAAAGATGGATGTCCCAACCGATGGTGCCAAAGCCAAATCTGCCTCCTTTTAACAATTGTTATCTGTTGCATGTTGTTAACTTTAGCCGAATTGAAGTCATCCATGTAATATTATAGCCCCCCCCCCCCTTCGAGTACCACGCCCAATGATCTCCTTGGCGAGAATATCCTGAAGAAGACAAAAAGTAGGATAGATGAGAACCACACAATTAAGTTCTGTAGTAACTTGGCTTACTGATAACAATTTATTTGAAAGAGAAGGAACTAAAAGAGTATGAGATAAAGAGAGTGAAGGTGATAAAGGAACAGTTCCCGCTCCAGTTACTGGGTATGTGACACCGTTTGCATTAAAAATACTTGACCGTCGAGGTTGAGTAATCTCAGAGAAATCTTTTGAGTCAAACGTCATATGGTCAGTTGCACCTGAGTCAATTATCCAATCACACGCATCACTTTTGGTAAAGCTAAGTAATGCTTGTCTCAAGGTACCTGAATTATTCAAATTCAGAGCGTCACTTGAAAAATCCGCATTCGGAGTGAGAGACAATTGTTGGTCAGTGGTTGCCAAGGCAGCTTTGCCTGAACTTCTGTCAGTGGTAGTAAACTCACGCTGTTTATTTGCCTTAAGTTCATTCCACCAGTCTGGATACCCATGTAACTTAAAACAAGTTTCCTGGGTATGTTTCATATTACCACAATGAGTACAACCCCTTCCATCTGATTGTGGTTTAGTCTTGTTTGTTGGATTCATTTTTCCCTTACTAGCCTCTGTGTTTGCAGATAATTGTTGTCTCATTTTTGCTCCCTTAGAAATCGTAACAGCACCAGATGTGGCTTTGGTGCCTGTTATCATTACTGCTTGTCTGATATCCTCGCGGCGGACGTGAGCATAAGCTTGTTCTACAGTTGGGAATGGTTTCAATTGCAAGACATCACTTCGAACCTTGTCCAAACGATCATCCAAACCATCAAGGAAGGTGTAAACTCTATTCTCTTGTAGGATGGAGTTATATCTTTGTATATCAGCAGCACACTTCATGGGATTAGGACGACGGAAATCAATTTCTCTCCACAAGCCTTGAAGATCATTGTAGTATTTTTCAATAGATCCACCCATTTGTCTCATTCTAGTCACACGTCTCTGTAAATCATACACTTGAGATGTGTCAGTTCCATCATAATAGGTTGTAGCAATAGAATCCCATACCTCTTTTGCAGTTGGGAAACGAATGAAATTACTAATCAGGGCTGGATCCATAGAGTTGATTAACCACCCCTTCACAATTGGATTTTCAGTTCTCCACTTTCTGAATGCTGGATCTGATCCTTGAGGTTGTGGGAACTCTCCGTTAATATATCCCAATTTGTCTTTGCCTGAGATATACATCTCGACAATTTGAGACCAAAGTGCATAGTTGGTACCATCCAACTTAATGCCGATATGTGGTGTGGAAGACTCAATGCTTGGTGAGTGAGTTGTAGTCTGATTTCTGGTTAAGACTTCCGTCATTCTTGCTGTCAGGTCGTTCAAGATAGAGTCAGTATGACTGACAAGGTTAGTTCCCTCTGACATGGTTTAAATAAATAGTTTGTAAAACAAAAACGGGTGTAGTAGAGTCATTTGAACCATGCTCTGATACCATGTTAAAACGAGGTTTCACTCATTTTATTTCTCTGTATATTTTTATATATCTTCAAAAACAGAGTACAAGTATACATATAAACCAGAGAAATGTAAGAGAATTATTTTTGGTAATACACTAATCTAAGGCTAAGAGTGTGCTGATCCATGTAATTATGGGAATCTGATATGGCCCTAAAAATCTGCACTGACTACAGAATATACAACTCACGCCAACATATATATTAATGCCATTTTGCCATGTGCTCCAAATTATCAAATTATGGATTTTGGTAATCCCTTCAACGGAACAAGATGAGTTAATCTAAAATGGTTTTATTAATTATCTGTTTAATATGAGTTAAGAGAATATCTCAAAAAACATTCTATTCAATTCCTCAAAGCAAAAAGACAGATTTTATTCAAATTCTCTAATTTATTATACGAGGACTTGTGAGTTTATCATAGTTTCTATATTATAAATAGAGAAGTTTATGTAAGAATTAGTAGAACCCTAAACGCCTTGTGAAGCCCAAAACCATTAGCCCATGAGACACTTTAAGCCCACCATTAATAATAAAACAAAATAAATAAATAAATAAACAAATATACAAATATCAAACCCCCCTTCCCTTGCAGGTTTGACGACGCACCTACCTCCATATATATTTTCCCTCATTCATCTTTTATCTTTTCCCTCCTTGTCCTACACCATTTCTTATCATATTTCTTTCTATTATGTGTTATATATATATATATATATATATATATATATATGGTATAACAAGGTTTCAATTGCTATTATGGAAGAGTTTATGTAATACTATGCGTCCGATTTCAGATTAAACAGTCATCTTTTTAACTGATTGTCAGCGCTTCATTTCCACTGCTAAACTACATGAATATGTTAGTAAACTGACAGTGATAAGTAATAGAGTAACAATAGCATTAATTCGAACATTAGATAAAAAAAAAGAAGGAAGAACATTATTTGCATGGCAAGAAAAGAAAAGTTTATATTTAAATTTTTTAATTTAATTCTACTGAGTTCAAACAAATTTGGGTTTTATCCTTAAATTTTTGTTAGGATCAAACAATACTATATATTAGAGGTGTACACAGTTCAGTCCTTTACAGATCTCCGTTTGATTCTTATTAATTTCAGTACAGTTCGCTACTTATAAATTTCGGTACAATTTGATTCTTATTAATTTCAGTACAGTTTGGTACTGTTCTTATAATTTTCGGTATAATTCGGTTCGATTATTCAGTTTTTTCGGTACAAAATAAAACAAGATAATAAAATACAGTATTTCGGATAATTCAATATTTTTAAAAATTTACAATATAAATATACACAATAATAAATACAAATATAATTAAAATATCTTAATAAGTATATATAATTTTGCATTTAATTTTAAGAAAATCTTTCAATTTATCCATCTCGTTCATGAAAAGAGAGCATCTTCTAGCAATAGTCACTCTGGATGAAATTTTAAATTCAGAACCTAAAACCCTCATATTCAATAAAATTAAATGGTAATTCATCCCTAATGATCATCCTAATTAAAGCTTATGTATAAGCCTATTGACCAAATTTCGAACTAACTAATGATGTACTATTAATGGATCTCACAAAATTCAAAGTTGTGTGTGACTTATCATTACTTTTAGATGTAGCCGCTAACTCTTTTTAATCTAATTTTTTTTTGCAATTTTTGCTTAAATGCTTCCACAATCCTGAAGAATTTTTTTTTTTTGCAATTTTCCCTTAAATGCAGCCGCTAACCCATATATTATCTCTATTAAATAGCAAAAATAATTTGATTCAGCAAAAAAATTATGTCCATCGCAAAAACTTATTCCTACCAGTACAAGTAGCAGTCGTGGAAGTTGTCACATAAATGCTTTACTTCAAAACACTGCAAGACAAACAAATATGTCAAATGGCAAATACTAAGATAGAAACTGAACGGCAAAATATAATTATGTTCTACCAAATAGAGGAAACATATTCATGTTAGGCAGCTCAATTAATTTATGTCCACTAGTTGGTTTACTTTAGTTCTGTAGTTATTTTATTTATAGAAATTATAGCAAACAATACAGTTGAGCCAAATACACATGACTTTTGGAACTTAAAACACAGACAGGAGAAACATTTTAAGTAACTTCTATCAAAAATTTATATCATGTCACAACTTTTATCTCAATCATCCTAACAGTAATAAGGAAAAATAAATTTAGTAGTTGCAAACTTTGATTTACAGCAAAATTACTCTAATCCTCCCAAAGTACTTCACAGAAATTAACTTAGATTTTTAATTCATTTCCTTTCTCCTTTTTCTTCTACAAAGTTCAAGAACTATTTTCATCATTAATCCACAAATACAGAAACCATGCAATTTAAATAAGTAATTAATGGCCTACAATATTGATTTTAACTTACCCAATCTCTTAGCCTAAGAAAATTAACCTTAAAATTCTAAATCCCTAAATCTCCAAACCAGTCTTACGAATTTTGCCTTAATTTCTAGTTAATAATCACCCTTTACTAACCCAATAGTTGTCGTTCAATGAGAAGAAGACAGGTGGTGTTCTGGTGACTAGCAGCGACCAAGGAATGGCAAAAATAGGGGCTGTAACTGAAGCTATAAAACCAAAAAAATAAGAAGGACTGATGTGCTACAGTCGCATGAGAAGAGGGAGGAGTAGGAGATAGACTTCGGCGACTAGCAGTGGCTAACGGAGGAGGCAACGGTGGACTCATTGCCAAGAAGGGAAATGCAGCCAAGCTGTTGTCCCTCAACACAGAGGCCGATGGAAAATAAGAAAGAAGGAAAGAAGAAAGAGTTGATAAACGACAGCTATAGTTGGAGGGGGCGAAGATGACAGTAACAGCGACGGGAAGAAGAAAATGCAAGTATAAACTAGAACCAATGGAAAAGATAGGAAAAATTGTGGGGCTGGACGAGATTTCTAGACAGAGAAGGAAGAGGCATGATTTAGGTTTTTATTTTTTTTTATTTTCTTATATATATATATATATATATAACCAATCGAATTCCCTCCAAATATTTTAATTCCATCAAAAACTTAAAATAAAAAATATTTCTACTAAAATTTTTCAAATTTTATTCTTAATTCACTCTAAAAAAATTAATTAATAAGATAGTTTTTTTTTTTTTTGAGAAGAATTAATAAGATAGTTATATACTCATATAATTATATTATATATTAATTAATAAAATTTTATTAATACAATAATTACATATAATTATATTATTAAAATATATCTTCAATTACTCACATAAATATTGTGCTAAATACAGATGAGTATTAGTTGAGTAACGCTAAAAATAAAAAAAAATTAAAACTTTATTATAAATAATTATATATAATTTCATTTTTAATTTATATATTCATATATGTATTGTGATAAAAATAAATGAGTATGGGTTGATTGACACTAAAAGCAAATGAAATTAATTAACAAAGTGATTATATAATAAATTATTCAGTTGTATATAATTACATTATTAAAATAAATCATCAATTATTCAAATAGATATTGTGCCAAAAATAGATAAGTATTAATTGAGTGACATTAAATATAAATGAAATTAATTGATAAAGTAATTATATATATAATCTCAACTGATTATATGCTTAGAATCCATCCGCATATATTATCTTGGCTCAGTTATTATAGTCAATTTTACTGAATTTGGCTTAACAGTTAAAAAATTATTAATTAATATTATACTCAATACACTACAAGCAAAAAAGGTTTTCCTGATGGAAAATAGGGAATTTCCATCGGAAAACCAAATTGCCGATGAAACCTTATTCTGTTGGCATATTAATCATAGGCAAAATTTTCGACGGAAATTAAATTTTCGTCGGTATTTTTACCGACGAAAATTCAAATTTAGTCGGCAATTTTGCCGACGAAAACTTAATTTCCGTTGGCAATTTTTTCGATGGAAATTAAATTTTCGTCAGTATTTTTATCGACGAAAATTCAAATTCCGTCGATAATTTTGCCGACGAAAATTAAATTTTCGTTGGTATTTTACTTACGGAAATTCAAATTCCGTCGGCAAAATTCCCGACGAAAATTAATTTCCATCGAGAATTTTGCCGACAGAAATTAAGTTTCCATTGGTATTTATCGAAAAAATTTTAAATTAATTTTTTAATTATTTATATCCTAGAAATTTAACGCGTAATATTAATTTCAGAATAATGAAAAAATTAAGATAATAACTAAATTTTAATATCCAAAAATAATATAATATAATAATTGTACTAATCACGAAGTTAACAATTATTTATTGAGGTCATAATAGTTATATATGTCTGTTACAAAATTCTAATTAAACTGATGGTGGCGGCGGCGACTGACGCGAACGATCAGACTGCTGCGATGATGACTCGACCATACCCTTCAAATTAGCCATCTTATTGCGCAGCTCAGATCTGAAGTCGAGTGATTGTTGACACCGAGCTTCTGAATCTTGCCACCAAGCTTGTGATTGTTGCAATTCAGATCTCAACTCACATACAGTATTCCGAAGTTCATGTACTTCACTGGAGGCAGACCGTTTATTAGATGCCACTATAAAGAAAATGCAAATTAGAGACGAAAAATAGAGACGGAATTTCGTCTCTAATTACAAATAGAGATGGAAATAGAGACGAAAATATTCCGTCTCTATTTTCGCGGTCTCTCATTTTAGAGACGGAAATTTTTCGTCTCTAATTTTAAAGACGGAAATGTGCTTTCCGTCTCTAAAAATAGAGACGGAAATGTTCTTTCCATCTCTAAAAATAGAGACGAAAATGTACTTTCCGTCTCTAATATTAGAGACGGAGTAGTATTTTGTCTCTAAATATAGAGACGGAAAGCTGTTTTTCGTCTCTATTTACAGACAAAAAATTCTTTTGTCTCTATTTTTAGAGACGGAAAGAAATATTTCGTCTCTAATATTAGTGACGGAAAGAAATTTTTCGTCTCTAATATTAGAGACGGAAAACAGCTTTCCATCTCTATTTTATAATTTTTAAATTTTTTTAAATAATTATTATTAACAAATAATAATAAGACTATAATTGCCAAAATAAATATAATGAAACAAGTATTAAATAAAAATTAAATAGATTTAAAAAAAATATAATTAGTAATGTATTATATATATGTAATTTAGTAAGAATACAAATAAAAGTACGTGAAAAAATTAAAAACAGTAACTAAACTAGAGGCGGATATGGACGATCAGCCGACGGTGCTTGCGTATCATCAGGTAATATTTGGCTAATGAAATCCTCTAACCTATTAATACGGTTTATTAAAATGTCGACTGTGCTGTGAAGCTCAATGATCTCATTAGTAGTCGCTGCAAGTCTACTAGTTGTTGCCGTAGAGGAATAGGAGGCATGCGAATAGCAAGTATTCGCATAAGAGCCCAAACCGAAGACCTATCCACGGCGATCCCTACCGCCAGTTGTGTCATAATATATTCTAGCATGATTGACATTCTCACCATCTGCTTGCTGACTTTGAAGACCCTCTAGTACCCGCTCCTTTAATAAAAATTATTCGAATGTTATTTAATACTAAACTAAAACTAAAAAGATATAACAAAATAAAAGTAAAATTTGAAATTAACATATATGAACTTGTCTAGCTCGGTCGCTGACGAATGTGACACCGTCATGATTTCGTGTATGTGTATGCAAAAATAACTCATGAGAATAAGGTGTTCTGCTCATACAAGACTCCCGTAAACAAATTATAGGTCAATAAATTTTGAACAGAATTTTCCTTAAATTTGTATCAAAACTAATATACAAAAACCACAAAAGTACTTATATATATTACTATTTTAATACCAACTGAAAACAATTTTAACTCATAACACAATAACACTTGTCTATAGCTTAATAAAATTTCGGCAGAGTTTCCCCTAAATTTGTAACAGATATCCTGTCCAAAAATCATGAAAATATATTTATAATTGTATTATCCACAATCAAAATCCACAAAAGTACTTATATATATTACTATTTTAATACCAACCGAAGACAATTCTAACTCATAACACAATAACACTTGTCTATAGATTAATAAAATTTCGGCAGAGTCTCCCCTAAATTTGTAACAAACCTCTTGTTTAAAAATCATGAAAATACATTTATAATTATATTATCCACAATCAAAATCCATTTCAAACTCCTTACACAATATTTTTTCCATCCTCTTTCATTCAATGAAATATTTGACCTATTATCAAGAGTTGTACGTATTGTAGTTAAAACATTCCTAATGCTCTAATTAGTTTATATGCGTTTGCAATTAAAAAGTAGCATATATAAATTAAGATATTTGAATACTTACAAGCCTGTTAGCATGCTCGCGATGGGACAATATTCCTCCAGTGTGTAAAGAAACACTAACTCCCTCCGGTCCTCCCCTTCTATTGGTAGAATTCCGATCGGCAATAGAGAGGGCATCCGTTGAAGATAAATACTGCATCCAATTTGCCCAAATGTCTTCATTTATATACCATGGTCGTTCACCTTTGGTGTGCAACTTGTTAAGCATGTCCTTGTGACGTACCCGAGCGCGTTTCTCCCATACAACATATACAAGGTGATCAATCGTGGAATTCCGATAAAAAGTTTTCTAAAAGATTTAAAACAAAAACAAAAAGGTTAAGCATAATGTATGTATTTGTAAATTACGTATAAAATTTAAATAATACATGAATTAAGGTGCAAAAACTAAAAATAAATCAAATAATTTAGTTACTTGAAACTCTTGGAAATAAAACATTTTTGTCTCCTGAGAGATATGTTTCCACAAAAAACCATTGAGTTCAATTCTCTCCTTAAATATTCCAGTTATGGAGCGGGAGTAAGGACCAGATGGGATAAATCTAATGGGCAACAAAAATATCATAAAATGTTCGAATTCAGCATAACATAGTAAATATAAAAACGAAAATTAATAACTCACTGTTGTCCCTCATTGACAATATACAGTATCATTTTCGTACAGTCATTACAATCAAATTACAACACGGTCATGAAATGTATATACACATAACAATAAATATTAACACAAATAAATTTTCTAATCAATACAACTTAATTCAAACATATACATATTATTAACAACCTAATTTAAGTACATATCAAACTTACCTCGGGTGAAGCAACCGGTAACAGGTGGAGATTTGGCACACAGGACAGCTAAATGCGGAACCGGTTGCGGCGGTTACGGGTACATGCAATCACAAATATAATATAATTTATAAATGTTATCTATTGGTTTAACAACATATACGTAATACATACTTCAAATGAAATTAAACATAATACAATTTTACACAACATTAAGTATAATAACAATTATACCACATTATTATGCACAATACAAATAGTATACCAAAACAAAATTAAGACATACATATATATAACATATAATTAAAACGTTAGTACATAAAATTTTCACAAACATCCATAAAACAAAAAATAAAAACTATATCAACATAATAAAAATCATAAAAAAATATATATACACCAAGATCATATATGTACACAAATTTAATACCATAATATTTCAACTATAAAAACAATACATACAATATAAAAAAAAATTCAAATTAAGAAAAAAAAATTTACACAACACATATATCTCACGTATTTAATTTAATAATAAATATAGTTTTAACAAGCATGCCATAAAAAAAATCTACATAATAACAATCATAATAAAATATTAGATATATACAACAAAAAAGTTAATATACCCCAATTTAATACCAAAATAAAACATTAACAATATGCCACAATTTCGTCTCTAATTATAATAACATAATAAATATTTTAATAAAATATAATATGCACACACAAAACACTATATATATACACAAATAATATACCAATTTAATAACAAATACAAATCAATTACACAACAAAATTATAAATAATATAAACATAACCCACAAATTTAACACCAAAAAAGTACATTCAAAATAATATAATTCAATAAAACCAAATAACCCAATAAATATACACATTCAAAAAATTATAATTCAATATAAACCTATAACACAAAAAATAACTACATAACCAATTCTAAAATTCTCAAACACTTAAAATTTATAAAATAATTTAAATACAAGATAAATAAAACTAAATTCAAAAAATACACAACAATATAACATTCTGCATATAAATATAATATTAGATTTAAAAAAAAACTTACTGTTGCAGATCTCGCCGGAGGTTGGTACGCCGAAGCAGGAGATGAGGTAGAGAAGATCGCTGGTGTCAACTCATCGGTGGCGCGGTAATTGGACGGTGATGGGCTTAGGAGTGGGGAGGGGGCGGCTATCTGGAACAGGGGGAGATGGGGGAAAAAAAGAAGAGGGAAAAAAGAAAGAGGGGGAAAAAAGAAGAAGAAGGGGTTTTTAACCACCCGAAAATTAGAGATGGAATTAAAAATTCTGTCTCTAAATAGAGACGGGATACATATTTCGTCTCTAAATAGAGACGAAATACGTATGCCGTCGTCTCTAAATAGAGACAGAACATAATTTTCGTCTCTATTTAGAGACGAAACCTATATTCCGTCTCTAAATAGAGATGAAATTTGTATTCCGTCTCTAAATAGAGACGGCATAGAGATTTAGAGACGGAATATGTATTCTGTCTCTATTCTTAGAGACGGACATCAAATACAGACGAAATTGATATTCCGTCTCTACTTAGAGACGAAACCGATATTTCGTCTCTATTTAGAGACGAAAACATTATTTCGTCTCTAAATATCGAGAAAAATCAATCCCGCCATTTTTAGCGACTGAATGTAATATCCGTCGCTAAATAAAGTAATTTGAGATGAAAAAATAGAGACGAAGATTTTTTCGTCACTAAATAGAGACGGATGGTTCTTTCTGTCTCTTAATAGAGACGGAAACAGATTTTCGTCTCTATTTAGAGACGAAAAAATTTTCGTCTCTATTTTTAATTTTTCTTGTATTGTGCAGCTGTACTTAAGCTTGAGGAATGCGAGTAACAGGATTTGGCCAAAGAACCTAAGCCAAAGACCCATCCTCGCTGGTCTCTACCACTAGCCATGTCATAATAAATCTGATTCACATCAACATTATCAGAATTCTGTGAACGTTGCTAAATTGTCTCTTGCACTTGTTCCTGTTGTAAAACAAATGCTTTATATTAATTAACGATTAATAATAACTAATATTAAATATTAGTAAAATATAACAATTTTAACATACGTGTAAATGCATAACTCGAGAATTGACAAATGTTTGACCATCATGATTTTTGGTGTGGGTGTGTAAAAAGACCTCACCTAATGTAGGCGGTCTACCCATCGAAATTTCCTGCTAACAAATAAAGAATTATGACTATTCGTACAAGTTTTTACTAAAATTTTTGGCAGACTTTTCCCTAAATTTTAACCATACCTTCTGTACACAAAGACATAAAAGTACTTCAAATTTATTATACATACTTCCATCCAATAACAATGCAAACTCCTCACACAATTTTGTCATTGCCAGCCACCTCTATGGTAATGAGAGAAATCTTAAACAGTAATAACATTAATTACAGTAATAACAGGAATATTTTGTAATATTTACAAGTCTATCTGCATGTTCCCGATGGAACATTGATCCTCCAGTATGTAAGCATGAACTGACTCCCTCAGGTCCTCCCCGTTTATTATTAAAATTTTGCTCTGAAATGGAAAGGGCCTCGTGTATCGTCCAATACTGTTGCCAGTGTGCCCATATATCTTCGGTTATTTAACGAGATTGTACACCATCAGTGTGTAACCCGCACACTAAGTCTCTGTAACGTGCTCAAGCACGAGTCTCCCATGCATGATAGATGATGTCGTCAAACTTCGAGTCCCAATAAAATTATTTTTTATGAGAATGAACAAAAAATATAATGTAAGTAAGTGTAAAATATAATTTGTTATATAATAAATGTTATCATAATTTATTACCTTGAATTCTTCAAAATAAAAATTCTTTGTTTCGTGTGGCACCTTCTTCCAGATATAACCATCATAATCTATTATGTTCTTGAATGTGGTTTTCATTGAGCATGAGCACTTTCCTGAAGGATTCAAACTAATATACAACAATCTTAATAAAGTCAGTAAAAGTAATAACTATCATTAAAATCAATACAAATTGAAATATTAATCACTTACTTTCCAGCTGTAATGGTGATATAGTCTATCAACTCCAACTGAGCCAGGCATAGGCTGTTCCGCTACTTCTATTCCTGATACCTGAGATGGCATAGCTTTAGTGTTGGCCATAAGAGTAGATTCAGTAGAAGGAGTGGTAGATGATGGAGCAGTAGCGATGGTCGGTGATGTGTCAGCTTGAGTGCTAGCATTGAACCCAGGCGATGGGGTAGATCCCTCACCAATACTGTCACCTCCATCATGCACCCTGAGCTATGGAGGAATCATATTATTCTTCTTACGCTTAAACATTTTTTTAACCTGACATTATGAAAAGATTGCATGTTGTAAAATAATAGAAAATTATCAACTGTATAATAAACATATCAAATAAAAAAATAAGTTAGTGCAATATTAATTGTTCTCACATGATATAAAATTACGTAAACAAATTATTTGCTATCGTCACTGAGCTGTAAATCGTAATCACAATCATCCTCATTTTTCGATGAACCAAATTCAAATTCAGGCTCATCATCGGATTCCTCGCCAACCAAAGTTTCCTCATCATCCTCACAGGAAATGTCAACATATTCATTGTCTGCATAGTTCAACGTTTCATTATCGTCATAATTCAGAGTTTTATTTATTTCATGAACTTCCAGTTATTCCTCTTGAAATGCATTGTTATTTTCACAGCGTTCATTTTATCCAAAAGCTTTCCCTTCAAAAATGCCTCTTGGATTTACTTTGTAAGCTACCAACCATTCCGATTTGTCTCGTTTTAAGCTTGGATAAAAGAGATAATACACTTGGATCACTTGCATTGCCAATACAAAAGGTTCAAAGTTACTAAATCTTTTACGCTGGTTGACATCAACTATATTGTATCTGCTATGTATTTTTGTTCCAACGTTAATAGTTAGATCAAACCATTCGCACTTAAATAATACACAACATTTTATTGGCAATGCGAGGTACTCCAATTCAAGTATGTCAACAATTTTCCCATAATAATCCATCAACTCTCCTTGAATGCAAACCCCACTATTTACCGTTGTCTTGTTATGACCATGAATTTGTGTATGAAATTTGTATCAATTTACGAAATATACCGGATATGATTTAACATATCGCAAAGGTCATATTCGCAAGATCCATGATGAACTTGTTCTCAATTGAATTTGTTGATGACTACATATTCAAATATTCTAACGTCTTTTAAATGAATATTTTATAATTGTATAAATATATTTGTATATTGCAAGTCACAACTTACATATGTCTTGAACTAATGATTGAAGTGCTTTTCGACTTCCTTGTTCACCTCATTTTGATTTTTTTCAGGCATTAGCTCCCGTACCCATTCCTCAAATAATCTATAATGACCATATATAACGTTTTATTACACCCTTCACATAGTAAATCAAATTAGCAATTTTATGTATATATTAAACTTACAGCACAAAAGGTTGAACTTCTTTGCAATTCAATAAAATATAACTATGGGTGGCTGTTAATTCTTCCTCTGTTAGCATTCTCCTTGTTAAACGGCCATGTAAACGCCCAGGATACATAAATATGGATAAGTTTCCATCCTGATTACTTGTTTCCACGCCATCATCATTACGAGGTGTTTTCTGCTGTCTTGTGTGTACATGCGGTTCAAAATAATGCGAACAAAATATACTTGCTTCCTCGACCAAATACGCATTGCATATTGAACCATCAATTCTATCTTTGTTTTTTACATTTTTTTCAAGTGAAACAAATACCTACATGATATTTTTTATTCACATTAATTACCATAACAAATTATAATAAAATTATGATTGCTTATTATAGCTACTTACCACTCAAATGGATACATTCAATGATATTGAATAGGCCCAGCAAGTTTCACCTCATGTGCTAAATGAACAGGCAGATGCTCCATACAGTCAAAGATGCTTGGAGAAAAAATTGATTACAGTTTGCACAGGATTATTGGAATTTCTATTTCCAATATTACCATGTCTACCGAATTTATCTCACATAATGTTAAAGTTCTGAAAAACAAACTTAGCTCTATTATAGCTTCCCACACTTTAGTCGGCAATAACTCTCGAAATGCTATTGGGAGTAGCCTTTGCATGAAAACGTGATAATTATGACTTTTCATACCAAATAATTTGTACTTTCTCATGTCGACGCACCTTGCCAAGTTCGATACATAACCATCCGAAAACTTTAGTCCTTTTAACCACTCACACAAGACTTCTTTTGTTTTTTGTCCAAAGTATAGCATGCTTTGGGATATTTTCTGGTTACATGATCTTTTTCTAACTCAGTCCTTCTACATAACGACTTTAAACCTGCCCGTGATTTTGCATTGTCCCTTGTCTTTCCTTCGATATTCATAATTGTGTTGAACACATTATCAAAAATATTTTTTCTATGTGCATCACATCTAGATTATGCCATAATAAATTAGACTTCCAATATGGAAAATCCCAAAAATGCTTCTTTTCGTCCAACCAAAGTTTTTGTTGATTCTTCCATTAACTTCTTCAGCATCAAGTTCTGTTACTTTAAGCAAATCCAATTCATCAATGTCTTGCAAAATTTCATCATTACTTCTGATAACAAGAGGACTAGCTTATACTACTCTATTCTTAATAAACTTGTTCTTGTTGCATCAGAATGGGTGATCAGGTGGAAGGAATTTCATGTGATTCTCAAACCAAGAAGTTTTGTACCCATGTTGAAGATAAAACGCATCTGAATCGTCACCATAGTAAGGACAAGCCAATTTTCTAGCCGTGCTTCAACCAGACAACATAACATAGGCAGAAAAGTCACTGACTATTCACATTAATGCAGCTTTCAGCAAAAAATTCTATTTAAGAGATGCATTATATGTTTCAACACCGATATCCCAAAGCTGTTGCAATTCAGATATCAAGGGCTGTAAATATACATCAATTTTATGTTTTGGATTCTTAGGCCCTGAAACAATCACTGTCAAGAATATATATGCCTCATTCATACACATCTATGGAGGCAAATTATAAGGAGTAATTATGACGGGCCACGATGAATATTATTGGCCTGACTGACCAAAAGGATGAAACCTATCAGTACTCAAACACAGCCGAACATTTTGAGGCTCAGCAGCAAAATCAGGATGGATGTTATTAAAATATTTCCTTGAGACGGCATCCGATAGATGGCTCATTATTCTATCTGTGCTTTCATGTTCATCATACCATCTCATGTGAGGTGCAGTAACTTCAGATGCATATAATGTTTGAAGTCTCGGGGTTAACGAAAAAGAATACATACGTTTCCAAGGTACCAATTTCTGCTTCTTAGTACAATTTCTTAATTTGTACCTAGGTTGACCAGAACATTTGCAATCTTGTAAATCCACATCCTCTCTCCAAAATAACATACATCCCAACCTGCAACAATCAATTTTCTCAACAGGCAAACTTAGACCTCTAATCAGTTTCTTCATGTTGTATAAATTATCAACCATTTTATGTTCAGGAGGCAATTACTCATTGTACCAAGCAAGAATTTTATCAAAATTTCGATTAGAAATATGACCTTCAGATTTTATGTTTAATATTCGAGGGATCAAAGATAACTGAGTCATGTTATCACAGCCTGGCCATAATTTTTGATCAGCTGAATTTAGTAAATCATAGAATTTTTTTGCATTTGCGCTGGGTTCTTTGGCTTGAGGTATATTTTTCCTAAAATTATGGTCAGCTGCATCATAAACCATTTTGGATGTATGGATTATCAGCTACATCATATGACATAAATTCACCCCCTCCTTCAACTTCACCCACATTTACTGACATGTTACCCACATAACCCATCGAGGTGTTACAAATTGATGGCTCCCCATGTCGTGTCCATTCAAAATAATTTAGAATAAATCATTTTCTTAGCAAATGAAAATACACTTCATCAACAGGAAGGTAACTAATGTGTTTGCACTTTTTACATGGACATCTTATTTTTTTCCCGACCATGTATGCAGGTTATGAACGTGCAAATTCTATAAACAACTAAACCCCTTCCACAAATTCAAGATTAATATAACTATCGGGTGTTTTTCTTCTATATATCCAAGATCTATCAACGTTACTCATAATTATTGCAAAAAAAAACCTGACAAAGTGACTACATAATTAGAATTAACTATATCTATTAACAAATTAAAAAATAACATATAAGATACAATGCCAGGCTTTCGTAAAGTCCTAACATAATATATAAATGGGTACAAACTAATTTAGTAACTTACATTCAATCCAATACTAATTTATTGAACAATAATCATAATAACAATAATATAATTTCAAAAAAAATTTCTTATTATTATCTAATAATAATAATAATAATAATAATAATAATAAACAATTAATTTCAACATAACTATTTAATAATGACATTAATAATAACTAAATGTTAACAAACCAATTTGATAATAATAATAATAACAATAATAATAAACAAATAATTTTAACATAACTATTTAATAATAATAATAATAATAATAATAATAATAATAATAATAATAATAATAATAATAATAATAATAATAATAATAATAATTAAGACAAGTCTTTAATAATAATAATAATAATAATAATAATAATAATAATAATAATAATAATAATAATAATAATAATTAACATAACTATTTAATAATAATAATAATTATTATTACAATTAACATAATTATTTAATAATAATAATAATAATAATAATAATAATAATAATAATAATAACTAAATGTTAACATAACTATTTGATAATAATAATAATAATAATAATAATAATAATAATAATAATAATAATAATAACAATAACAATAACAACAACTAAATGTTAACATAACTATTTGATAATAATAATAACAATAATAATAATAAACAATTAATTTTAACACAATAATTTAATAATAATAATAATAAACAATTAATTTTAACATAATTATTTAATAATATTATTATTATTATTATTATTAACTAAATTTTAACATAACTATTTGATAAAAATAATAATAAACAATTCATTTTAACATAACTATTTAACAATAATAATAATAATAAAGATAATTATTTAATAATACTAACTAACATAACTATTAAATAATAATAATAATAATAATTAACACAACTATTTAATAATAATAATAATAATAATAATAATAATAATTAAGAAAATTATTTAATAATACTAATTAACATACCTATTAAATAATAATAATAATAATAATAATAATAATTAAATTTATAATTAAAAAATAAAATAAAAAAGTAATAAAAAAAGCACAAATCACTTAACTCACGTAGAGCACTACCGCAGGAAGACACCGCTGGCACAGCAAGGAGGCGGAGCGACTACAGGGGTCGGAACGGCAAGGAGAGGCGGAGATCCATGCCGCAATCGATGGATGCTGGCCGGCGAGGGAGATCGAGGCAGGGGGGAAAGGAAATCGGGGGAAAAAAGGAAGGAAAGGGGGAGGGGGGAAGGGAAAATCGGCGTCGGAGGGAAAGGGGAGGGAGATCGGCGTCGGGGGGGGGGGAGGGGGAGATCGGTTTGGGGCCCGAAGGGGGGCAACGGCAATACAACCGCGGGGAAGATAGCGAGGCAGAGGGAGAAGGGAGGAGAAGAGAGAAGGGAGGGGAGTGGGGAGACAAAATTTTATGATTTTTATATTGATTTTAGTGTCATAATATTATTCCGTCGCTAAATTTAAAAAATAAAATTTTTTAGCGACGAGGGGAGTGGAGAGACAAAATTTTATGATTTTTATATTGATTTTAGTGTCAGAATATTATTTCGTCGCTAAAAATAGCGACGGAATACATATTCCGTCACTAAATTAATTTTAAAATAAAATCATTTTTTTGCGACGAAAATCTAATTTCGTCGCTATATGTAGTGACGAAATTAAATTTTCGTCGCCAATTACAGCGACGGAAATTTAATTTCGTCGCTAAATTAAATTAATAATTTTTCTTCATTTTTAGCGACGAATTTTAAAATCCGTTGCTAATTTATGTTGTTAATTGTAGAGAAAAATATTAGCGCCATTTTTTGCGACAGAATTTATTTTTCGTCGCTAAATAGGGGTGAAAAATAAATTTCGTCGCTAAATAGCGGCGGTAACCATTCCGTCATTAAAATTTCGTCGTTAATTTTGGATTTTCTTGTAGTAATAGCTATAAAAGTGAATGTAAAAGTAGCACTAAAAGTAAATAAAATTAATTGGTAAAATGATTGTGTATATAAATATTTGTATAAAAAGAAAAATTAAGTAGTAGTTGAGTGACATTAAAATTAAATTAAATTAAATACGAATTAGTAAAATTTAATTATATATAATTAAATTATAATTTGCAACTCAATTACTCATATAAGTATTGTGTCAAAACAGATAAGTACTAGTTGAGTGATATTAAAAATAAATGAAATTAATTGGTAAGGTGATTATATATTTATATAATTACATGAATTGAATTGGTAAATTTTATTATATATAATAATTATGTATAATTATATTATTAATTTATATGCTCAATTATTCATATAAGTATTGTGTAAAAAATATATGAGTAATAGTTGAGTGATAATAAGAATAAATAAACTTAATTGGTAAGGTGATTATATACTTATATAGTTATATTAATTAGTAAAATTTAATTGTATATAATTAAATTATTAACTTACAATTCAATTACTTATATAGGTATTGTATCAAAATAGATAAATACTAGTTGAGTGATATTAAAAGTAAATAAAATTAATTGGTAAGGTGATTATATACTTATATAATTATATTATTTAGTAAAATTTCATTGATATAATAATTATATTTGTGTGTGTATATAAATATTTGTACAAAATGAAAAATTATGTAGTAGTTGAGTGACACTAAACGTAAATTAAATTAAACAAAAATTATTTTAATTGCACATTTATATAGATATGATAATTAAATTTATCTTATTAATAATCAAAATATTTATTTTAATTTATTAACTATTTATTATATTAATTTCGTGCATTAAAATATTTAATACAAATAATTATGAAGTTAAATTTATATAATAACTATATAATAGAAATTATAAATAATATTTACATATAAATTACTAGTATTATATACAATAATTAATAAATATCGGTTCTTTGGTCCAATTTAGTTCAGAACAGTTCAATACGGTTCAATGCGGTTCTCAATTCGGTTCCAATACAATTTGGTTCGGTTCTAGTCAAAAAATCAATAATACAATTCGGTTCAGTTTTAGTAAAAAAAAGTCAATGGTACAATTCGGTTCTGAATTTTTTTTTTCGGTATTTTCACTACAAGAAAATCAGCATTTCTTGACGAAAATTCCCAAAGGAAAGTAATAATTTTTTGTCGGGAAAACCCATTGCCGACGGAAGAAAATTCCATTGGTAATTGAAGCATAGTTAAAAATGCCGATGGAAAATTAATTTTCGTCGGCAAAATTTTCGATGGAATATGATTCTCCGTTGGGGAAATTCTCGATGAAAAAGAAAATTTTGTGGAGAAATTCCCGGCGGAATTTTACTATTTCGTCAGGAAGTTTTATTTTTATCGACGGAATTTTCCATCGGTAATTTAAAAAAGCTAAAAAAAAATAAATATAACATCAAAATAGCTACCCACAAATCAACAAATATACAAATATACAATAAAAATATTCAATAAATATACAAATATTCAGCAAATCAAAATTAATGATTAACCTACAAATCAAAATAATATACATAAAATATGCAGTAAAAATATTCAACAAATATACAAATATTCAACAAATCAAAATTAATGATTTATCTATAAATCAAAATAAGATACAAAAAATATACAGAAAAAATATTTAACAAATATACAATAAAAAAACATAATGTAAACAATGCAAAAAATATACAGAAAAAATAAAAAAAATAAAAAAAAATAGATCTGGATGAATACCTCAGCAGATCTGGCTGACCGGCGAGTGGCGGAGCTGGGCGAGCGAGGCAGCGAGCAGAGCAGATCTGCTTGCAGCTAGAAAGAGAAAGAGAGGGGGGAGGAGGGAGAGGGAGGGAGGGATCGCTAGATCTGCAAGGCGGCGGGCGATGACCAGATCTGCCAGAGAAGGGGGGAGGGGTGAGGGAGAGAGAGGGTGAGAGCGGGGAAGGGAGAGAGAGGGAGAGAGCGGGGGGAGAGAACACGACGACGAGCAGCAATTTGGGCGACGAGCTGGGTGGCCGGGAGAGGGAGAGAGAAAGGGTGAGGGAAAGAAAGAAAGAGGGAGGGAGGGAAGGAGTAGGGCTGTTCATGGGTTGGATTGGGTATAAAATGAAATGAACCCAACCCAACCCAACATGTGTGAAATGAATGGTTTTTCATTAAAAACCAACCCAACCCACTGAAGATTATAATGGTTTGGTGCGGTTTATAGGCAGTTTGAAATGGTTCAAAGACGGTTTGAAGTAAAAATACTATATCTAACTATTTTTTTTTCAAACCAACTCTTTAAATTTGTTATAAAATAAAATAACAAACAAAACAATAATTATATTAAATCATAAATTGCATTTTATTTTAAAAAACTCCAAATTTTCTTATTTTTTTTCAATATATAAAAAAAAGCTGATTCTCACCCTCTCTCATTTTTATATCAATGCCTACACAATGGAAACGTACCAATAACAGATTATAGTATAAATTGTAAGTTACAATTGAGAAAATTCTCACCAACTACATAAACATAATAATTTACATAAAATTCAAGGTTCCACAGTGCATAGAATTCAAGCCCAATTAACTCTTAACTGAGTTGATCCCAATTTCAGTAACTGAAATTATGGCCAAGTGAACCATGAAAACTGCAAATCAAATTGGAAGAAGAGCCAACACCTACAAAGCCAGAAACAAAACAGTTAAATTAAACTAAAAGTGTTCATGAAAAAAAAACATAAAAAAGAGATGAAAACAGAGCAACATACAGGAACAGAGCACCATCTTAATTATCATAATAATATTGCTGAATAAAAATTTATCAGTCAAATTCTATGATTTTTCTTTTAATATTACACTCCAACAAACTCCTGAAATAACAAACCAACACCTTTGCGTAATTTCAAAAAATGCAATGATAAATACACAAATGAGCTGTAGCAATTCTTAATTAGCAATCTTCTAAGTGGCTTATCCCCTCTTCCTTCGCAATAAATGTTCATTTGACATATTGAAGGCATTATGGTTAACTGTGCAAGTGACATATTGAAGGCATCATCCAGAATAATATGTTAGTATGCATGTTGAAAAAGATCACACAACATACAGTATGCATTTCATTTCTTATTGAAAATAGATTCACCTTCTCTGCTCCACTTTTAGGTTCCAAATTGACATTGTGGATCTTTACAGAATCACAAAGAAGTTCCAGTCCCCCACTGCACCATGGAATTGGCATCACTCAGTCATATCCATGAAGGAGGATCAAGTGAAGGACAACATAAATATGGCTCTCACTTTGGAAGATAAAAGTAAAAACATATTATTTAAAGAGACGATAGCATGAACAGCACTAATTAATGTCTCAACCCACCAGAATGAAAGGAAGGGAAAAAAGAAAAACATTTACATCCTATAATTTGATAAAATTTTCAATCAGAAAGTTAAACAAACCAAATACACATAATTTAGGAGCAAAAGGCTAGTAGATCTTCTTCAACTATCTGTACACGCTAAGAATTAACTTTTCTTTGTGTTCGCTGAAAGAAACATATAATGTACAACCATTTAGGAGCAAAAGGCTAGTATTAACTTTAACTAATCAATTCGACCATTTAAAGTACAAATAATGGAGAAATTAACAAGCTAATTCGCAATCTCATTGCTGGGGAATTACTCAAATACCATATAAAATTTATAATAAGCATGGATCATATAATATACTAAATTCTAATATCAAATATATTAAATTTTATAGGTTAATTGAGTATTTAAATGGGTTCAGATAGTATTCGGTTAATTATAATTGGATTTGGATTGTTGACATCCGCTACCATCCCTAATTACAAGATACATATGAGTTTTAAATCGCAACTATTCATCGAAATTAGGGAATTTCTTACAACCTTATATCAAAAGTAATAGCCCATCAATTTGAAATAAGAAAATAACTTAGAATCAAAAGTAATAGCCCATCAATTTGATAAAAAAAAAAACAATTATTTTGTAACTAGGTATCCCAGAACCACAACAGATCAATTAATAAAGCTAGAGTAAGCCTAGAACTGAGGAATTACAAGTGAAAAGCTTTCATGGGTTCAATAAGATTGATGAGATTTGCATATCCCTTAATGAGCTTCTCGACTTGATCAGGCGGAATATCTTCTTTAAACTTGGCTACCAGTATATGCTCCAATGGTAACTGGTAAGAGCCAAGTAGGTCTTGAAAATAATGGCAAGAAAGAGGTGAAGAATTACAGTGAAAAAAGAAGAAAGGTTCTAAATTTCATCAGCTGATTCAAGAGAACAAAAATCCAAAAACAGCAACTAAAAGATGGAAACAAAATGACAAATTGAAAGGGCCAATCCATATTGGAAACAGCATGGCCATAAAAAATTTCCAAATATCAAAGGAATTGGTAAGAAACTGAAACATATGTTTTGAAGGAATTATATTATGCAGAATCAGTAGGAAAGCAAAGAGAGCATACCTGGTTGATGGCACAAAACCGATTGAGGGAGAGTGAGATCCAGACAGAGAGCAAGAGCGAGAGTGAGATTAGTACAGAAATAGAGCAAGATCGCGATAGATCGACAAAGCGAGAGGGAGATTAAGACAGAGAGAGGGTGAGATCCAGAGCGAGAGCGAAGAAGATAATCACAGAGAATGAGATCGAGACGGGGCGAGAATGAGAGAGAGGTTGAGACAGTGATTTTGAGATTGAGAAAGATGAAAGTGGTCGGTTTCGTAAATAACCGACTTATCTCATCAATAACCCATATAACCCGACTTTTGCCTTAAAAATAACCGACCAACCCGACTCATAAACCATCAAAACCGTGTTTTCCTGGGTTGGTCAGTTTGACTGAGTCGGGTTGGTCGGTTTGACCCGAAATCTGAACAGCCCTAGGAAGGAGTGTGAAAAAAAAATAGATTTTTTTAATATATATATAATTTTTATTTTCTGTCGCTAAAAGTAAAATTTTTAAAATATTTAATATTGTATTATTTATAGCAACAGTAGTTAAATTTTGTCACTAATTATTACCGACGGATTCAAAAATTCCTTCAATAAATATTATTAAAAATTTTAATTAATATTTTTTAGCGACGGAATAGGAATTCCATCACTGAAAAATATTAAAAACTTTAATTAATATTTTTTACCGATGGAAGTTTATTTTCGTCTCTATTTAGCTACGAAAATTTATTTTTGTCGTTAATTTTTAGCAACGGAAAGTCATTTCCATTCGCTAATTTCCGTAGCAATATATGGCGCGATTTTTACGCGCCAAATTTAGCGACGGTTCGAATTTTTTGGCACAAATTTAGTGACAAAAATGTTTTTTCGTTAGTAATTAGCGATGGATATCTCTTTTCCGTCACTAAATAGCGATGAAAAATTTTTCGTTGCTAAAGTTTCGTAAAAAAATGCTAATTTTCTTGTAGTGTTCGGTTCAGTACAGGAAGATCTACAACCATGTACACCCCTACTATATATCATGCATTCCAAATTTGACTTGAGATATAATTATATCAATTAAGAGGAAAAACATATTTACTTCTTATAATGCAGAAAACGTAGCAGAAGCAAAAGGTCCCTTTTAACATCACTGGCTAGGTTATTATCCACAAGCAATGATGCGGGATAACAAAAACATATTTACCTCTTATAACTCAGAAAATGTAGCAAAAGCGAAAGGTCCCTTTTCACATCATTGGCTAGGTTATTATCCACAAGCAATGATGCGGGATAACAACAATAATTTCATAGTCTAAAAGCCCCTTTGGTGATGCCAACAAAGGGAGAAAAGAATTTTAAAATTCTCTAACAAATTATGCTGGTAACAACTCATTGAATCTGATTTCTCATCCCCTATTTATAGCATTCTTATACTCCTAAAAAGGAAACTAATCAAATAAAGATACGCATATCTTTTCTAAATAGGAATTTAATCTTAATAGAATTTGATATGAAACACTTTCCATATCTATTCAGATTCGATTTGATATATATATTTTCCCGTATCCAATTAGATTTAATTTGATATGGATCTCTTTCCATATATAAAGTCATGGGCGTATCCAAAACTCTATCATCTCCTACTTGTACATGACGAAATGATTTCCTATCATAATCTCTAGTCATACAAGTATATAGACTGTGAGACCAGCATACTTCAAGAGCACTAGTGCTATACACTGGTTAAGGATATATAACATCTCGAAAAATAAAATCCTCTTATCCACGTATTCCTAACCCTAGATGACCTTCTCACATTCATTACTTTAACTCATGATCTCATAAAACACTTTTCGTGTTTACTATTATGTCTCTACTCATAGAAACTATAATAGGCATGCCGGTGAACCACGGACCAATTGAATGTGATCAAAAGGCTATCTTTATCTCTTTCTATATGTCATCCATCATGATTTAACTCGCTTTTCTAGCTAGATCCGCCAGGCCAAATTTTTCCATGACCTCTTGGAGACTAACTAAACTAGCTACATTGAATACTTCAGGGATAAGTTAAGGGTCCTAGGGGTCGAAATTCAAATAGAGTCTCACAATAGGGAAAGTTGAGATCAATGATATTAAATTCCCATCCCTTGGTCACTTAAGCACACATGGTATGAAACATGTGTCATGGTGTTCTTTGCTTCCCTTAAAAGAATGCATGTCTCACGAAAAATATACATAATACCATGAGAAGCGTAAGGTTACGACACACCGAAGCATCCAACTTTAGTCCACTTACATAAGGACTACTTCTAGTTTTCGGACAGAACATGATAGTTATATTTAACTTACCATAGGATTACACTCAATCTTTATTTGGATCTTAATCCAAAGCATACAACCTTATGTATGTCTTTATCTCACACTTTAACAAGACTAATCTTGTAATTTCTGCAAGACGGGACTTTTATTTTGAACAGGCTCTCAAGCATTATCTTATGTTCAAAATTCACCTCATCTTAGTCTTTTGTCAACTCATTAACAAAATTAAGGTAAACATCCTTGTAAGTGGGTTACTTCTCTGTCCTAAGTGTTCAATCTCATATAAATAATAATAAATGTTCGCGCATTAAATATTCACACTCATGTATTACCAACAATGAACTTGATTATTATTCATAAATAATAATGTTAAGGGATTACATAAAATATAACGGTACAAATCAAATCTTACGGAAGCCCTAGTCTAATGTGTCTCTCAAACACATCTTTCATTATATGTTTAGTCAATAAATCTGTAATCATATTATGCACGGTAATGTACTGTGAGTTCACCTCTCCTTGAGCAATTATATCTTTGATATATTGATACTATGAAATTTTGAATCATTTTTGTAAGCTATCGACGATTGACTGTTACTATAGACCGTTACTGGTTTCTCTAAGGAGGTAACTCTTAAATGGCCCATAAATCGTTTTAACCAAACTGCCTCTTGTACTGCAGCTGAGGAAGCAACAAATTTAGCTTTTATTATTGATAGAGCTACATAGGTTTGTTTATTGGTACTCCATGAGATGGAGCAACAAATTCAGCTTCTATTGTTGATAGAGTTACACAAATTTGTTTCTTGCTATTCCATTAGATGGCATCCTTGCCATGCAAGAATATTAAACTTGAAGTTGATTTACTCTCATCCACATCTCCTGCCTAATCAACATCTGTGTACTCTCTCAATTGTGGATCCTTGCATTGATAACAGAGGGAATAATCTACTTTACCTTTGAGGTATCTAAGTATCCTTTTAACTGCTTTCCAATGTGCTTCGCTTAGGTTAGATTGATATTTACTTATTATGCCCACTACATAATATATATCAGGTCTTGTACACAATATTGCATACATAAGACTACCCACGGCACTGGACTAGGGGAGGAATACAGCCCCCATTGTAAATGACATGTAAATTATACATAAAACGGGATATTTATTAAGGATGAGGATATTGGTTCTCACATGCATACTTATCAAAAATAATTTTAAAGTGACAATTTATTTGGATGGAAACTGATATTTATTAAGGATGAAAACTGCAACACCATTTTGTTATGGAGTTCTGGGAATGGACAACCGATACTCAATCCCCCTTTTATCACATCAAGCTTTAAATTTGGCTGAAAGATATTTTTGATCTCTGTCAGTTCTTAAAGCTTTAATCTTTTTGTCTAATTGATTTTCAACTAAGTTCATATAAGTTTTAAAGCAACTTAATGCTTCTGACTTGTCAGAAATCAAATAGACATGACCATAACTAGTATCGTCATCTATGAATGTGATGAAGTAGTAGGCCCTATGCTTTGCCTTCATATTCTTTGGACTACATACGTCAAAAAGAATTAACTGCAATGGAAATTCAGCTCTAGTTCTTTTTTTGAACAATTTTCTAACTAGTTTTCATTTTAGACAATGCTCGCACATGGGCAATTCAACCTTATTTAAATCACCTAATAAACCTACTTTAACTAACCGACTCATTCGGTCTTGCTCGATATGGTTTAATCTAGTATACCATAATTTCACATTATTCTCATAACTATGTAAAGAATAAGAAATTAAAGAAAAACTAGTTTTATTCATAAAGTCAGGATCGACATCCATAACTATAAAATCATTCGATATAAAACCAGAACCATAATAAACATTATTCAAGCATAAGCATACACCGTTATCTTTAAAATGTAAATCAAAATAAAGTTTCAATAAAGTAAGAATAGAAACTAACTTTCTACGAATATCTGGGACATAAAGTACATCATGTAGGAGCAGGGTTCGGCCTTCATACAAGATTAATCTACACGTGCCAATCCTTTGAACTGCCACTCTGGCATTATTTCCCATATAGATCCATTTTGCTCCGTTTGGAATTTGTCAAAATTCAACAAAGGCATCTCAATCTTTTGTTATATGGTCCATTGCTCCTAAATCTATCACCTACAAAGGATGAAATTTAGTTAGAAATACAGAACTAGATATACAAATTTCACTCACTTTTCAGTTAGAATAGTGTACCTGTTTGGGCACAATGCAATCTCTTGCATAGTGTCCTTTCTATTGGCAATTGAAACATTTTGCTTTTGAAACGTTTACTTTCTTTTTGCCTTTGCTTTTTAACCTATTATGATTTTTTTTTTATTTTTTGCTTTTTAGGCTTTCAAGGCTTTTCCTCATCTCTACTTCTGAAGCTTATTTTCTTGTTTTGATTAGAAATCATTCCACTAGAACAGGATTATGCCACATGGACTTTTGCATTGACCTTAATCATTGCTAAACGATCCTCTTTAAGGTCCAAATGACGATCAACATCCTCATATGTCTTTATATTGTCCATATGCTCCTAACTCTTGGGTAAGGAATGGATAACAGCTTAGACCTATTGCTCGTCAGTCAATTTAGGACCAGCCTTACTAAGCTCGCTTATCATATTTTCCATCTCTCTTAGATGTTTTCGCATGGTATGATCAGAATTCATTTGATAAGTATCAAATTTCATCTTTAACAATTAGAGCTTAGTCAGAGACAGACCTCTGAACTTTTTCCGCAAAACGATCCATAGATCCATTGCATTTTAATAATTGTGTAACTGCTTAGTGATATCATCTTCCATTACTCTAAGCAAGATGATACGAGCAGTGGAATTTTTCTTTTTCCATGCCACATAGGCATTTCGGTCCCGCCTCTACTGGGCTGTAGTGCCATCCTCAAACTCAGCCATAACCGAACTTAAGACTTCAAGAACCTCTTGCTTTTCAAGCACATACTGGATCTTTATATTCAAGATTTCATAATTATTACCATTCAGCTTCATATCTTTGTTAAACTTGGCGATAATTGACTTGAAAGCAGTAGTCATTAGAATCCTCTGATTTCTAATGGAATAAAGTTGCACATTATTAAAGGAGATAAGTCAATACATGCTATTTACTATGCATCCGAAATCATAATCTAGTAAAGTTTTCTATCAAGTTTAAATTTGAAAAGGCTACTTATAGTATCCAATTATCCTCTAACTTCTAATATCTAACTTTACATATTAAAATTGTATTCATAATAAATCTGAATTATTGGATATTATGTTCTCAAACTTATGAGGGGAATTCAATTAATATGATTCATTAAGTCTTAACTTAATAATCGTGCAATCAAAATAAATTGTGAGGCAATTAATACTTAAAATAAACACATTTATCATAAAATTAAAAGACCATCACAAAAACATAACAAATGTCTCATACATTTATTAAAAAAAATAAATCAAACAATTCATCTTTTAGACACTAATGTCTAAAATAGGAAATACGAATCCTATCTAAGAAAAACATTAATTAAAGTTGACACTTATGTCAACTATTTTAAAAGTTTAGATTTCCATAAAATCCTTCTTGATACTGGGATTATTTTTTTGACCATGTTAACCAACTCATCTGTTAAGTCATTAGTTCGCTTAAGCCATGGACGATGCATTCTATGTCCACTCCTCAATGTCATCACAGATTTAGTGTTGCTTCTTAAAACTCTCGTCTTGGCAACTTTAATCAAAAAATAGAAAATAGATTCTTTATAAAATCTATCTCCTATCCACTAGCCATTTTTTAGTAAATCCATCAGCTCCTAATGGTTTCCAAAGGAATTAGTCATTACATTCAATAAAACTTCATCATCCCTCCCCATACTCAGACCAATCCAAATATACTCTTGTATTTGTTCTTGCACATGCACTATTGCATCAATATCATCAGCTTGAATCTTCCTCTGCATTCTAATCTTACTTACTAATTGCACTCTTACATTTCTCAAACCAATTTCATGTGGAGTTTTAGGAAGAATGGGTGTCTTTATCAACATTTCTGCTACATATTATAGAAAAATTTATATACTCATGTATAAATACACATGATTGAAATACATTTCAATCAATAAGTAAGGAAAAAATCATAAAAATAAATTTAAAATATTTAAAAAATTATCCAAAGGTAGAAAATACATTTTTTACAATTTTTAATAATATTTTATTTTGAGAAAAAAAAATAAAAATTTATTTTCTGGTCATTAAAAAAATTTGAAAAAATGACAAAAAATCAGAAAAATTATGAAAAACTAATATGTCAAAAATCGGAACTGATTTGGTAGCTGAAAGACACCTTAAGCACCGATGGAAGGCGTTTAGATACGCTTACGTGCTTTCATGAGCCACCACGCTCACGTCTTGGTCCACGTGCACGATAAGTGGCAAAAACTAATTGGTCCACCTGGTGCCCACGTGGAATCCAGGTGACATGTCATTGCCATGTGGCATGACAGTTGTAATACCCTATACCCAGAATTTGGTACGAGCATTAGGTGTCACAAACTGCTTAATCCTTGTTTTTAATTATCGAGTCATCTTGATTCCCTTGTTAAAAGTCCTTTAACGGTTTAGTGGGTAAATTTTTTATTTTCAAACCACAACGCATCCATATATATATAATATTCATAATAGTCCATACATTTATCCACAATGTCAATTTAAATGACCCATTCCTTATAATAATTTATACATATTTTTCCATAATATATATATATATATATGTATATATATATATATATGTCAAATTATTTAACTCTAGCTTACTACTTCAACCCAAACATATACATGCCACGTTCAAATATACTACTAACCTTGTATCTTAACTTCTCTTTCCACTGCATTCAAATCTCCAATCGCTCCAAATTCTTGCTAGTCGATCATAACCTATGCACAGTAAAACAACTACGCGCTAAGCACTAAATGCTTAGTGGTGGATATTAATATTTTCCATTTAAACACACATGCATACATTTAATCTATATATTTATTTATTAACTTAACATTTATTTGTTTAAACTATTCTTATCTAGTTATTTATAACACCTCTCTTACTTTAAATATTTCAATTATTTATTCATTGATATTAATTTTCTCTACCTTCTTATTATTTACAAATTAATATTCACCACTATCCTTAATAATTTAATTTCATTATTATTATTATTATTAATCCTACTTAAAATCACATAACTACACATTCATCCTTATTTTTCCATATTTATCAAATTACAGTTATACCCTTTAAGTTCTCATTTATTTCATTATTACCATTTTGCCACCGATCTTTACTTTTTACTATCCAATTACCAATATACCCCTATAATTCTCATTTCTTTTCCAATTACTGTTTAGTCCCTTAATGTGTCCTTCTATTCCGAAGTTACGCTTTTTATTTCCTTAACTTTACTATTTTGCTGTTAAACTTCATTTTTCATCATTAAATTACCATTTATTCTCAAACTACCATTTCGGTTCCTTAGTCCATATTCCTGGGAAAATTACCACTTAGTCCCTTAATTTGTACAGTTAATTTACATTTACCAATTTATCTTTTAAATTTACCATTTTGTCCTTTTTTTCTCTATTTCTTACATAATTATCATTTTACTCTTTTTATTTCTATTTTCTTACATATTTGCCATTTTACTTCTTTAATTCTCATTTTCTTACATTGTTATCTTTTTTATTCTTTAATTCACACATTTATTTCATAATTACCAATTTATCCTTAAATTATCATTTTGCCCTTAGTAGTATCCAGTAGAAATTTTTAAATCGGATATGCAGGACATGGACTCTAATGGTCCAGATCCATGAAGCCATGATGGCATATAGCCATGTATAGTAGACCGTCATTGGTCTACCCATGCGAGTTGCCATGACTCGAACTGCGGTATAAGTGTCCCTATGACTAGCCAATTATATCTAGATCTAGTGATTTATTACCATTATACTAAAGGCAATGTTTAATTTCCTTCCATTTTCCTTGCTTATAAAATTACATGATATGAATTGAAAATATTCTTATTTCTTATACATGCATGTAACATGATAAACATACACACATCATATATTATTCCACTGTCATGCTTGCATAGGCATAAATATCTCATAAACATGATTTTCCATACTAATAGCCATTCGGCCATAACCCATTCTTGCCTTCCAATTTATTTTTCTTCCATTTAATTTGGTTCCATGATATTCTCTATTTATTCCTTACCTAATTACACCATTATGTCATTTAATATATATATATATATACACACACACTTAATTTTTATCAATTGGTACACAATGTTCACATAAACTATAATATTGCCAAATAATTCTTAAAAATTCCTATTAAATTCCTACTACCATTATTTGAATTCTATTTTCATTTTCTTACTTAAAATTCATTAAAACTTCAATAATTCACTTTATTTTCTTAAGGTGTTCCATTCGGCCATGCATGCATCTTTCCTTCTAATATTATTTTCATCAAGTTTTTCATTCCACATTTCATAATTCCACCTAAATTCCATGTTTCCATGTTTAATTTCTCATAATTTATGCCTTTTTTTCGTACACACATACTTACATTCACATGAAAAATATTATAATAAATCAAAAACACTAGAATTTGTATCCTCTAACCTTATTTCTCTTTTTTTTCTAGCTTATTCTTCCACCTCCGTTCCTTTTCCTTTAGCTTTACTTGTTCATTCTTGCACCTTCTCACTTGAATTCTTGCTCAACTATCTTTCCTTCACAATTCTATCAACTATTTCACTTAAAATGAGTTCTTGAGATTGCCAACAATGAATTTAAGGCCTTAGATTTGATTAAAAGATGAAATTTGGTAGAATTTAGGTGAGAAATTGGAAGAAATTTGGAAAGAAAGTTGAAGAACACACCACAGTTTAGAGAAGTGAAGAAGACGTGAGATTTTTCAAGAGATTTCTGATTTTTTGGCTTTATATACCCATCCTAAATGGACCAAATCAGGACCAACCAATTGGATCCAACCATACATAGGCCTAATAGTCCATTTCTTAGCATATTTAGGCCCAATTATTTTTCTTCTATTTTTCTTGCATCTTTTCTTATAAAAATATGTCCATAATTATCAAAAAAATATTTTTTAGGGTACACGAATATTTTTGGGTCAAACTGACATCATTTCTTGGTCCAATAAGTTTTTACTAGTCTGATAACTTATTTTTCTGTGTCATTCAAAAATTAATTTTTCATTACCAAACGTCCCCCATAATATTTAGAGTAAGTCCATGTGTTCAGAAAACTTTTTGGAGGTCTCAAGCTTTATTTTCAGTCTCAGTTAATGTCTGCGTAAATCGGATTACTATTTAAACCGAATCACGTCTTATTTTTATTTTTGACTTTTAAAATCTTATTTAACCTCAATTTCACTAAAAATTTCATCCTTGGACTCATAATGAATTATACTTTCCAACATTCAAATAATAAAATTTTTGACCCCCGGCAGTACTATCCATGATCCTGAAGGTACTATTCATAAAAACTAAGTTTTAGGGCATTACAACATTTATCATCCACGTGAAATTTTTTTATTGGGCTACGTGTCAATAATGACATGTCATTATGGACACATGTCCTTAAGCGTGTGGTCCACCGGCCAACGTGCACGTGCACATGCCCAGCGTATGGTGGCGTGTGCATGCCATGCTCCGCCTTCTCAATGGAAATCGGCGTTCCAGTTTTGGTCGGTGGAGGATTTTCAAGGTTTTTTTATTCTAATGATGAGGTCAAAAATTTCGATGCCCAACTTCTAGTTTAACATTTTTGAACACTTATATTCTTCCCCTTAAAACGCAAAATTTTGAAATTAAAATATATACTCATAAATAATATAAAAAATTTATAAAATTTTACGTATAAAATTTTAGATCAAATAAAGCCACATGCCAGGATAAAAAAATAAAGGCTTTGATACCAATGTTAGGATCAAACAACACTATATATCATGGATCCCAAACATGGTTTGAGATATAATTATATCAAATTAAGAGAAAAAAATATACTTACCTCTTGTAGCGCAAAAAATAAGGTAGCAAAAGTAAAGGATCCCATTTCATGTCACTGGTTAGGCTATCATCTATAGCCAACAATGCGAAATAACAACAACAATTCCACAGTCTAAAAACCCTTTTAGGGATGCCAGAAAAGGAGAAAAAAATTCTCAAATTCTGTACTGAATTATGCTGGTAACCAACTCCTTGAATCTGATTTCTCATTCCTTATTTATAGTATCCTTATACTTCTAAATAGGAAGCTAATCAAATAAAGAAACACATATTTTTTCTAAATAGGAATTTAATCTTAATAGGATTTGATACGGAACTCTTTTATATATCTATCCAAATTCGATTTGATATGTATTTCTTTTTATATCTAGTGAGATTTAATTTGATATAGATCTCTTTCCATATGTAGAGTCATGAGCATATTCAAAATTCTATCAATTTTAATTTAAATATATTGAGTCCTTTAACTTAATTTTTTCTAGTTAACTATTATCTATTGTTTCAAATTTTTGAAATTTAATTGAACAAATTTACGAATTAGAAAGTCTTTAATAATTTTTAAAATCTCGATAAAACAAAAATTTAGATGATGGACACAACATAATAATGTTAAAAAATTTAGAATTTAGAATTTTTTTTTTTGTCAAAATAAAGTCAAATTATTTAATGGGAATAGGCAAAAATTAATCCATTGTTTAAGGATATCGAATGCAGGTGACAAATTTTAATTAAACCCACCAGTTCGATTAACTAGCCATAAAATATGTCACAAATCCAATATTACTCATCAATTACCCATTTGACCATAAAATGATTTGATTCGTCATATGACTCATATAATCCAATTCATTCATAACTTATTGGTGATCCACTTATATTATTTATGCTTCTATTTTTTTTTATAAAGTAATTATAAAAATAATTATTTTTATATACATATATAATTTTTTTAATTTAATGATTTTTTTAAAAATATAAAATAATATTATAAAATTTAATTTGTTTATAATCTAATTTATAATAGTCCATTTGCATTATTACAAAAGTCCATTTATTCAGTAAGCATTAGGGGTGTGCAAAACTCGTTCTGACCTGAAAAACCCAACCTGAAATTAGCATTCGTGTAGGGTTATTTGGGTTGTTTTGTTCAAGTCAGGTTGAAGAAATTTCAAAATTTTGGGTTTGGGTCGAGTGAAACCCCCCCATAAATCCGACCCAACTGAATAACCCGCCCAACAGATAAAGGCCTAACCATTTCCTCCTCTGTTTCTCTCTATTTCTATTTTATCAAATTAAAATCCCTAAAACTCAAACTCAAAATCGATCTCTTACAACAAGCGCCATCAACCAAAATTGATCTCCTATAGCACTCGTCGTCGGCCTAAGACTATCTCCATCCTCAGTTACCGCGGATCTCTGCTTGTCGCTATCTCTAGTCGTTGACAACATGTAAATGAAATCAATAAATTCCTGTAATTCTTTCCTTTCTCTCTTTTCTATTTGTTTATTGAGAAATCTAATTTGTTCATCACTGAACCTTTTCTTCTTCTTCTTCTTCTTCTTTCTAGTGACTGTGTTTGTGTTGTTGAAGTTAAAAGGCTAAGCTGTGGGTGGAAATAAGATCAAAGGAATCAACTCTATTTTTGGAGAAAAGAAGAAGGGAGATGAGCAAGATGATTGTTACAGGAAGGGGAAGGCGAGAGAAAGAGAGAAGAAAGGGGAGTGTAGTTGAAAAAGGAGAGAAGAGAGAGGGCAACAAATATTTCTACCTTTTTATACCTAGGGTTTTGAGAGTAAGAAAAATATTTTTAATTAAAAAATATAATTTTGGGTTAGTCAGGTTGGAGCTCGAAAAAAGTTGAGTTATTCGGTTCGGGACCTACTAATAATTAGGATCGGTTCAGGTTCGGATTTAGGCTCCGATGCACACTCATAATAAGCATGTAGTTTTGTAAATAGTAAAGTAGGCTTCTAATAGCTCGCTTGTAGATATTCCCAAGCCACCCAAGCAAGCTCGCTTGTTGTACATAACCATTAGTAATTATTATTAAAATTATATTATTATTAATCCAATAATTGTAAGGACCTAAAATACACCCTAGTCATACTAAAGTATGTTTAGGATGTATTGGAAACCAAATGTGCACGATGTAATGTTGAAAGTATAAAAAATGACATAATCATCATTAATCGGAAAGAATCAGTAAGTGCGGCGATTTGGTAAATTGTTAAATTATGATATAAATATAAATGTAGATTAGTTTAGTGGGCCAATGCAAGAAAGAGATTAAATTACATTAAAATGTCTAATTAAGGGAAAGTTTAGGACTAAATAGCAGAGCACAAAAGTGAGAGCCAATTAGCATGTGACATCTTGTATTCTAGAAAGCTGAAGAATTTTTGTGGCTATAAATATGGTGCGGGTCGGCTGAATTGAGAGGTGGAAAAACAAAATTCCTTTCTTTCTTTTCACTCTAATTTCACTTATTAAAAATATGCTTATGGATGATTGAGGAGATCAATCAAATTCTAGTGTTAGATAAGCAATCTAAGAGGTAAGATTAAGTTGTTTTCTTCTCCATCTTTATCTTTTATGTGTGATAAAAGTTAGAGCTATGGGTTTAAGAGGTATTGACGTGAATTATGATATTGATTTCCTAAATATCATAGAAAAGCAAAAAAAACAAAAATGTAAGGAGAGAAGGAGGGCAAGCTTGAAGCGAGAAAAGGGGTTTTGGGCTCAAAACAATATGTGTATGTGTACATTTGAGATTTGATTTGGAATTGATTTGTGGTCTTAGAATGCATGAATTGGCTTATAGTTGCCTAAGAGTGAATTATACCTAGAAGTCACACTTGACCCCATCATTGTGTTTTGGCCATATTTTGGCTTACACACCTTCAAATGAAGTGATTCTAGTGGAAGAATAACCATAAGACATAGATCTACAAATGTTAAGAGGACACCAAAATCCAGTTCTATCTCTATGGTCTTCAAAATTGTGATTAAAGTTATAGGTTTGGATCTATCCGGCCATTCAGAGCAGTTGGTGTTCCTAAGGGTATATCTCCTAGGATATAACTCCAAATTGCATGATTTTTATGTCATTGGATTAAGACATAGGAAACTAGATGTCTAGAGATACTTTTGCCCAAAAATCCCTCTAGCTAGGTGATAAACCCTGTGCAAAATTGGACCTAGAATCTGCCCTGTGCAAAGTGAGGCAGAATATGTTTATACGGTGGTGAGGGATTTTTGCCCACCGTGTGACTTCCCTGATGACCTTGTAAATGCATTTTGGAGTGCCAAAATTGCCTAACAATTGACCCACACATTGGTGAAGGACTCTTGACCACCGTGCTATTTTCATCCTATATTGTGCATTTTTCTTCCATAATTGAACCCAAACTTCATCAAAACTTGCCCGATATATGTCTAGGGATATGTAATGAATATATCTAGGGTTACCACTTGAAAATATATGTGATTAGAGTTATGAACATGAAAAAATTAGTGAAATTTTTAAGGGTATATTTTATATTAAACTATCGATAATAACCGAAAATGACATTGTATTCTATATTAACTATATAAATTGATTGTATGCATGGGTATGAATTAATTACTGACTTGTTATATAAATTTAGTGGAGGCTAAATAAATTATGATTAAATATATACGTGGTATGTGATTATGCATTGAATAAATGATTGAATAAAATGTATATAAGGAATGCATGTTTGTAGTTGGTGTTTTTACATATTTATCTACTTGCATAATTGATACAAGATCATAGTTGAATGTGCATTGACTTGATGGGATATATGAGTGAGTGTTATGCAAGGTGAATTAGTAAGTAAATTCTTTACCCAATGCATGAATTGTATATAGCAAGAGATAGATAGGCATGCTTATGAGGGATAATGATTGCAGCTGGTAGTGATGACACCAAATTGGCATCTAGTGTAGTGTTCTAATATCTGTTTGGTATTTAGTGTAGTGTTGTCACTGTGTAGTCAGTATCTAGTGTTTGATACCATATTTGGTCATTTTTTTCCCATTATCCACCTCTAATGAGAATTCAAGCGACAAAAGGGCTTCCATTTTCATTAAAGCTATAAAAGCATGCTAATGAGATGATTGTGAATTAGTGATTGTTAACATATGAATGCATATCGATGTTAACTATAAAATCTAATAAATGTAGTTTAAAGCTATAATATATGTGTTACTTGTTGTATAATGTTATTTTAAGTATGAAACGGAAAGCATGTGATTTGAATAATGCATAGGATAGGCTATTACGAATGTGTAGTGTAAAAGTATGCAAACTCATTTATTCCATTTTTTAAATATGGATGCTTTGACTTTACATATATGTATGACCATGTGCGTGTGCATGCATTCAATGACTTCTGTGAGAGGTCATTCATATCATTATGTTCCCCACTAAGTGTTATGCTTAGTATTTCAATCTGTGTAGGTGCTAGAGGTAAAGTTGAGTCCAAGGACGATCGTTTAGTGCAAGGCCAACACAAGACCACCAGAAAGAGTATAGTTTAGAAACTGTAAAAGCTTATGTAATGATGGTTATGTTATAACGAAATGATAAATGCATGTATTAGTAGGTGTATGTAAAATTAAAGAAATTAATGTATAAAATAAGAATTTTGATTATTGTAATATATCAGTGAAATAAAAATTTATATTCTCATTTTCCATAATATTGCTTAATAGTATAGTGATATTGGATTTAAGATGAATGCACGTAAGCACATGACCAAGGTTACGTCTTCTGCAGTATTGCACTCTCTTATCCTCCTAGGGAATATGAGGGTGTTACAATAATAATTTACCATAAGTTGTTAAAATTATATTATTATTCACCTAATAATAATTGATAACTGAACTCTGAATAATAGTTCAGTAACATAAATTATACAGTCAAATCGAACTGGCAACAATACTTGTATATTAAATGTAAAGTCCAGATTCGTACTGAAACATTATAACTTTTGCGCTTCCATAACAGTTGTAATCTCCGCGCTTCAAAAATAGCTGCTAAGTAATTAATGATAATTGATTATCCGGACTTAAGTACTCTAGCTTTAATGATGGGCATTCAACTATGATTCTATAAATAGCTCAGCAATATACAAATCATGTATGATTTTTTCTCTATTGTTAGTATCATATTTGATGACAATCCGATTTTTTTGGGTACACAGCTATAGGAAGTAATTTGAAAACACAAAACTCCTGCAGGTTTTTGATAAAGGAGACTCCAACGGTCAAGTCAGGGAATTGATGAGGATAAAGAAAGTGTCTAGTAATTGGGAAAAATCAAGGGGAAGAACATACCTGGATTCTTCCTTTTATAGAGTTAGGGATCAGGTTGAAATGGGAATCAAACTTTGAATAGGACTAATATCCTGAATAGTATAGAACTTCAAGTCCTAAATGGGATAGAATTCAAAGATTCTTGATTAAATAGGATTAATTCCTGGTTATATAAGGTAAATCTCAAAGAATCCATATAACAGAATTGGAACTTTCAAAGGATTTTGACAATCCTTGTAATTATCAAAGACAAGATGATACCGAACTATCAGGAAATACTGAGTTGTTGTTGAGAAAATATTATGATGAGCTTGGCCAATCGGACTCGTAGATAAAGTGTCTGGTTATCATAAATCCCCAATAGTATATGACATTTATGTTAGATGTTTTGGGCGATAATTCAAAATTCAACCACCTAAAGACATAAAGTTGCGTAGCGCATTAGAAAACGGGATAATGATGCCTCGTTCAGTGTGATTTTGGAGGCCAAGACAGTTATTGAAAAGATGGCAAAGCTTTGGACACCACATTAGAAGCAATACAGACTAACATCACCAATTGCTTCTAGCCACATGCTCAAGAATTATTGGTTTGCTCTACTTATATATACCCGTTCTTGTCAGTTTTTGAGGTTTCTACTTTGCTTTCTTTCTATTCCAGGCCATCTGTTCTAAAGCATTGTTCTTCTTTTTCTTCTTCGTTCCTAATTTTCAGCTATTTCCAGGTTCCCTTTCTCGTTCGCTTAAAAGTTTTTGTCCTTAAGTGCTACTCAAGTTTGCGATTCCAGGTTCTTCCTTCATATCTTCTTTACCATTTTAGGTTTGTACCCTCTTTCTTTCTCCTTTTACCATGAGTACTGAAAATTATGAAAGCTCTAGTGAGAGATTCTGGATAGGTGAGGGGTTTCTTGAGGATAGTCCTCCTGGATCCCCTGCTCTTGGACCTTTTAGTGCCAACCGACCCTTGCTAGTGACAATAAAATCTGGGTGATTTCTTAGGGTAGGAAGTATTAGCTCGGTAATCAAACTTGGTGACATGAGTGAGCTCAGAGATAGACTTACCATCCTTCACACCTATAAAATCCGCACTGTCGATGCCTCTCTAAGAGCCAATGCTAAATTCTAAGGTAAGAAGATCGCCATTATGTATGAAGCAGACTTCAAAGCAAGGGTGATTATTCCACCATCAAACTTTGAGCTCGAATTCTTAAATTACTATGGCTTGACCATTAGGTATGTGCATTCCAATGCATGGCGAACTCTTTTAGCCCTATAGATTTGGGCAGTTAAGCATGACATCGACCTCACTTTCTGAATCTTTCGAGCTACTCATGTAGTAGGGCTCCGGGCTAATAGTGAGGACCATAATTACATTAGGCCCCGAGCTGGATATGGGGTATTCTCTGGGAACCCAGAATCCTTAAAGAACTGGAAGAATCGGTTCTTTGTCATAGAGAGCAAATCGGACTTCCTGTTCAAGACTCAGTAGGGCCAATACGTCAACAAGAATGATGACCCGCTTGTGCTTAACGAAGAAGAGGAACGAACTCTAGCTCAGTGGAGAGAGTTCGCCCAAAATAAAATAAATATCAACAAACAATTACAACTTAGAGTTCCTCCTATAGAGCAATCCTGACCCAAGAAGAAGGGTAAATATTCATAAATCCTTAACTTTACTTTTAATCTGTTTCTTATTATTCTCTTTTTTGCAGCAATGAAGCGAAATTCAAAGCCTAGTGTGGTCGAACTCTTGAAGGCTAAAAGACAAAAAAATAGGGGCAAGCTGTACTTCGACAACTGCTACAACAAAAACTAGTTCGGCTCCTCCATAGAGAACTGCCACTACTAGGATGGAAGCTAGGTTCCCTTTCCACACTCATTTCCCTCCGTTCCACTGGGTTCTGCTATGATTAAAGTGGTAGATGACTGTCCTACCCTGGTTGCCACTTTAGAGCCTTCCCCCCTAAAGGCGGAGAGAAGGCACATGTTCCTTATCTTGAATCCTGGAAGGATGACTTGAAGGCTCTTTCTGATGAAGTTCAGAGGTTCTGGCAACAGCGAGGGAGGGCCTGATAGAAAGAGAATGTCGACTTTAGACCTTCGAGCATCTGGCCTCCTGTGTGCCAAGTGAATGTGGTCCTATGCTAGGTTGGAATGCTGAGTAGCTTAGCCATGCCATCAAGAAACATCAAGTGGAGGTAACTTCCAACTTTGCAATATCTAATGTGCTATGCTTGGAGGAGTAGCAATCTCCAAAATAAACAAACTTATCCTCGCTTAGAAAAAAGAAAAAAAAAAAGAATCTTCCCGGCTTTGATACCGGCTTGGCAATACTGGAGCAAGAAGGGACATGGCTGAGAAGCAAGCTCCTAAGGCCGAGAAAAAAATGCTTACAGCTAAAGATGAAATAACTGAGGCCAATGAGCGAGCTACTACATTTGAAGCTAGTTTCAACTGAGAAAAGGAAAAAAGCCGGGCTATTGAGAAAGAAAGTGCTGAGCTTAAGCAAAAATATGCCGAGTTGTGTAGCAAAGGTGTGCCGAATTGGAAAAGAAGGTCGCGAAAATGGTTGCTGAGAAATTCCTTGCCTTCGGCACAAAACTTTCCCAAGCAGTACAAGAGCGTCATCCGGACTCAGATTGGTCTTGGCTGGATGACGTTTATCTTGATGAGTAGCTAAGATCCCTCATGTTCTCTTTTTGTAATTACTTCTTTTTGTAATTACTTCTTTTTGTAATTACTTTGAATTAATGAGATCAGCATTTTTCCAAATTGGATGTATTGTTGTTACTGTTATCCAAATTTACTATTAGTAGACTTAATACACATGGATTACCTTTCGAGAAACTTAGAAAGACAGCTGAACTAAAACAAAATTGATTAAAAACTGCTCGGGTAGCCATATAGCTAATATGAGCGATGCAATAAATAATTGCCATGACTATACATATTTGCACCGCTCATCTTAAATTCAAGATAATTGTTAAATAGTAAGTTATTCGAACTAATCAAATACAAGTGCTTAAGGTAGTGAAACTGCTAGACTGAGTAAAAAATCAAGAGTAAAAGCTCAAATGGCGATACAACTAAACCGAGCAATAAAAATAGCTTTTGAAGGAATAGAGATCTTTATTAGTACTTTTGATAGTACAAATACTTAAATGGCGATATAGCCGAGCTAATCAGTACATATGTTAAATAGAACTAAGTGCTCCAATGGCGCTGCTATTGAATGAGAAATTAAAATTATACAAAGTGCTCATGTGACGAATAATGCCAAAAGAGCGATTAAATAAAACTGTGCTCGTGGCGAAGCTGCCGAGTGAGCGATTGATTATTTAATTAGTGATATAACCGGAAGGAGCAAATTAACAATGAATAAGTGCTGGAGTGGAGATAATACCGAACAACTTTCGAATGAACAAATATCTTCATTAATAACTTTGCTTATACAAATGCTTGAATGGCGATATAGCCGAACTAAGTAATAAATAAGGTAAACCGAACTAAATGCTCGACTGGTAATATTGCTAATGAGCGATTGAAAAACTAAGTGCTCGAATGGCGAAATTGCCAAACTTGAGCAATTGAAATAACAATTGAAATAGGACAGTGCTCGTAAAGCGTATTGTCAAACTTGAGCAATATGACTATACGAGTCATAAGAAGTTAAGTTTAACTGGCTCTTCATATGTCTAGCTGTAGAATTTATGCTTTAGAAATCCGAGCTAAGTGAAACCTTTAAGTTATCCAAAAGTAGTGCTTGGTTTGCTTCCTTAAACATTGTAACATAAGCTTCTTGAGCTATCTTCTGATTGCCTCTAAGTACTACGGTGCCCTCTGAAGCTGGGACTTTAAGTAACAACTTATGCATGGAAATATATGCATCCACTGTATTCAACAGAGGTCGCCTAAAAATGTCATTATAAGCCAAAGATATGCCTACCACCGAAAGAATTTCTGCATGACCGGATAATTTCATAGTCTCTGAGCTGAAGAGCTAGACTAATGGAGCCTTCTATTTTGACCGGCTCTCCAAATAATCAATAAGTGGTGTTGACAGTGGCTCTAAGATATTGGTTGACATTTTCAATGCCTTATATGCTTGGAGTGTTATAAGGTTGACCGCACTTAATGTATCAACCAAGATTCGTTGGACTATGTAGTCTTGGATGAGAGCTTCTATGACCAAGGAGTCTGTATGTGGTTAGAGGACATAAGTGCCATCAGCATCTAAAAATTACACACTGCTGAGAACTAGCGGACTATATCTCAAAGAAAACACTTCTTTTGCCTTTTGCTTCCTAGAGTCATTGAAAACATCATAATTCTTGCCTCCTGCAATGACATGGATGACCCTGGCTAGAACCTTCTTGCTTGAGCTAGCTCTGTTCCTATCTTATCGCCAAGGTGACAGAGATTGGTCTCTATTGTTCTTGTCCCCATTCTTAACAAACTGACCAAGCTTGTCCTGCTGTATTAAGTATTTGATTTCCCTTTTTAGTTGTTTACAGTCCTCTATTGCATGCCCTTTATCTTTGTGGAAACAACAGTAAAGGCTTTGGTCTCTATTTGGGTCTCCTCTCATAGGTCGTGGCCAGTTTACTCGATCATTTTTCGTTAACCATGCCAAAATCTGGGACCTAGTGGAACTAAAGGGTGTCCACCGATCTTCATACTGGTCTCTTGAATGTTGTGTGGAAACAACAAAAGCTCGGTTGAAGCTACTTAGTTCCTTACTTCTGGAATCATCTCAGCCTACATTGTTTCCCTCCCGAACTAATCTCAAGTCTCTTTTTGTGTCTCTGTACTGAGAGCTATGTTGGAGTCGATGAACTGTATCTATCCGGATGTACTTATGTGTCCGCAACATAATCTTTGTAAAGTCATTTGGTGGCTTTTTGCTCAGAGAATCATTGAAATTTTGGCACCTCGTATTGCAGATCAAAGCATTGATGGCCATTTCAAGATTCAAATTCTGGATATCTATTGCAATAACATTGAACCGTTCCATATAAGCTCGCAAAGGCTCGCCTTTCTTCTGCTGGACCTAATTGAGGTCGGCTGAAACCTTTGTCGGTCGAATGGCTGCTATAAATTTCACTATGAACATATTGCTGAACTGCTCGAAGGTGTATACTGAGTGTTTAGGCAAGTTATAAAACTATATCTGGGTGGACTCTGTGAGAGTTTGAGGAAAAATCTTACATAGTGCAGCATCTTCAGTGGTGTACACCAGCACGGTATGGTGAAACTAATTCAAATGAGATGGGGGGTCCATGTTGCCATTATACTTGAGCAAATTTGGCAGCCGAATTGTAGGGAAAGGAGTGGCTAAAATTTCCCCTTAACAAGGGTGATCTAAAGCTACTTGAATATTGCAAGGTATTGCGGTTCTGGTACTTCTGCATTCGCTCTTCAAAGAGTCGCTCGAACTGCTCAGTTGTAAGGGTTATAGTTGCTCCTGGGGCCAGCGTAGTGGGTAAGGTAGGTGGTGCATGTGTGGGGACTCGAGGGGTGGGTGTTTGGGCTGCGGGGAGTGCTTAAAGAATAGGTGTGGGGGCTACAGGTGGTTCCTGAGTGACCATGGTTGATAGAGCTGTTAGGAGAGTTTGAGCTATTTGAGGAGTCAGACCAAGGATTGCTAGGGGTTACTGGTGTTTGGGTTTGTGTTTGCGGGAAGAGCTATCGTACAGGTAATGGTGAGATTCTTTTTGGTTAAGTTGGCACTGGATGATGACGAGTTTGGCAAAAAAGTTGGATTGGGGGTGCAGAACTAGTTTAGGCTAATTTACTGGCGAAGCGGAGAAAATAGGCAAGTCGGGGAAGAGATCCATAGTTACTAGAAAATCTCACGGTCCACGCTCATCGTACCAAATGATGACAATCCAAATTTTCCAAGTACCCAGCTATAGAAAGTCACCTAAAAACACAAAATTCCGTTGGGTTTTCGACAAGGGAGACTCTGACGGTCAAATCAGAGAATTGACAAGGATAAAGAAAGTGTCTAGTAATTGGGAAAAATCAAGGGGAAGAACATACAAGGATTCTTCTTTTTATAGAGTTAGGGAGCAGCGTTAGAATAGGAACCAAATTCCGAATAGGATTAATATTCTAAATAGATAAAACTTCAAGTACTAAATGGGATAGAACTCAAAGATTTCTGATTAAATAAGATTAATTCCTGATTAGATAATGTAAATTTCAAACAATTCGCGTTATAACAGAATTGGAATCTTCAAAGGATTCTGATAATCCTTGTAATTATCAGAACAAGATGAGTCGGAGCTATCAAAAAATACCAAGCTATTGTCGAGAAGATATTCATATGAGTTCGGCCAACCGAACTCATATATAAGGTGTCCGGTTATCAATATTCAATTTCCTCCAAAAGTTCTAACTTTACCATCAAAATGTTGAACCTTAGTTGGCTTTTTTTTTTTTTTTATTTTCTTAACTTCAAAATTAATCCTAACTAACAGTCCAAAAAACCGAACTATTATCAATATTCACTAAAAAATATTTATATACTTCAATATTCAAATTTTATTGGTCCAGTCCAGTTCAATTAGAAACTCTTGCTCTGTAAGGATTTCATTTTTTCGTTTTTATAATTCTGTTTTTTGGTTTCCTTAGTTAGGTTTGGAGATAGAGCTCATCTTCACTGCATCATTTACACAACTACTTACGCACCTCATATTTCTGTGAATTTTTTTTTACCAAAATTCGGTACATAAATTTTTTAAAAATTAATCTAATAATATATTGACAGTAAAATTAGTAATCACCAATGAACTATTTTTTAAACTTCTTTTAATTATTTTATTTTATGTATTAATTTTTTTTATTAATTTGATTTATGGAATTGAATCTAACCAATTGTTATTCTTGTGTCGGTAAATTACTGGCAGTGAAATGTTAGTAGTAAGTCAAACATTTGATAAAAAAGAAAAAAAAAATTATGTGCAAACTTGGCAAGCACATAATGAAAAAAAAAATATTCTACTTGATATTTAAACTTTTTAATTTATTCTATTGAGTTTAAATAAATTTATTTTTGATCCTCAAAATTTTTAATTTGATTATATTGAGTTATTTATCTTTTTTTTTTTGTATTTAACAATATCTATATTACTCCAGTTTTTTTTTTATTTAATTTAATCGAACAAATTTAGAAATCAAAAAGTCATTGATAACTTTTAAAATCTTAATAAAATAAAAATAGTGTTTTACTTTTATATTTTGATGGATTAAGGAACTATCATAAATAAGAAAGGCTTAATAATAATAATAATAATAATAATAATAATAATAATAAAGCTCTTTAAGATTGCCGAAGCGGAAGTTCAAGATCTAATTAGCCTTAGAACAAATCTTCATATTATCAAGACAATGAACCAAAGGGACCATTGTGGGAACCGAATGGCTCGATTGGAAGCACATGGTGTTCGGTCAAGTTGTTAAGGATAAGATGGGAAGCACGTGGTGTTCGCTCAACTAATCTAAAATCATTGTCCATGTATTCAAACAACAAAGCACAAATATCAAACATTGCATATGTAAAATTTCTTATCCTTTTCTTTATGGTGTTTAATGTTTGGGGTTTTTTTGGTGGTTCTCAAGTCTTTTACTTTTAAGTTAATGGATTAAGGACTATCATTTCATAAATATAAGAAAGGCCCATAGCATCCCTTTTTTTTAAAAAAAAATTATAATAAAAATTTTATTATAATATTCTTATCCAATTTCATGTATCATATCAATAGATTGTTTCATTTATACATATTAACTATTATTTTCAACTAATTTTACAAAAATGATAATATATTATTAGTTTGTTAAACGTGTAATTTTCTTAGATCGGATTTAGAAAAACATCCAATTTTGTAAAAATTTTAAAAAGAAAATAATTATGTATATGTTTATATTTGTGATGTTGCCTTCTTTACTTGGCGATAATTTTCTTTTACCTCAACTTCTAAATTTAATCATTTTAGAAGTTTAGTGACTGCATTAATGAGATAAGTGCTAAATGACCATATAAATTGTGATTATAATGTTTATACCATGTTCAAAATATCAAAAATACCTTTTTTTATGTACATTTTTTTAAAGAACTAAAGGGTAACATGGACATTTTATAAGTCTGTCAACATTTATGCCCACAAAAAACTGACAATTGACCTTTTTCTTATCTCTTAAAACCTCTTCAGCATCTCTGTCTTGTCTACGACACGTGGTTTCAATGTGTCAAAATTTATTATTAATTTAATTAATGGTATTGAAACTAAATATCAAATGTTACCTATTGTCTCAGTAGCAAAAATGCATCTTTCAACTTAGAGTTTATATTTCATTAAATATTTGAAATAAATATTAAATGTTAATTATTGTCTCTGTATTACAAATGCATTCCTCAATTTTGTGGATTTTATATTTCATTAAGTATTAGAAATAGATATCAAATGTTTCTTATTGTTCTAGTGGTATAAATTCATTCCTCAACTTATGGGTTGTGCGGGTTCAAATTATCCCATCAACCTTTTTTTCTTTTTTAGTAGGTTTTATATTTTATTAAGTATTGAAAGTAAATATCAAATTTCACCTATTGTCCTAGTGGCACCAAATCCCGCCATTAATCTTTTTTCTTTTTTTAGTAGATTTGATATTTCATTAGGTATTTTCTTTTTTTTTTTTCCTTTTTCTAGTAGATTTTATATTTCATCAAATATTGAAAATACCTATAGTCCCGCAAGTACAAATGTATTTCTTAACTTATGGTGGCGCGGGTTCAAATCCTGCCTCCAACCTTTTCTCATTTTTTTTTCTTTTTTTTTTTATAGATTTTATATTTCATTAAGTATTGGAAATAAAGATAAAGTGTTTCCTATTGTCCGAGTGGTACAAATGCATTCCTCAACTTTGTGGATGGCATGGGTTAAAATCCTGCCACTAACCTCTCTTTTTTTTTTTTAAATAGATTCTTCATTATATTTTATATTTCATTTAATTAGAATATATTTTTTCATTATTTTTTATATTTCATTTAATTAGAATTAGTTAATTTTTTCATTAGTTTCACCAATAACACTTTTTAGTAGGGTTTTTCATTATTTTTTATATTTTATTTAATTAAAATTTATAACTAATTTTTTTAAAAAATTATAATTAAAGATAATGTTAAATAATTAGATCCATTAAAATTTGACTCGATACATAAACTCAATCCATATAACACGGCTGCAATGATTAATTTTTCTAATGTCAATTTTAATAAATATGACTGTTCATTATAGCCGTATCACATGGATTGAATTTATATATCAAATATTGATGGATCTAATTATTTAATATTATCTTTAGTTGTAATTTTTTTTAAAAAAAGTTAGTTGTAAATTTTAATTAAATGAAATATGAAAATAATGAAAAAATCTACTAAAAAGTGTTATTAGCAAAAAAAAAAGGAAAAAAATTAACTAATTCTAATTAAATGAAATATAAAAAGTAATGAAAAAATCTACTTTGGAAAAAAAGAAGGCTGGTGGCAGAACTTGAACCGCCCCATGAAAGTTGAGCAATGCATTTATGCTACCAGGACAATAGTTAACATTGAATATCTGTTTCCAATTTTTAATGAAATATAAAATCTACTAAAAAAAGTTAACATTAGATATTTGTTTCCAATTATAGGTGGCATATTGGGCGTGTTGGGTGTGTTTGGGTTGGGTCATTAATGGACGGGGCATAAATGGGCGGGTCACAAATGGGTCAAAAAGTATGGGTTATAAATGGGTCAAATAGCCAAATGGGTTGGGCGGGTTGGGTCGACCTATAGGCTAAAAATTTGATTAATTTTTTTTAATAAAAATAATTCTCGATATAATAATAAAAGATAAAAAAGACTATTAATATTAGCCTAAATGGGTTAAATGATGGCTCAAACGGGCCAAAATGGATCGGGTGGCCCAAATGAGTCGAATGGAGGCCCAAATGGGCTGATATGTGGGTCGGCCCATTTAACACATTTTTTTAACGAAAATTAATTCTCAATACAATAACGGATACTAAAATAACTACAATAAAAATGTTGGCCTAAATGAAGTATGGGTCATAAATGGGTCAAATGCCCAAATAGGTTGGGCGGGTTGGATCAATACATGAGTCGAATGGAGGCCCAAATGGATCGAGATGTGGGTCGATCCATTTTACACATTTTTTAAAAAAAATAATTTAAAATATAATAACAGAATACTAAAATGACTACTATTAAAAAATATTAGGTCAAATGGGTCGTATGGCTCAAACGGGTCCGATGGAGGCCCAAATGGGCTGAGATGTAGGTCGACCCATTTAATCCAATTTTAACGAAAAATAATTCTAAATATAATAACGGGATACTAAAACGACTACTATAAAAATATTGGGTCGGATGACCCAAATGGGCCGGGTGACCCAAATGGGCCGGGTAGACACTCAAATGGGCCATGTATGATAGGACTATTGTTTGTTGTATAAAAATAAAATCTGTAATTTTAATATATAATAAAAGGCTTCTTTAGCTTTTTGGGTTTAACAACAGAAAGAAAAAAAAAACTTTTTATTTCGCTCTTTAAATCCCACTACTTTGTCTCTTAGCCTTTCCCTTTTTCGTTTGATCCCATGCTCAATCTGATCCTTCGCTTTTGTCTTCTGTGCCAACCTCAGATCGATCAAAACAAAACTTTTTCTTCTTTATTTTCTCCATTTTATACGATTTAGTTGTAGAACCAAATAACTTTTAAAATGGGTACCGGTTGGAGAAGAGCCTTTTGCACTACTATTCCTAGAGATCCTGATACAACTACGATTTCTGATAAGCATCAACAAACCACTCCAAGTCAAAAATTGGTACCAAATTTAACAATCAAAACAAATTCCCCTCCACCACTTTACGTATCGGCATCGAAAACCAGTATGATGGACAAACGTGGCCGTTTTAAAGCCACTTACCAAGACATTCTCCATGATAAAGATGAAAGCAAACCATCTTCTTTATCTCCTTTCCAATTCAAATTCTTTCAAACAAATCGGACAATGCTCGTCGTCCTCCTCCTCCTCCACACCACCGTCATAAACCACCATCTCCAATTGCAAAACGGACATCTCCGTTGCTAGCAGATTAGTCGATATCCTTCCGTCGCCAGGAATTAGGCGCTCCCAGGCAAGCTCTGCCTCGAGATTAAATTCTTGAAGCCAAACAGCCCTGATTGAGATTGAAATTAGGGATTGAGGTAGGTAATCAGAAACAGTGTGGCGGACTTGGGTGTCTTCGAGGAGAAGAACAGGGTGGATCTCAAAAGAAGGCCATTTTAGGAATTTGAGATTCAAGTGAAGATGGTGAGGAAGATAATCTACTTCATAGTTAATGATAAGGTTTATGAAGAAAGGGAAAATAGATGAGGAGCTGACCCGTTGGCACATGAGAAATGCCCAAACGGGTGGACATTTACTTGGGTTAGTTTTGGGTTGGCCCAATTGGGCATTTCATGGGTTGGGTTGGGTTTGGGTCTATTTTATTGGGCGGGCTTGGGCGGGTTGATTGGGTTGGGCTAAATTTTGCCAGGTCTATTTCCAATACTTAATGAAATATAAAATCTACTAAGAAAAAGAGAAAAAAAAGTTTGTTTTCAATACTCAGTGAAATATAAAATCTACTAAAGAAAGAGACAAAAGATTTTGTGGCAAGATTTGAATCCACGCCACCCATAAATTTAGGAATACATTTATACTATTGGGAAAATAGGTAACATTTAATATTTATTTCCAACACTTAACTATAAAATCTACTAAGAAAAGAAAAAAAAGAACAATAGGTAACATTTAATATTTGTTTCCAATTCTTAATCTATAAAATCTACTAAAAAAAAGAAAAAATGTTAGCTATGGGATTTAAACCGGCGCCATCCATAAGTTGAGAAATGCATTTGTAGCACTAGAATAATTTGTAACTAGGGGTGTGCAAAATCCGACCCGCCAGTTGAACACGAATAATCTGACCAGAAAATTTATATTTGAGTAAGGTTGTTCGGGTATACAGGTTGAGACGGGACGGGTTGGAGAATAAGGTTTATTTCGAGTTCGAGTTGGGTCAGGTATACTATATATACTGTATTTTATTTTTTTTGCAGTAACCCACCCTCCTCTCTCTCCCCCTTTCCATCTCTCTCTTGTTGTGTCTCTCTCTTTCCCTCATCCTCCTCCTCCTCTCTCTTCCTCCTCCTCCTCCTCCTCCTCTTTAGATTTGCACCTCAGATCTGTAACACTCTTAACTCTCAATACTATACCTACATAACCGAATATCTCTGTTACCCTAAATATATTGAAGTCACAAGATCATAGTACAATAGTCAGTTCAATAAAATTTTTTCGCATTCAAACATCAATGATACTAATAAGGAAATAATAATAATATAACAGTTCATACATAATACTGTTTAAAAATTTACAATTAACCTACCTAAAACATAAACTCGTATCTTCCATCGCAACTATATACATGCCATGCCTATCCTCTTATCTCTACTTTCGCTTTCCTTCTCAACCATCGTCAAAACCTTGGTCACTTTAAAACTTCCTATTTTCATAACTTGTGCGCAGTAACAATACTATGCGCTGAGTATTAAAATGCCCAGTGGTAGATAAATATCCTAAATTTTCCATAACTACTTCTACATGCATAAACATACAACATTTTGCTTTATTTAGACTATATGAGCATTACAATCTTTAAATTTACTTAATTTATGCCTTCAATTAATGTCTTATTAAATCTTTTACTTTGGTCGTTTATCATTATGCCTTTTGTATCATTTCTGTAACTATACCTTAATAGTACCATTTCAGTTATTAGTATTATTATTGTCTGTACTGTTAACCTTAACATTAATACTTTTATGTTTAGTGCACCATTTAATATTCAATCATATTAACGATCTTGTTATTATCTTATTAATGTGTTCATCAGTTTCTTTTATTTTGTCTATAACTTATTTACTTATGTACAATTTATATTTAGGCACAATATCAGTTACTGAATTATTTGCTAGAACAGTTATCGTTCCTTGGCACTTCCCTTACTCTTTTCTGGTTATACTAACATTTTTTTTTAATGTTTTATGTTCATGTTACTATTTTTCATTTAATCATTTCTTTTACAGTACCATTATTAAAGCTATAATCATTATACATTTACATTATTTTCCTACTTAATTTCAATCTGTTACATTTCGTAATATACTCTTGAATTATCAATACTATTACTCAATACACTGACTTATCCATATATTTAATATTTCTATTAATAACTATTTCATAATTTATTTTATTATTACTGTGACTAATAATACCATTATTAACAGCAATATCTAAATTGCTCATATTATTAATATTGTCATTATAACAGTTATCATTATTTCATTATTTACTCCTACATTGCCATTTACACTTATCTTGTGCATTATTTTCGTTATTATCTTTACATTGTTTTCATTATTACCATTGTAACATTTTATTACTTTCAACATAAATACAGAGTCCATGTTATTCATTAATATTATTTACTAAGTTTGCATGTAAAATATTCTAAAAACGTTAAGTTCCATATCTTGCATTTATACAATTTAGCCCATAATTATATTATTTATACCAATTAATGTTGTTAATTTAATTACATCAGCATAAACCTATATTCATGTTTTTCTTAAACATTTTCGGTAGTCCTATAACATTGCACTAGCATTTTTCATTAAGTCAATAACATTGCTATCATTCATTTTTCTTATGTTCAGTACTACTATTATTCACATCATTGTATAAATTTGATTACTATTATTAACATTATCGTTATTGACACTAACAATAACATAAATATTTACATTGACATAAATATATTAATATTAGTGTATATATATTATTCTTATTCTTATTCTTATTCTTATTCTTATTCTTATTATTATTAAATAATTACTTTCTCCATCAACAATCAATTGTAACATTATCATTCATATTACTTGCAATTTACATTTTAATAATTTAAATTTACATTTCTATCGTCAATTTACAATTTAATTCCTAAACTTTCATAAATTACAGTTTTGCCCTCAATTTTCACTTATTTATAATAATGCCATTAAATAACCTTATTACCACATTTAATTAATTATTTGACTGATGAATTACCATTTAGCCCTTAAAACCTTATTTTCATGTTAATATTTCATTTTAGTCCTTATACAAATAATCAAATTACTTATACTACCAATTTACTTTATTTTTTCTTATTATTTACCTTTATTAGCTTATTAATTAACATATTCCCTACTTGAACCTTAAATCTTTTAAATTCTTACGATTAATTCCTTTATAGGCATATTATGGGTAATTTATGCTTTAGTCCGTTAATTTCATTTAAATTATGATTTTACCCTTTATTTCTACTAAAATTACAATTATGCCATTTATATTATTTCTTATTTACCTTTCACACTAAATTTATTTCTTGTTATGCGAAATTTTCATTTAATCACTAAATGTCATTTTTATGTCAAATTATCTCTTGGTCCTTAATATATTACTACTTTACTTATTTTAACATTTAGTCACAAATTATCCCATAATTACCCTTTTATTTTAATCTTTTATATAATTGCCATTGTATCCCTATTACTTTAACCTCTTTGCATTTTAGTCCTTTTTCACTTCATTTTCCTTTATTAGAGTTTGTTCACTCATTTTAATTCATTTTCATTAATTTGCCCCTATTACAAATCCGGTAGAAATCTCTAGACCGGATATATGGGATGTGGAGCCCGCGGGCCCATTACAGTACAGTAAATAGTATACAATAAATTTCAGTAGCAGTAGTAGTGATAGTGACAGTGACAATGGTAGTATCAGTGCAGTAGATTGTCATTGACCTACCGATACGAGTCGTCATCACTCGCTACAGCGGTAAAAGTGTCAGTATAGCTACCTAACTATATCCTGAGCTAGATTTACTACCAGAACACTAAGGGCAATCACATTAATCATTATTTTTAGTAATTCATTATACTCATAACCATAATTCATCATCCACCATTCATTATCTTTTCCATCATTTCTCATTTCCAATTCATTTATTATTTAATTCTAGCTCTATTTAATTCTCAATAAATTGATAAACACTCAAAATTAAATATACATTCACATTATGACATTTCTTCTATTAAATTAACAAAATATATTAGTAAACTCTATACACATCAATTCGACCATGGTACATATTCCATAATTTAATTTATTTTTATTTCCATTATCATTTAATTAACTTCATTTCATGCTAATTAACATAAATATACACTTATTTAGCATTAATATGCAAATTATACCTTAATATACTTTACATATACATTTGGCCAAAGCTTCACTTCTTCCATAATTAATTTCTTTCCATTAACCATTCATTTAGCTAGATTACATATTAATCACCACGTATACATAGTTATTATACCTTAAACATCAAATTATGCCTTAAGAATTCCAACATAACCAATCAGCCATGTACTTAATTATTTACCGATATTTATTTTTCTTTAATTAATCATTAATTTATCTAGATTACATGTTATTTATCACAAATATATCATTTATATGACATGAATAACAAAGTATATCATGAAATTCCTTAAGTATACCATTCAGCCTATCCATATGTCCATCACCAAAATTTTATCTTTGTATTTTAAGTATTCAAATCATCATTCCTAACATTCTTACACATGACTATAAGGTTTGGTTTAATTAACCATGTATATTTCACATACTTTATACTTAAACATAACCTAAAATCATACCTTTTTAATGGAAAAGGAGGATATTGTATCCACCAACCTCATACTCTTGATCTCCACTCCGTAAACTTTCTTTCCTAACCTTTGCTCTATGAAACACCATCACCTCCTTTGATTTCTATTAGTATCCGAATATACAATCCAAAGAAACCATGACTATTTTGCTTCCTTTTTGCAATATAATTACATAAACATCATCTATATATCCTAAAATACCTATTGGAACCTTTAAATAAAATTATAGAACCCCAAATCACTTACCTCATTTTTAGCACATAACCTTTATCACTTACTTTCTTCCACTTATTTCACTTCAAATGAAGTCTAGAGGTTGCTACCATCTAATATAGGGGTTGAAATTTGATTAGGAAGCTTGGATTTGGGGAGAGATGTAACACCCCCACCGCCGCCCCCGTTGGAAAAAGGGCGCCGGCGGGCGCGCTACACGACACGACACTCACTCACGACGCGACAAAGCATACAGCGGAAGCATACATGCGCTAAGCGGAAGCATTCAATAACCATATAATAGAAATATACTTCAACATAATTAAGATATAAAGTTATAAATACAATATTCCTAAATAATTACAATTTTTAAAATCCTTTACAAAATAATCCATATACAAAAGGAATTACATCAGGAAACCAAAAAGAAATAATAAACTTGACTACTATGTGGCCTGCCTGCAGATGCACGACTCGAGCATTCCCAAAATCCTTCACGCTACCTGCACGGGATAAAAGCCCGTGCTAAGCGATAATGCTTAGTGGGGAGAAACAAGCACAACAGAACACTATAATAATAATCATGCACTAACATACATAAATCATTATGCATCAGAGTACAGAGATATAACTATATAATCAGGATAACATAACGCAATGCACTAAACCATTACACTATTCGGAATCACACTTCGATCAGAACACTCACTTTATCAATACAAGACACTAAACACTATAGCCTGAAATCAATGGTTGAGGATACGGGAACACGGCACGGGAGACCGAAGCTTCAAAAACACTTTAATACCCGAAGGTAGCGCGAGAGACCGGAGTCTCAAAACATTTTGTCACTACACGATTGATGACCATCTCGGAGGTCGACCACTTCGCCCAAACGGGGCGGACAGAACAGCTGAACACTAACCCTTCTTAAGCATGCTTAATTATCCTATACCTTGACACTTCAGGCTCGACAACACAATAATTCACCAGACAATACATAACAAAAACAATATTCAAATTAAGACTCTTATATAATATAAATCCATAACAAGGACACTAGCACATTAATATCACGAATCAAAGGCACACACATATTCCATGCAATAGTGAGAAACCGTGCAAAGTGAAACAAAAGAAACACCTTCAGAAAACAAGGCAAGCAGGAAGGGCCTCTGTCGCGATCGCGACAAGTGTCGCGCTCGCGACAGAGCACGGGGTACTTCCTCACGAGGTCGCGCCAAGGGCATCCTCGCGATGAAGCACTCGCGGCAGAATTTCACGGAGCCGAGCTCTGTCGTGCTCGCGACAAGCGTCGCGATCGCGACAGTGACCAGTTCCTTCCTCCTCGCGCGCACGCTCGGCAGCACGCCCGCGCGGAGGTTTCTGCGACCAAGCTCTCTGTCGCGCTCGCGATAAGCGCCGTGATCGCGACAGAGGGCTCTTCAAGAACAAGGGGCCAAGTCCGCCTTCTGTCGCGATCGCGGCACTTGTCGCGATCGCGACAGAACCCAGATTTGCCCAATTCTGCACTTTTTCCTACTCTTTTCACACGCAACTCTTCATACATGCACACAACATATTCAAAACACTTACCTCTCGCCTCCAGCACATCACCGCATCATTCACAAGCCACATAAACACATTTACACTATAATCAACTATAATTTTCCACAAGAACACACTCACAATCCAACTCAAATACACTAACAGGGCATGCTCAATTCTGAAAACGCATAACATCGTCACTATATCACTTGCACTTCACTATAAGTCACTACACAATTTAAACATGCATTCATAAAATACTCAAGATTACACATAACAGGCAAACACTAGCTAGGGTTGATCCAAGGAGAAAAAAAATAGGGGAGAAACCACAATCTATAACACAGCTCATAACACTTGCATGTACCCAAAACACATTCAAGAGCACAGCTCCCATACATCATCAAATAAACTCCCAAACCTGGAAATCGCAGCTTCAAACCGAGCACCTCACGAATCCACTTTATCCTTGCCCTTGCTCTTCCTTCTCTCTTTCGATTCTTGCACAAAAACCCAGCCACAATACACTCAAATCAGACCCAAACACAATCAAAATCAGAAATCCAAGAACAAGAAACAAAAACGAGACCCCAATCCGAACTCCACCACATACCTTCAACACTACCAGCTCAAACCTTCAAGATTACCACTCACAACACAAAGAAGCACAAGAGAAAAGGGATGAGAGCAGTAAAATGGAAGAAGGAGAGAGAGAGAGGACGAAAATTGAAGAAGAAAGGGAAGAAATGAGATAGCTTCCACGGGAAGCTTAACCCAAAAGCTGCCCCTCCCTTCCTCTCTCCTACTTTTCATTAAATGCTCACCAACCCTTGCCACTTGTCACCTTCTTAGAGAATCAATCAATCCATCTTAACTCATCCACTTATGGCACCATACACTAACCACACCAAAGCCTTACTAACACAAATATCTTCCAATGCACCAAACACTCACTCACACCATAATTTATCTTATAATTCCACTTACCTCTAAGGCACCATGCACCACAAACCACACAATAAAAACCTTAAGTCCACTAACACCCTACAACTATACACTATAAACACACACTAATATTCCCTTCACTTCACTTAACACTTAATTAATTACTTCCTTTAACACAAAATTCTTAAATGTCCAAAATTCTTCTTACCCAAATTACGAAAATACCCTCACTTATCCGACTTAAAACACAGATTCCGACCAGGCCCTATTTGGGTTGTTACAAATCACTCCCCCTTAAGAAATTTCATCCTCGAAATTTCCCCGCTAATCACTTAAATCCAAACAACCCAAACACAAACCGAAACTTAACTGAAAACTAATAACATAACTTACCAGAAGGTCCCGCTCGATCTGCTATATCCCCTACTTGCATCGCATAAACTCTTGGAAGCGAAGGCACTTCTTCTGCAGGTGGCTTCTGCACTGACTCTGACGGCGCTTGCGAAGGACGTCCACTACCTCTTCCACTCTGATTCCCTCTCACTCTCTGACCACTGGCTCGACCCTCTGGTCTATCCTGAAGCTCTCTTCGATCTGGACAATTCGCCACCATGTGCTCTTGGCTGCCACATCTGAAGCACGCTCCAGAAATCCTTCTACACTCGCCCCAGTGGCGCTTATAACAATGCTCACACTCAGGAATCACACTTCCCTTGCTAGCTACACTCCCAACTTCCGAACGTACCGGAACCGAACTCTTCCCACCTTGACCACTCAGAACTCCTCTCGACTTCTTGCCACTTCCAAACCCATCACTCGGTGCTTTCCTCTTGCTCTCGATCCTCTGCTTGATCACCTCAGACTCCTCTAACTTCATCGCCGCTGCCACAAGCTGATAATACCCCACGGGTTGCAAAACTGACAATGCCGACAACGGACCCCTATACACCTCCCGAAGTCCCTCTAGGAAATGCCGACTTCTGAACTCATCCGTCAATAAAGTCTCAGGCACATACTTACTCAACCGGCTGAATTCCTTATCATACTCGCTCACTGTCATACCTCGCTGCCTCAAACTGATAAACTCTCTCCACTTAGCCTCTTGATATGCCTTCGTCACATACTTCTGCTCAAATTCTTGCTTAAAGAAATCCCAAGTCAACTCGGCTGGTCGCTGAGGATTTCGCATCACTAATTTCCACCAATCGTACGCAGGCCCTTGAAGCAAAGACACTGCACAAAGCACCCTCTGTTCTGCAGGACATCTTATCTCCTGCAAAATCCGACCCACTCTCTTAAGCCAAAACTCGGCCACATCAGATTGGTCCAAAGCAGTATCATGAAAATCCTCGGCTCCTCTTTTCCTTAACAACTCAGTCGGAGCCTTAGGAGCAGTCAGCCTCTCTACCAACTGAAGCAAACCTTGCAATAAAACCGGATTCTCTTGACCAAAACCCACACCAGGAATCTCCTCTCGCTGACGCTGCGGAGCAGGCTGCTCACCTCTCACTACACTTGCACTACCAACCGTCTCACCCACATGCTCACTTGGATCAGACTCCATCTAAACACTACACAAGACAAGACACATCTGCATTAGGCCACAACACAAAACAAACTAACATGCTTAGACTCAACACATAACAAACAGAGGCAACCAGAACCGCCTAAACCGGTGTTCTGATACCACTAAATTGTAACACCCCCACCGCCGCCCCCGTTGGAAAAAGGGTGCCGGCGGGCGCGCTACACGACACGACACTCACTCACGACGCGACAAAGCATACAGCGGAAGCATACATGCGCTAAGCGGAAGCATTCAATAACCATATAATAGAAATATACTTCAACATAATTAAGATATAAAGTTATAAATACAATATTCCTAAATAATTACAATTTTTAAAATCCTTTACAAAATAATCCATATACAAAAGGAATTACATCAGGAAACCAAAAAGAAATAATAAACTTGACTACTATGTGGCCTGCCTGCAGATGCACGACTCGAGCATTCCCAAAATCCTTCACGCTACCTGCACGGGATAAAAGCCCGTGCTAAGCGATAACGCTTAGTGGGGAGACACAAGCACAACAGAACACTATAATAATAATCATGCACTAACATACATAAATCATTATGCATCAGAGTACAGAGATATAACTATATAATCAGGATAACATAACGCAATGCACTAAACCATTACACTATTCGGAATCACACTTCGATCAGAACACTCACTTTATCAATACAAGACACTAAACACTATAGCCTGAAATCAATGGTTGAGGATACGGGAACACGGCACGGGAGACCGAAGCCTCAAAAACACTTTAATACCCGAAGGTAGCGCGAGAGACCGGAGTCTCAAAACATTTTGTCACTACACGATTGATGACCATCTCGGAGGTCGACCGCTTCGCCCAAACGGGGCGGACAGAACAGCTGAACACTAACCCTTCTTAAGCATGCTTAATTATCCCATACCTTGACACTTCAGGCTCGACAACACAATAATTCACCAGACAATACATAACAAAAACAATATTCAAATTAAGACTCTTATATAATATAAATCCATAACAAGGACACTAGCACATTAATATCACGAATCAAAGGCACACACATATTCCATGCAATAGGGAGAAACCGTGCAAAGTGAAACAAAAGAAACACCTTCAGAAAATAAGGCAAGCAGGAAGGGCCTCTGTCGCGATCGCGACAAGTGTCGCGCTCGCGACAGAGCACGGGGTACTTCCTCACGAGGTCGCGCCAAGGGCATCCTCGCGACGAAGCACTCGCGGCAGAATTTCACGGAGCCGAGCTCTGTCGTGCTCGCGACAAGCGTCGCGATCGCGACAGTGACCAGTTCCTTCCTCCTCGCGCGCACGCTCGGCAGCACGCCCGCGCGGAGGTTTCCGCGACCAAGCTCTCTGTCGCGCTCGCGACAAGCGCCGCGATCGCGACAGAGGGCTCTTCAAGAACAAGGGGCCAAGTCCGCCTTCTGTCGCGATCGCGGCACTTGTCGCGATCGCGACAGAACCCAGATTTGCCCAATTCTGCACTTTTTCCTACTCTTTTCACACGCAACTCTTCATACATGCACACAACATATTCAAAACACTTACCTCTCGCCTCCAGCACATCACCGCATCATTCACAAGCCACATAAACACATTTACACTATAATCAACTATAATTTTCCACAAGAACACACTCACAATCCAACTCAAATACACTAATAGGGCATGCTCAATTCTGAAAACGCATAACATCGTCACTATATCACTTGCACTTCACTATAAGTCACTACACAATTTAAACATGCATTCATAAAATACTCAAGATTACACATAACATGCAAACACTAGCTAGGGTTAATCCAAGGAGAAAAAAAATAGGGGAGAAACCACAATCTATAACACAGCTCATAACACTTGCATGTACCCAAAACACATTCAAGAGCACAGCTCCCATACATCATCAAATAAACTCCCAAACCTGGAAATCGCAGCTTCAAACCGAGCACCTCACGAATCCACTTTATCCTTGCCCTTGCTCTTCCTTCTCTCTTCCGATTCTTGCACAAAAACCCAGCCACAATACACTCAAATCAGACCCAAACACAATCAAAATCAGAAATCCAAGAACAAGAAACAAAAACGAGACCCCAATCCGAACTCCACCACATACCTTCAACACTACCAGCTCAAACCTTCAAGATTACCACTCACAACACAAAGAAGCACAAGAGAAAAGGGATGAGAGCAGTAAAATGGAAGAAGGAGAGAGAGAGAGGACGGAAATTGAAGAAGAAAGGGAAGAAATGAGATAGCTTCCACGGGAAGCTTAACCCAAAAGCTGCCCCTCCCTTCCTCTCTCATACTTTTCATTAAATGCTCACCAACCCTTGCCACTTGTCACCTTCTTAGAGAATCAATCAATCCATCTTAACTCATCCACTTATGGCACCATACACTAACCACACCAAAGCCTTACTAACACAAATATCTTCCAATGCACCAAACACTCACTCACACCATAATTTATCTTATAATTCCACTTACCTCTAAGGCACCATGCACCACAAACCACACAATAAAAACCTTAAGTCCACTAACACCCTACAACTATACACTATAAACACACACTAATATTCCATTCACTTCACTTAACACTTAATTAATTACTTCCTTTAACACAAAATTCTTAAATGTCCAAAATTCTTCTTACCCAAATTATGAAAATACCCTCACTTATCCGACTTAAAACACAGATTCCGACCAGGCCCTATTTGGGTTGTTACAAGAGATGTGGAGAAAAATGAAGAAATTAGGTGGAGAATGGAAGGAGAAGAATTCGGCCTAAGGAGAAGATGAAGTGGCTGCTGGATTTATGCAGATTTTTCTAGAGAAATCTGGCTTTTGGATGTTTATATAGGGGTCTTGATGGGCTGGGCTTGGTCCAATCAAGTTGGGCCAACCAATTCTAAGTCCAATTAGGTTTTTAAGCCCATTTTCCATTTCAAAATTATTTTTATCACTTTCCAAATTTATTTTAACCCAAAATAAGTTCCACATTTCTTAAAATATATAAATTAGGCTCCACATAAAATTGCACCTCAATTCGAGACCATTTTTCGGTCCGATAATTTCTTACGAGTCCTATAAGTCAATTTTCTGTTTCACCGTAAAATTTATTTTTTCTAACCATTTGATTCTTCACATTATTTAAAGTAAATCCATATTTTTACATAATTTTTTTTTAGGTCCATAACACCATCTAAAGCCTAGTCAAACTAGTCATATTGCAGTCAAATTGGTCTGACTGGTTCGATTCACTAGTTGAACTAGTTTGGTTCACTGTTCATCATTCCCTCTCTTTTTGCTCTTAATGGCCTATTTAACCTTGGTTTCAACTCAATCAAGGTCTATTTTCGGTCCGATTCACCAATTTTCCAATGTTGCCGTAAAATTACTTTTTTCTGCCAAATTGTCCTGCACATTATTCTAAGTCCATCTATACCTTCAGATAACTTTTCAAAAATCATTTACTATATTTAAAGAATCGGTCAAATTTTGGTCAAACCTGGTTACTATTTGAACTGAACCAGAGACTTTTCTTCTTTTTTACTTTTGAGGACCTAATTGACCTCATTTTCACTCCAAATTATATTGTTAGACTCCTTATAACTTATATTTTACAATAGTTCAATAAAATATTTTTAACCTGCTGCTGTAGTTTTCACCTAGAGAACTTCCCAGGGAGGTCACCCGACCTAGGATTTCTCTTACCTTCGCACATTTAACCTTTTAACTCCTTTGTAATTCAAGTTATTAATGTTGTTATTTTCACCCCCAAACCACACTATTCACTCTACAAAATTCACTGGTCATTACTATACCGGTATTCGAGCCATTACATGCCGGCCGTGATAATTTTGGGCCATTATAAGATCACTTGCCAGCGAATAAGGTCATGAGAGAGTGTCCACCGCAAGAACTATTGCATTTTTAGATTTGTTTCTTTTTGTGCTTCGACCTGAAGCGATAGCTTTTAGTGAGATTGTTCTTCCGGCAAGAAGGGAGAGAAGGAGAGAGGGAAGACCACAAAAAAATAAAAAAGAAAAAACCCAGATCCAGCAAGGAGGAAGCAGATATTTATTTTTTTTTGCCATGAGGAAGCAGAGATCTATTTTTTTTTTAAATTTTCTTGGTCAGAGTTGTTGGATTTTGATTTGTTATTTATGTGTGTTGGTTGGATTTTGATATGAGGATCTGTTATTTGTTGGATTTTCTTGGTTGAATTTGCCTGAAGAAGCAAAGATCGAGTTTTTCAGTTCAGGCTCCGAAACTTTTGAGTTATTCGGATCGAGCCCCATAGAATAGTTAGGGTCTGTTTGGGTGGGAGATATAAGGAAATTTTGGATTTCAAGGTTTTTGGGTCAGTTCGGGTTTGACACAAATTCGACTGGTGCACACCCTTATATGTAACAGTTGATATTCATTTCAAATATCATTAACTAAATTAATAATAAATTTTGATACTGACACTGAAATTACAGTAGGCTATTGCAATTTTAATGTAAAAAATTTTCAGTTTTGTGTGGGTACCACTCTTTGAAATTATAGTGACGTGTTGTGATTTTGAAAATCACTTTATTTTCTTAAATACTTTTCAAAATAATCCACTTCTCAAATTATTTTTTAAAAAATATAATTTTTAAAAATATTTTCCAAAAAAGAGATAATTATTAGAGTAAAAATTTTATCTTTTAATTTTTAATGATGTGACACTTATGAATTTACGCTTTATGTGAAACTTATGAATCTACGCTTTATGTGACACATATGAATCTACGGAATAACTTAGCCCCATTAATACTACTAAACTGATAAATAGCAAATACTCAAAAACTTTGATGGATATATTCTAAAAGCAAAATGTGACGCGCGCCGGACCCCGCGGCCGCCCCTCTGATCGCCCGCTTGAGGGCGATCGAGCAAGTGAGGATCCGTTGGCAACTTGTAAAGATATTTACAAGTGCGTCTATTTTGGGCAACTAGGAGGTTTCATGGAGTCGCCACCCAATAGAACATTGGGAAAGTTTCTCTCGCCTCGGAGAGCCTAAGACTGCGCTTAGTATCCATTTTGGGCCAACTAAAGGGGTCTTGGAGGGTAAACGTCTTGCCCTAAGGAGCCTAGGATTAACGTCAAAGTCTCGTGACATAAGAGGTGTCATGGAGGTCATAGTTCCAATGAGTGATTGGATAGACCTCTCGCCTCTTTGAGCCCAAAGACCAGAGCTGGGTTCGGGACTTCTCATCTATTTCTACCTTGATTATTTTATGATCAAATTTTAATTTCCATTAATTCGCTCTCTCTCCACACGATGCAATTGAATCAAAGCGCATTTATTCATATTTGGAAAGCGGTAAATGAACGAGTAAATAATGAAAGCGATAAATTACAATAACACAAGGAGCGGAATACAACTCCCTTTTATAAATATGCAATACATACACAAATCGGGGCATTGCTTATTTTGAGGACTTTGGTCCTCGCATGCATCATTATTAAAATGGATATTTCTATTGTGAGGATTTTATTAGATAAAAATAGGACATTGGGTCCTTGATTTTATGAAGAATTCAGTTTATTAAATATAAAACGTTTGGTCGATTTTTACATTAGCGAGAAATACAACAATTTTGTCATATATAGGAGAAACAATAAATAAATACATGAAATGCAAAAGAGAGGAGGATAGGGAACTAAACCAGGCGAACTTTCCATATACGGGAGAACTCCCTCAGGCTCCAGCCAGTCCAAGAAACAAGAACATACTCTCACAAAACAAGCCAAAAGGATGTTAAAATACAGAAGAAAAGCTATAAATAAACATAAAAATTTGAGTGAACAAAAAAGGAAAGAAAAAGATTTGAAAATTTGGGACAGAACCCACCGACTGGCTATACTGAATGACTGGCGGGCGTCGGTCAAGGTGACCAATACAGCCCGTCGCTCACTCGAAGGGAGCTGTCTGTGAGGGTGACCGACGAGTTATGCTTAAAGGTGACCGACGGGCGTCGGTCAAAGTAGATGACCCGTCGGTCACCACTGTCCCAGAAAAAAACAGAAACTTTTCAAAAAGCAAAAAACACAAATTTTACATAGACTCGAGAAGAATAGAAGCAAGAAATACAAAAAGGGGACAAGAGCAAAGATAATATCGAAAATGAAGGTAAAAAAGGGACAGAAAAGGGTCCAGAATATTTACCCTCAGAACAACCTTTTGGTTGGATTCCTTGTTGTTGTCTGGCTTCCCGCACGCTCCACGAGAAGGTCCGAACAAAAAGATCAAATGTAGAAGATAGAATATGTCTTCAACAGTTCGACGAAAATTGAGTTTCGGAAATCAAAAACCCGTGAAAAAATTAACTAGATCCTCTTTCTTTTGAAGATTGGATTCTTGAATTAGTTAGATCTTTTTAGAAATATGTTTGTTGGAAGAGAGAGAAAACACGCGTGAATTTTGGCAGAGTTTCCCCTCTTTTTGCAAAATTTTCCAACCCCTTTTTATGAGGAAAATCAAAGCTTTTATAGGCCAGGGGTGACCGACGGGCGTTTGTGGTTCATCGACGGGCGTCGGAAGAATCCTACTGACACAAGGATTCATCCGACAGCCCTGCAACCTGACCGACGGGCCTGCCATTTTGACCGACGGGCGACGGAAGAATCCTTCTGATACAAGGATTCATCCGACGGTCCTGCCACCTGACCGACGGGCTGTCCCCTGACCGACGGGCTGGCCGTCCGTCGAGAAAAACATACTTTTTGGACTTTAAAAACTCCACGTTTTCTCCCCTTCTGCCTACGAAAGGTAAAAAGATTCGTTTCTCGTGGAGCATGGGACTAAAGCCTCTGAATCCAAACCATTTGTATAGGCTCGGATGCCGATTTCATCATAGGGTAATCTCTGATCCAGACCGCTCTGGGACACGGTGCTTACAGTTGCCCCCAGTTTTGGGGAAACTAGTGCACGAGCGCCTAGATGAGCCAAAACTCAGAGAAAGGATAGAAAGGAAGAAATTGTACCTGTGGCGGTTCTTACTTTCCGTGCCTTTTACCGAGTAGACCTCGTCTCAGTCTGTTCGGCGGGTGAAGATATCCTTATCGGTCTCGTCTCGACCTGTGGGTGTTGGTGAGATGTAGCATTCTCTAGCCACGACCTTCATATGAAGAGCAGTGTTTCTTTAACCACAAAATTCGATTGTTTCTGCTGGCCTCGTTTCGGCTTGCGCAGTGTTGAGGAGATGTAGCACTCTCTGACTACAAACCCAGTGTGAAGAGCAGTGTTTCTCTAACCGCAGCTTCTGCTTCTGCTGGCCTCATCTCGGCTCGCGCAGTGTTGAGGAGATGTAGCACTCTCTGACTACAAACTCGATGCGAAGAGTAGTGTTTCTCTAACCGCAGCTTTGACTGGTGAGAAACGGTACTCTCTGACCACAGTCTCGAGGTGAAGAGTAGTATTCTTTAACTACAACTTCGATTGTTGAGAAGCGGTACACTCTGACTACAATCTGTGCTCGTTGGCATTCTCTTGCTAACCCCCATCCGGTCAGTATAAAGTCTGATCTGCTAACCCCCATCTGGCTAGTACGGTTTTCTGATCTGCTAACCTCCATTCGGTTGCAAGGTGTGTAGTAATCTCTTACTACCACGTGAACTGTGAGATAAGGTACTCTCTGACCGTAATCTTGATTTTGTGGAGGAGGAGACCTCGCTGGGTTCCCTTTCCAAGAAGACATGAATCTTAGGTGCTCATGTTCGGACTTTTGATCGATGCTTGTGTCCGGATCAATGTTTCTCTGTACCTGTGTGATAAAAGGTTTTGTTAATTCATGTTTGAGTTATTATCTTTTTAACATGTCCATGAATGATGTGGTTTTGTTTTATTTACCATGTCATGTTTCATTTATATTCTTTCTTCTATTAAGTTGTCATTTTTCAAATCTTGGTTATCTTTTGTTATTATTTTCCCTTTCGTTTGTTATGTCGTCATCATTTTGGAATATGAGTAAATGTGAGAACATACACTTATCTGTAATATGAACGAATCATAAATAACTGAATAAATGTACAAAACTGAAAATAAAAGTTTTACACTAGAAATATCCACTTTTGTACAATGTATATACAAGTGAAAATGTATAAAAATACAAAAAATGACTCCCTGAACATCAGAGGGGCGCGTAGTCGGAGGGCTCCTCATCAGGATTCTCATCGTCTGAGATATGCATCGTCCCCGGCTGAGGTGGAGGTGGAGCTGACTGTGTCGGAGGTGGAGGCTGAGCCGTGGAAGATCCCGCCCCAGCATCGTGGGTCTGTCTAAACCTGATCTGAGCATAGCCATCCTAGAAGGGCCGGGTGCACGTCCTCATGAACTCCAGTCTCTGAGACTGTGCCTCCTAACTTCTTGAATGCCTGGCTCATCTGAGTAGTCTGCTCGCTGGCGGTCCTCCTCATCTGATCTAGGCGCTGCTCCGTCTGCTCCCTAATTAATGCTCGTGATTAATGCTATGCTGATGTATGCATCTGCCAGGTGGATTTTTACCGACGGGCAGGCCGTCTCTTGTGAGCGACGGGTAGGCCGTCGGTGGTGCTTCTCTATAAATTCCTCCAAAAATTTTGATTTTTGTGTCTCTTCATTTTCCCAACATCTTGAACCCCTCATTCTTCTCAAAATGTCTTCCCCTCTTCTCCAAAGAATGCACCGCATCCTAGATGACAAGCACACTTGGGAAAAAGGCGCCCTTTCTTCTTTGTCTAGGCTAAAATATCTGCGTCGGGTCAAAGTTGACCAGAACCTTCTTCTAGCGGCGACTCACTTCTGAAACCCCCAGTTTCACGTCTTCCGGTTCACTTATCAGGAGTTGTGCCCACTGCCTGAGGAGTTAGCTGCCATTCTTGGAGCCTGGTATCCCCCTAACGTTCTACCCTGCGTCCCCCGTTGCGGTCTATTCCAGACTCGGGATATAGCTATGGCTCTCGGCATACCCCCTTCTGAGGCCGTTCGGCTGGTTTCTCCTAGCTCTTCCTTTACTTTGGAGCCACTGATCGAGGCTCTAGATCGGTTCACTGATGTCCCCACTTACCGGGTAAGCATCATATTTCTGTTTTGCATGACAAACTTTCTCACTGTGGTTCCAGGGGTTTGACAGGCGACCCTCGCCTGTTCGGGGTCCTGAGCGACTTCCATCGGGGATCATCACCCTTCCCACTTATTTTAGCTGAAACCATCTTGGGTTTGGACTCTGTGAGCTCTGGATCCACCACTACTTTCACCGGCAGCCCCTTATTGCTCCAGGTACATCATTATTTAAAGGTAGTGCGTCCCTTGTGGATTTTCACACTAACTTTTCTTAGCGGGAGGTGCGTCCTTTCGGATTTTCACACAACCCTTTGCCTTACTTTTGCCTGAAGTAAACCCTACTTACTCCAGCGGCTTTTTTTTTTGATCTGGCTGCAAGAGAAACTGAGGATGCTGTCTGAGCCACCTCCTCGGGTCATCCCACAGTACTTACCGAGCCATTTTCTTTTGCGTCGACGGATGTATGAGTGTGCCACTGCTGGTGAAGGCATTACCAGATTCGGTGACCTGTCAGATGACGATATCAGTTTCACGTCAGCCTGACTCCCACTGTCTTATGTGGTCATTGATGGGCCATCGGGGTGTGTTCCCCTCTGTGGGCTCCGTCAAGCCACTTTCTGCATCATTTCTCGATGTGCACGTCAGCTTGGGATGACCCAGGATGTGGTGAGGGTTCCCTTATTTTTTCGGGGAGGAGCTCTTTCGGCTGCCTTCGCCTCAAGGTATCATGAGCTGTGGAGCAAACTACCAGTGAAGACTGTTATTCCGAGGTTCGGCGATCATTCTGTGGCTTCAACCAGCGAGTACAAGAAATGGGCCCTTAGTCCAGCATCTGATAATAGGACACGAGGGCTCAAGCATCTGGTTGGCGAGAGCAGTGGCAGGACTTAGCTTAGCTTACATATGTATTTCTTTTGGTGTTACATTTCTTTTTAATGCAGAACTAGAAAATGACGAAAATGAAAAGAATAATATTTGTTCTATTTCACGAAATTGTGTACATTTCCATGTAATTTCATCATACATGATCAGTTTTGACATTAATTCGACCGTGTACGCCCTATTAATACATGAAACCAAATTTTAACAGCATCAACTCCTGTTACCAATTGGCCCTCTCGGGTTTTCACGATTGGACATTTTCTCTCGTGCCTCTTATTTTTGCACAGGATGCCTTTTTCGGTTTTCACCCTGTCAAGGTGCTCAATTTTAGCACGGCCGCCTTTTTTCGGTTTTCAACCTGCAGGGCATTTTATTCTCTTCTTTTTATTTTTGGTCTTTAGCCATGGAACCTTTTGAGTCTGTCAACATTGATCGGTTCTTTGAATTCATTTCCATCGCTATCCGACAAGATTGCAGCTCCTTTGGACAACAGCTTTTTAAGGATATACGGCCCCTCCCAGGTTGGTTTGAATTTTCCTCTAATATCCGGTATACCTGGTCTCATCTGCTTGAACACTAAGTCCCCTTCCTTTAGCGGATGCTTTCTCACCTTCTTCCCGAATGTCTTGGCCAACCTCTTCTGGTAGACCTGATTGTGATAATAAGCCTTCAGCCTACTCTCATCCAGTAAGTTTAAGTGCTGTAGCCTCTGTCGTGCCCATTCAGCCTCCAGAATTTGGGCTTCCATAATCACCCTCAACGATCGGAGCTCTATCTCAACTGGCAATACTGCCTCCATCCCGTATACCAGAGGATATAGCGTAGCGCCCGTAGATGTCCTTATCGTTGTCCTGTATCCCCACAGTACGAAGGGTAGCTTCTCTGCCCAGTCTTTGTAAGTTTGGACCATCTTGGATAGGATCCTCTTCACATTTTTATTGGCGGCCTCTACTGCCCCATTAGCTTGTGGTCGGTAGGGAGAGGATCCATGGTGCTTGATACTATATTTCTCAAGGAGCTTCCTGGTTTCCCCCATGAACTGCAACCCATTGTCAGACACTATGTGGTGAGGGAGGCCATATCTGCAGATCAGATTTCTCTCTATGAACTTGGCCATATCCCTTGCGTCAATCTTTTTGAAGGATTCTGCCTCTACCCATTTGGTAAAATAGTCAATTGCGACTATGATGTATCTGTGTCCGTTAGATGCCGTAGGGTGAATCTCTCCAATGATATCTATCCCCCAAGCAGCGAAAGGCCAAGGCGATGTCAGGTTGTGTAGATCTGATACTGGCAGATGTCTCAAATCTGTGTACTGTTGGCATAACTGGCATTGCTTGACATACTTTGAGCAGTCATTATCCATCGTAAGCCAATAGAAGCCTTGCCTCATGATCTTCTTTGCCAGAGTTAAACCGTTCATGTGAGCCCCACAGACGCCTGCATGGGTCTCCTCCATTACCTCGCAGGCTTCTTTTTCATTTAAGCACCTGAGCTGAATCCCGTCTGCCTGTCTTTTATACAACACTCCTTCCAAGGATATGAACTGAGTAGATAGCTTCCGGATCATTCTCTGGTCTTTCTCGGTAGCTTCCTTTGGAAACCTAGCGTTTTCCAAATAATTCATAATATCAAAGTACCATGGTTTCCCATCAGCCACTTCTACTTCCATTACTAGCTTGATCTCAAAGCTGGGCTTCTCAGAACTCAAAATCAGCACTGGTTTCATAGCTACCCCTTTAGGATTATCCCACATCGACACTAGGGTTGCCAACGCATAAGCTAGACGGTTCTCATCTCTTGGCACAAAGTGGAAAGTGCAGTTTTCAAACTGCGCACATGTCTCTTTCAAATATTCAACATAGGGTACCAGCCGCTCTTCTTTTACAGCCCACTCACCTCGGATCTGGTTAATCACCAAGGATGAGTCACCAAAGACTTCTATGTTCTTTGCCCCCAAAGCAGCTAAAGCTTCTAACCCGAAAGTGCATGCTTCATATTTGGCTTCATTGTTGGTTACTTTGTACCTCAACTTCTTGGCTAGAGGGAGTTTCTCATTATCTGGGGTTGTTAAAATAATTCCAACTCCAGCCCCCTTGTTATTCACTGCCCCGTCGAAGTGTAACTGCCATCCTTCGATAGAAATCACGACTATACTCTCATCAGGAAAGGTGAACTCGGGAGTGTCCCCTTGAATAGGATGCTCAGCAAGAAATTCGGCTACGGCTCGCCCTTTAATAGTTTTATGAGTGATGTATTCCACATCAAACTCCTGTAGCAAAAGCAACCACCTCCCCATCTTACCAAGCAAAGACGGCGCTTCTTGCAAATATCTCAACGGATTCTGCTTGGCCACTGCCTGAACTTTGTACGAATGGAAATAATGCCTCAGCTTCTTTGATGCCCAAATCATTGCGAGGCAGATCTTCTCTACCTCAGCATATTTTATCTCATAAGCCAGGAACTTCTTGCTGAGGTAATAAACTGCGAATTCCACTCCAAATTCATCCTCCTGAGCCATCATGGCACCCACAGAACTGCCTACCACTGCCAGATACAGGATAAGTGGTTTGACTGGTTGTGACGGCCTTAACACTGGCAAATTCAACAGATATTCCCTGATGCTGTCAAAGGCTTTCTAGCAGTCTTCGTTCCAGACCATAGGCTGATTCTTTTTGAGCAGCTTAAAAACGGGCTCGCATATCGAAGTGAGCTTGGCAATGAATCGGCTGACGTACTGCAGCTTGCCCAGGAAGCTCCTTACATCCTTCTCTTTTTGCGGCACGGGCATCTCTCTGATGGCCTTTACCTTGTCCGGGTCAATTTCTATTCCCCTCTGGCTGATGACATGTCCCAACAGTTTCCTTGAAGTTACTCAGAAGATACACTTCTTGGGGTTAAGTCGCAGATTGTACTTATCAATCCTGGTGAAGAACTTCTCTAGAGCTTCAAAATGGCCCTCTCGGGTGGCTGACTTGACCATCATGTCATCGACATATACCTCCACCTCCTTGTGGATCAGGTCGCTTAGGATCTTGGTCGCCATCCTCTGGTATGTGGCCCCTGCATTTTTTAAGCCAAAAGGCATAACTCGGTAGGCATAGGTCCCCCGCTCTGTGATGAAAGCGGTCTTAACCCGGTCAGCTATCTTGTTTAGGATCTAGTTATAGCCCACATAACCATCCCCAAAGCTGTACATCGCGCAGTTGGCGGCACTGTCTATCAACACATCAATGTGGGGTAGTGAAAAATCATCTTTAGGGCAGGCCTTGTTCAGATCTCGATAATCCACACATACCCTGAACTTCCCATTTTTCTTCGCTACAGGGACTATGTTTGCCAACCATGTAGGATACTGCACTTCAACAAGGAACTTGGCCTCAATCTGCTGCCGAATCTCCTCTTTGACCTTGTCTGCCCATTCTGGCCTGAGCCTTCTCAACTTCTGTTTTACAGGCTTATGGTCTGGATAAGTCAGGATAGCATGTTCTGCTACGTTCCGATCGATCCCTTGCATGTCTTCATAGGTCTAGGCAAAGACTTTTTCATATTTTCTTATTATTCTCTCAAATTTTTCTCTCTCATCAGGAGTTATATTTGATGCTATTAGAATTTCCTTCGGATTTTCCGAGGTTCCAAGATTAAAAGGCGTTGTATCAGTGGAATCAATATCAAAAATTGATGGAATATGATCATGTTCATGCATGTTGAGATTATTGGAAACATCGCACAAGTAAGAGAAATCATTTGCCTTACTAATAATATTATAATTGTCATTTACATCATAAAAAAGTTCTGGAATAAAAAGACAATCTGAGCTAGAGTCTTCTTCTGCCTCCCTAGAGGTTGATGCTGCTGCAGCTTGCTCATCGGCTTCTTGATTCAGCAGAGGCCCTTCAGGTATGTTTGAGGAAATCTTTAAATTCCCAATTTTCAATTCTGTTCCTGCCATCTTTTCTTTCCCCTTCTGCCTAGCAATCAACATCCATTCTGTGACTACCTCTTCGGGCTCACCTCTGTCCCAAGCAATGCACTGAGTCATGACCTCTTCATCCCAGAAGCTCTCAGCAGTCTTGATAACTCCGACATCCTAGTCAAATACATCGTTGAAGATCTCAAATCCGGGGACAATCCTCCCATTCACCCATTGCGGCTCGTTTTCACCCGTATAAGCACATGCTGAGGATGCTGGTATGAAACTTTTTGAGATATGAGGGATCTTATCTGCCGTCTTCTTCTTGCCAAAACCGCCTCTGTACCCTAGACCCTTCCGGCTCTTCTGACCTTGAGTGGTGATCGCAATCTGCAGCCCCTGAGAGTTTCTACCCAAACCAACCCCAGGGAGATAGTGCATCTTTTTCATCATGTTAACCACCGCTGGGTTATCTACTGGTCCGTGCTCTTCTCCTATCATTGACAAGTGGAAGCCACTAAATGGCTGATTAGCAATTTCAAGAGCCGACACCTGATTCTCCCTGGCTGCCTTAATAGTTACCACCTCCCCTTCATGTGGGAACTTTATCATTTGATACAGCATGGATGGTACTCCTCCTAGTCTGTGAAACCAAGGCCTCCTAAGCAGGGCTGAGAAATTAGCTGGAATGGGCAGAACCACAAACTCTACTTCTACCTCAATGGGTCCCGTTTTGACCAGGGTCTTGAATGTTCCCGAGGCTTGTCTTCTTGAATTATCATAGGCTATAATCGTCAAATCTGATTCACTGAGCATATCCTCACTCAATCCAAAAACCTGAAGAGTTATCAGAGGGCAAACATTGATAGAAGATCCATCATCTACCATAACGCAAGCGGTGTGCTTGCCGTTAATCTGTGCTTTGATATACAGGGGTCGGTTATGATCGCGGCCTTCGACTGGCAGGTCGGCATCGAAAAAAACCAATCTCTCCCCCGATCCTCCTTTAACTAGACCTAAAAGCTCTGATGGGGAAATTGTGGTGGCAACAGTAGACTCAGTCAAGGCCTCTACCACTTTCTGTCTGTGAGAAGGGGACTGTCTTAAGAGATCCCAGATGGATATCTGAGCCGTGGTCCTTTTCAACTGCTTAACAATCTGGTTCTCCTCCGGTTCCTTTTTCGTCGATGGCTGCGCTGGTTCTGGTACCCTTGTAATCTCAGGGACCACTCTCCCACTTCTTATCACAGCCCCTACCTCTTCTTCATCCTCATCAGATCTCCACAGATCTAAGTTTGTCTCTCCTTCCTCTTCGGCCTCTTCACCGCTCTCATTGCTCGACCAACAATCAATGGTCGCTACAATTATTTTTCCTTCTCTATCCTCAGAACAAACAACAGCAATACTCTTGCTCCCATATAAGCCTTGCAGTATGTACCACTCTGGCAAGCTGGATCCGATCATAAAAACTGGTGGCGGCACGGCATTATAACCAGGCTTCTTCTTGGATTCCCTCTTCTCAGGGTCAAAAATCTGCTTGTCATCAATTAGATCTTGAATAGAGTGTCTTAGCGCCTTACAATTGTCTGTTGATGGCCTGTGTACTGATGAAATGCATAGTATTCATTGTCCTTGTGACTTGGCTTCCCTTGCGTTTTAGCTGGCCTAGGAGCCAAAGGTTGCAACTTTCCTTCCTTCATCAAGCGCCTCAAAACCAAAGATAAGGGTTTCCCTAGGTTTGAAAATTTCCTCGCGGGCTGGATGTCAGTAGCGGACACCTCAACAGATCTTCTGGTGCTGCTACTGGGACCAGTTGGCCTACTGGTTCCTTGACCGATGTTAGCCCTTTTTGCAAAACTATCATCTCTAGCTTTTCGGGCCAAGAATTCTCCCTCCGCCTCAGTGGCTATGTCTTTTAAAGACTCCCAATCCTTCAGCCCTTTCATCTTCAGACCATCCTTCAAATACGGGCTTGCATTCTTGATAAACAGGCGGATCTGGTCTTGGGTGTCTGGCTTTCTTCGCATTTCCATTACCCTGTTCCGCCAGCGGGTGAGATAGTCGTGAAAAGATTCCCCAGCCTTCTGCTGGAGCAATTCAAGGTCCTTAAGAGTCACCTCCATCCTGGTGTTGCAATCATATTGCCTCAAGAACTCCTCTGTGAGTAGATCCCAATCTTCCTTAGTTCGACGATCGAGGCTATGATACCAGTCAATGGCAGGGCCAGTCAGACTCAAACAAAAGTACTCCACCTTTTGCCTCTTAGACAAAGTGGTCTCTTTCATGACCAGAGAGTACTGCTTCACATGGGCAGTCGGGTCAGAGGTACCGTCAAATTTTGGCACATCAGGCATCTTGAAATTGTAAGGAATCGAGTCTTCTCCCTCTAATTCTTTATCCTCCGGGTTCATCCCCTGACCTCTACTCAGCATACGGGCCATGGCTTCAAACCTCTCTTCTATCTTCTTCAGAATGAACTCATCAGTTTGGGGTGCCTTCCCTCTCTCAGATATAATACTCATTTTGTCGTCTTCGTCATCTCTGTCATCATCTATCCTCAGCACTGGTCTTCTCCTCTGACCTCCCGAAGCTACTGACCTCAGCTCTATTGGTGGCGACCGAATAGGCTCTTCTTGTCTCTCAGCTCTTGCCTCTTCTTGCTCATTTTGTCTCATGGGAGGAGGAGGTGGTGGATTATGCGGAGCATTCTGTTGTGCCAAAGCAGTTAGCATGTTCATCATTTTACCCTTAAACTCTTCAAACCGTCGTCCCACTTCTTCTGCAATCATAGCCCTGGTGGCATCATTACCCCTCGGTGAGTTTGCCATCTCAAATACGGTACAGCTGACTTCCGGTAAGATCTCTAGAAGGCCTTCTCTATTTAGCAGTTCAGATACAAGAACTCGGATCAACCGTCCGGTAGGTGCTCTAGTCCACCTAGGCAGATCTATGATGGCTGCAGGGATAAGGCGTTAAATGTGATGCATGGAATGCAGATGCAATGCATGATTGTGATATGAAACACGCACAAAACACAAGCAAGTAGGTAGGTCGTTTCGCCCTTATTTCTCCCACACATATGGTCGTGCGGTCTCTTTCCTAGGCGGGATTAGCCCAAGGGTTAGCGGGGGACCCAATGGACGCGCATGGTGCACGGCAAAAAACCGGCAGCACGACACTCCTATGCTAATGAACAAGCGAATGGATAATGATCATCATGTATTTAGACATTCTAAAAATTTCGACATGGCCCTACCGGGGCATGAAAGCCTTTGGCTAGGTTACCAAGCAAGACATCTGGACTCACCCAATACATAAGGATCCATACAGCAAGCATGGAATTACGGTTCATATCACCTATGGAAAGTAGCTACGGCCATTACATGAGCTTTAGACAAGGGAGATGTTACTTTAGGGCTACCCAAGCATGATTCCTGCCGACGGGTCTAGCTCATCACAAGCATAACGATCGATCGGGTCATCATTTGATATACCATTAGGTACAAAGTTTGGGCTGGTGATTATCCTTAACACTTCCCCACATTGAGTGAACGTAGGGTTGTGCTTTGGGAATGCACCGAGGTTAAGAAGGGACCAATCTAGCATATTCTAAGGCTCTAATGGGATGTAAATGCAAATTTGAAAGAAAGAGAATTTATGAATTAAACTTTGATCATAAATGTTAAGCGAGGTATTTTCAAATCGAAGTCTCGAACCATAAGTCCCAAGCGGAGTCGCCACTGTGACGCGCGCCGGACCCCGCGGCCGCCCCTCTGACCGCCCGCTTGAGGACGATCGGGCAATTGAGGATCCGTTGGCAACTTGTAAGGATATTTACAAGTGCATCTATTTTGGGCAACTAGGAGGTTTCATGGAGTCGCCACCCAATAGAACATTGGGAAAGTTTCTCTCACCTCGGAGAGCCTAAGATTGTGCTTAGTATCCATTTTGGGCCAACCAAAGGGGTCTTGGAGGGTAAACCTCTCGCCCTAAGGAGCCTAGGATTAACATCAAAGTCTCGTGACACAAGAGGTGTCTTGGAGGTCATAGTTCCAATGAGTGATCGGATAGACCTCTCGCCTCTTTGAGCCCAAAGACCAGAGCTGGGTTCGGGACTTCTCATCTATTTCTACCTTGATTATTTTATGATCAAATTTTAATTTCCATTAATTTGCTCTCTCTCCACACGATGCAATTGAATCAAAGTGCATTTATTCATATTTGGAAAGCGGTAAATGAACGAGTAAATAATGAAAGCGATAAATTACAATAACACAAGGAGCGGAATACAACTCCCTTTTATAAATATGCAATACATACACAAATCGGGGCATTGCTTATTTTGAGGACTTTGGTCCTCGCATGCATCATTATTAAAATGGATATTTCTATTGTGAGGATTTTATTGGATAAAAATAGGACATTGGGTCCTTAATTTTATGAAGAATTCAGTTTATTAAATATAAAACGTTTGGCTGATTTTTACATTAGCGAGAAATACAACAATTTTGTCATATATAGGAGAAACAATAAATAAATACATGAAATGCAAAAGAGAGGAGGATAGGGAACTAAACCAGGCAAACTTTCCATATACGGGAGAACTCCCTCAGGCTCCAGCCAATCCAAGAAACAAGAACATACTCTCACAAAACAAGCCAAAAGGATGTTAAAATACAGAAGAAAAGGTATAAATAAACATAAAAATTTGAGTGAACAAAAAAGGAAAGAAAAAGATTTGAAAATGTGGGACAGAACCCACCGACGGGCTATGTTGAATGACCGGCGGGCGTCGGTCAAGGTGACCAATACAGCCCGTCACTCACTCGAAGGGAGTCGTCTGTAAGGGTGACCGACGGGTTATGCTTAAAGGTGACCGACGGGCGTCGGTCAAAGTAGATGACCCGTCGGTCACCACTGTCCCAGAAAAAAACAGAAACTTTTCAAAAAGCAAAAAACACAAATTTTACACAGACTCGAGAAGAATAGAAGCAAGAAATACAAAAAGGGGACAAGAGCAAAGATAATATCGAAAATGAAGGTAAAAAAGGGACAGAAAAGGGTCTAGAATATTTACCCTTAGAACAACCTTTTGGTTGGATTCCTTGTTGTTGTCTGGCTTCCCGTACGCTCCATGAGAAGGTCCGAACAAAAAGATCAAATGTAGAAGATAGAATGTGTCTTCAACAGTTCGACGAAAATTGAGTTTCGAAAATCAAAAACCCGTGAAAAAATCAACTAGATCCTCTTTCTTTTGAAGATTGGATTCTTGAATTAGTTAGATCTTTTTAAAAATGTGTTTGTTGGAAGAGAGAGAAAATGCGCGTGAATTTTGGCAGAGTTTCCCCTCTTTTTGCAAATTTTTCCAACCCCTTTTTATGAGGAAAATCAAAGTTTTTATAGGCCAGGGGTGACCGACGGGCGTCTGTGGTTCACCGACGGGCGTCGAAAGAATCCTACTGACACAAGGACTCATCCGACGGCCCTGCAACCTGACCGACGGGCCTGCCATTTTGACCGACGGGCGTCGGAAGAATCCTTCTGACACAAGGATTCATTCGACGGTCCTGCCACCTGACCGACGGGCTGTCCCCTGACCGACGGGCTGGCCGTCCGTCGAGGAAAACATACTTTTTGGACTTTAAAAACTCGCCGTTTTCTCCCCTTCTGCCTATAAAAGGTAAAAAGACTCGTTTCTCGTGGAGCATGGGACTAACGCCTCCGAATCCAAACCGTTTGTACAGGCTCGGATGCCGATTTCATCATAGGGTAATCTCTGATCCGGACCGCTCCGGGACACGGTGCTTACACAAAACTAATTGCATCAAGAGTTAAAGCCCACAAAAGTAGCCAACAAGCAGTACTGGCAGCTACTCGCCCTTCTCCGAACCAAAAGACATGGTTGTCAACCACTAAAGCAAGAGAATAAGAGACTTTTATTCATTTGTTTTCCCTTCTCAGTTCGGTTTATCAAAAGTCATGCTTTGCAACAAAGTTCAAGTAGAAAACTAGAATCCAAGCTCATGCACGAAGTATTTTCAAATGTAAGTATGTAACGAGAATTGAGGATCATGCTCGGTACTTGTTTAAATGGAAAACCAATCAAATATGCTAAAAGCTTAAAACCATGTTAAATTTCTCCTCTATGAAAAATGAGTTAAGACTTAGAGCTTATGTATCCTCATCTTTAGCTCGGCTAGAGGGTTTGATCAAATGAACTGCCAAAATAATGAGTTAAGGGCACGTTTGGTTCGCTGTATTGTATTAGCTTGTATAGTATTAGCCTGTGTAGTATTAGCCTGTATAGCAGTAACCTGTGTAGTATTAGCCTAAGTTATAGTATACAGTGTTTGGTATAACACTGTATTTGTAACACACCATGCCCCGTACGTAGTAGACTACACCGCAAAAGGGTGAGTTACCACGACTAGTGAAGGATGCTACAACACAAAAGGAAAAGCAACAATATAATGAAAACTGAATGATAATATTTCATAATTACTAAACACTTTCACATATTACAATTACAAAGCTCAAAAATTTACTTTGTACATATTTACCTTGTAAGTTTCCTTACACACTAATCATATTACAAACAAATTAATATTCTTGAAACCGATTCTGTCTACATACAATTAACTAACACAAAATATATTTAAAGAACTCCTACAGAGTTGTTGGCCTCAACTGATGCGGATTGTTCCTGTCGACACCTCTATCTCAGAAACTTGTACGGATGAAACACCTGTGCTAAGCATGAAATGCTTAGTGGGGAAAGCATGAAATGGATGGCCACTCATAATGGTCATCAATACATAACACATCCACATGAAGCATACTTATATCAGAAAAAATAATATATATAATTACAATAAACATACCTATCAAAAATCACATGTCGGAAACACATTTATTAAGTAATATTACCAATATCACTTTTCACTTATTATCTAATTCATTTTTCTTTTATTCATATATTACTTCAAAATTAGTACTGATCTCTTACATATATTTAAACATAACATGTACAACCTTATCGAAACATTCTTTAAACATTTACAAATCCCAATAACTACTTCTCATCTGACATGCTTTACCTTGAGTTAATGTTCCATATTTGCATACCATATTCACTTAGTGATAATATTAGAATGTTTATGCATATTCGATGCACATGGATTTCTTGCAATACATACTCGTATTAGTCATCATAGGCATAAATCTTGAATTACTGAAACTCTTATCGTAATATGCATTATAATTTCATACATATAAGCACCTTTATTACATATAAATGAATATATTCAAATAAGTCGCATATCAGTTATTTGATCATTACCAATATAGATATTAAACACTTTCAATAATTGATAGGAGCTTAATTGAGGTATAATATAGTATATGTTTTCTATGTATTTATGTAATTAATCATGTGATTGTGTATAATTGATGTCATATGTGTTAGTTTATGTTTATTTGTATTAGATTGCATGTTTTTGTGTTTACTGGTGTTTTTAGGTGAAAAATGAAGAGAAAAAATATATGAAAGGAGAGGATAACGAGAGAGGAGCAGGTCACGTCTCATACAAGCGATCATGCGATGTGACTGGATCAAGAAGAACGAAGAGGAAGTAGGAAAAGAAGAGAAGGAGCTGCGAGAGAAGGGTCACGAGTCGTGAGCGGAGGTGGCGACTTGTGACGACACAAAGAGGCCAGGAAAGAAAGGGAAAGAGAAAAGAAGAGAAGAGAAAGGGGAGAGGAGCCGAGACGTGAGCGCCAGTCACGCCACACACAGCCAGTCACGCCACACACAACCAGTCACGCCACGTGATGGGGAGTAGCGACTCGTGACTCGCTAGAGAAGGAAGAGAAAACCGAGAGAAAGAAAGAAAGAAGAAAACAAGGAGCGTGTTCTGTCGCGATCACGACAACGTTGCGAGCGCGACAGAGACGACCGTTGGGAGAGTTTTGAGCCAAAAGTCACTTGAAAAGGCACCATCTTTCACCAAAAGTTGCAACTATTCTCAAGGCGCATTTCCAAAGGACGCAACTCTCAAATTAACATCTATAAATATTAGTTTAATTGATGATAGATGATATGGAATTTTAGTTAAGTAATTTTTCTGTATTTTGCAAGACAGATTTTTCCTAGTAAAATTTCTATTTAGTTTTATGTTTTGAAGAAGAAGATCAAGGAGAAGAAAATATATTTCAAGAGATTGAGAAAAGGGTTGAAAGGCTTCTATCTTATTCTCTTATTTTTAATTCATCTCTAATATTTCTATGAATATCATTTCAATGAATTTGCATGTTATAATTCTTTCTATTTATGATTTTGGATTACAATATTTTGTTTTGTTTTAATTTGTTTGTGTGTTTAATTTAATTTTGTGTTTTGTTTTTGTTTTACAGGATTTGAAAGTTCATGCCTAGTACAAGGAGTTCTTTAGAAAAGCTTGAACCCTTAAATCCTGAAATTGAAAGATTTTTGTCAAGTAACCGGAAGTCCAATAAGAAAAAGAACAAAAATAGGAGATCTATAATCATGGCTGAAGAAAATCCGCCAAGATTGATGGACTTTGCTACACCTGCTTTGAGTGGTGCTCAACAAGGAGTGGTAAGGCCAACGGTAAATGCAAATCAATTTGAGATTAAGCCTTCATTGTTACAAATGATTCAAAATAGTATACAATTCTATGGTTTGGCAAATGAGGATCCAAATTCTCATTTGGCCAACTTTCTTGAAATATGTGATACCTTTAAGATCAATGGGGTTTCAGCTGATGCAATCAAGCTTAGGCTTTTTCCATTCACTTTGAAGGATAAAGCAAAGGCTTGGTTGAATTCATTGACAAGGGGATCTATAACCATTTGGGACCAATTGGCCCAAGCATTCTTATCAAAATATTTTCCATTGGCCAAAACTGCAAAAATCATAAAGGATATTACTACGTTTGTTCAAAATGATAATGAATCATTATATGAGGCTTGGGAAAGATTCAAGGAATTGCAAAGGATGTGTCCACACCACAACCTTCCAAGAGAGCTCTTGATGCAAACCTTCTATAATGGAGTTAATCCAACTACAAGAGGGACTATTGATGCTGCAGCTGGTGGATCCTTGATGAGAAAAACAATTGATGCAGCATATGAGCTATTGGAAGAGATGGCAATGAACAACTGTATGTGGCCTCCTGAAAGAGTAAGGGAGTATAATAATTCTAATGCTAGAGGGGTACATTCAGTAGATTCTATGGTTGCATTACAAGCCCAAATTGAAGCATTGAATCATAGAGTTAATAGTCTAAGTATGGGTGGTAATTCATTAAATGCATGCAATGTTTGTGGTCAACAAGGGCATAAGAGTGATAATTGCAATTTAGGCATGGTTAATAAGGAAGAACAAGTTAATTTTCTTCAAAACCAAGGTCGTGGAAATCCTTATTCTAACACCTATAATTCTGGTTGGAGAAACCATCCTAACCTTTCATGGGGGAATAATAATGTTAACAACCAAAATAGAGGTGTAGGATACCAACAACCACAAGATAGGTTTGGGGCCTTTGAGGTTAAAATTGATAAGTTCATTGAAGAAATTAATTGTAAGATGCATTCTCAAGATGAAAGTCAAAAGAAACTTGAAGAAAAATTTGATCAAATTGCTAAAAATCATGCTGCTACTATTCATAATCTTGAGGTTCAATTAGGCCAACTTGCTAGTTCTTTATCTTCTAGAAATTTAGGATGTCTTCCAAGTAATACTGAGGAGAATCCTAGGGATCCTCTAAAGCCATGATATGCCTAGTTCTTTTATTTAGGTTACTTAGTTGTATTTTCTTTCTAAATATATTTTATGTTGTGTTAGATTCGTATAGATAGATTTATGTATTAATTTGAGTATTCTAGTTTCTTATGTTACTAACATATTTGATTTTTATGTTACAGCTAATTTAGTAAGATTAGTTAATAAAAAATAATAATAATAAGTAACAAAAATAAATAAATAAAAAAAAGAGATTTTGCAGACGTTGAATCTGTCGCGAGCGCGACAATAAGCGCAATCGCGACAGAATATACAAATTTGATCTTTAGGCTT